>JAMKFB010000697.1:376138-426842 GCA_036247105.1 Cirrhinus mrigala | reverse complement strand
ATACAGGCAACTGTACATAATTTCAGATGAATTTTAACAATACTGCCCTGATTTTCTAATTAAGAGCACAATAAACAGTAATTAATACATTATAAAATGAACTGGACTGATTGTGTAAAACTATTCTGGGCTATTCAGATAAGATTTGTAAATAAACACTTGCTTTTGTTCCAAAGATATTAATTTTGGCATTATGTCAAAGACATTTGTAGCTGTAGATGTGTGTTTAGCATTGTAATGCGTAATTCATCCAGCAGATGGCAGCAAAACACTTCTTATTGTGAAGAGGAGCAGACAAGAGTCTTGTCTTTGTGTCACCACATGAGGGAGCTTCTCACTGGTGAACTTTTTCCGACACGAAAAGAAGAGAATGTTCATTTCTTTTTTTTCACAGCTACATTACAGCTAAAATGTAATTTATTTAATGTAGAGCTCATTTCACAGCACATTCATTTTACTTTTTGTCTCCTGCTATTATTAACTGTAATACACAGAGTGACAATGTTGTAAATGCACTGTAAAACCACTACTGCTGCTGGTTACCAGAGAAATCATGTAGTGATTATTTTCACTCACAGAGGGAACTGTGAGCTACATTTAATACTTGTTCACATGCTGCTACTGCAGCCTACATATGAGACCACAAGCCAGACCCACAAAGTCTGGTGTTTAGGTGTGTCTTGTTGATCATCCTCATTTACCCTTGCATATAAGTTGCTCTTATTTGGTTTTCTTTGTCAGGTGTTAACGCTGATTTGTGCGTGTTTTTCTGCCTTATGTGGTTTACCTATGTGTGGATTAATTAAAGACTGTTTACTGTTATTTTTCTTCTTCGTGCATTTATTGTACACTGCACCCCTGACACTGCCTTGCCTCGATTGCATATCCTATGGATCCTTTCAGAAACACTAAATCACGACCTTCACATACTGTAAAACATGGTTCTTTATCCAGCATCCATTATAAAACACTTGCAGGACATGACTTTTGATGATGCAAAAATAAGATGCAATAGTGATCAATGCACCAAGAGCACACACACAGTCCTGTATGTCACTATCCACTTTATTTTTCCCGTTAAGAGCGGGCGCAGGCATTTGTAAATTTTGAGTCTGGCTTTTGGTGTCATCACGTCCAGCTATTTTCTATCTGTACAAAACAGCTTGTTATTGCAAATGGGTGTTTCTTACCATATTGTTTTAATGCATTTTCTTAATTATGAACACACTGGTTTGTAGTGCAAACATTTGGTGTATGGAGAATAAATATTCCTTAATATATCTTAACACTTTTAAAGCCTGATAAATGATGCATATAAAAGTAAAATACCCAGCAATATGCATATTTATTTATTGATTAAAAACACACCTGATCATGAAAGACAACATAAGATATTTAGGATGTCTTCGACTATCAGTGTGGTTGTGATTTATAAGGTAAGATCATACATTTGATTTCAGGGTTTGTGTAATGTATTTCTGAAACGCAAAAAAATTGGTCTGCTTTTTTATTGGTATTAACAAGGCTAAAAACAATACAACAAAATCTCATAAAAACAACAGTTTTAATACAAAAAAATAGGGGAAATATATAAAAATCTGAGATTTGACATACTAACAATATCACTCAAACTTTGTTCATATTTGCTGAAACGAGGCAGTGGGTGTGATCATTGAGCCAAATTCTTTCTTTGACTCCTCCTCCACATCATCATAATCTGTCATTAAAAACAAAATCTTAAATAATGTCAAATGACGTAACTGGATAAATATTTTAAGTTTAAAAATGTTTATATTTTTATTTTATTACTTTTATAATATTAAAATATTAAAATAAATATAAAGATGTTAATACAATGAGAACAAAAGGGTTATAATAACTTACCCAACAGGTTTCTCACATCTTCACTGACACTCGTCACATCATCATACTCCTCCTGAACTCCCTCTGATCAAGAGTGAAATAAAAAAAACATGTCATATCAGTTTATAAAACACTATCTCATTTGAAGGATCCTTTTTAGCTTAAGTGACTTGATTACACATGTCTGATACTCATGTAAATATGCAAAGGATGATCAAAAAAAAATTTTGTTTGGTGCATCTCACCTGTTACCCCTTGAGAGCTTGGTCTATTAATGATGACATCATCATAATTCTCTGGTGCGTCCACTACACATGCAAATGTGATTCAAAATTAAATATGAGCCAAAAACCATTAAGACAGCAATTAAAATATTATCTGTAAAAATCTTGATTTTAAAGGAATATTGTTTTTTGTTGTTGTTTTTGTTTTGGTTGGTTTTTTAATTGGTAAAGTAAAACACCTTTTTTGATATCAGAGTTCTGTCCACTCGTCATCACATCATCATAGCTCTCAGGTGTGTCTTCTACAAATTCACACATTCGTAGACATTCAAAACTTTTAAATGTCTATCTTCAATATACTATATTATTTTAATGTAAAAGTATATTATATGCTGTTGTAGAATAACAGAGTGACACCTGTCTCACGATCTGGTTTCAGTCCATCAGTGATGACATCATCATAGTATCCCGGTGTGATTTCCTTCACCATCTCTTCTGCATCAACACAGAATATGTTTGGATACAAAAGCAAAAATATGTTGTTGTTACAGGTCATAAGACTGAGAATTTATTAAACATTTGGTAATGAATCATGTGATCAATTAAAAAGGTCACTGACCTTTTAGGCCACTGCCATTGGTGACATCATCATAATATGCAGTCTTGAACTCCTTTGCTAAAACATGAGAACAGACAGTTCATATATACATACATACATATATATATATATATATATATATATATATATATATATATATATATATATATATACAGTATTGAGTATTGAGTCAATCAAATATGTGATTGAATTTGTTAATTACATTTATTTATTTATTTATTTATTTAGGTGAATTTTTTTTAAAAGGATTTGAGTGGAATGTGGAATAAATATGTGCTTCATCTCTCTAACCTGAGAGAAACTCATCAGCATCTTCATACCCAGAATGCAGTTCTTCAGAGATGAGACTCCCTGTTAAAGGAGAGCAGAACAGACAGAAACATGTTCATCATTACAAACAGACTGAATCCTCATTTCCTTTGGATCATAAAGAAAACAACACAGCACAAATATTAATTATTCATGTTTTAAAAGCATTTTAGTCAGAAAATAGTATAGCCTTTAGTTTAGCCTTTTTGTTGGGCCTGTTAGTAAACACACATGTATCCTCACATGAACCCATTCCTCACTGCCTTCCAGAAATAGACACACACACACACACACACACACACAAACACACACCTGCACCTACACTTAAAAATATATGAACACCTCCTATGACAATCTAAAAATACTCACAGGAAGAGACACTCACTGACACACACACACACACACACACACACACACACACACACACACACATAAACATGCAGCTGCAGCTCTGTGGTTTTCTGTCAGGAATTCTGTGGTTTGGAGCAGGAGGTTTAACTGGACTAATAATAGATGAACATCAACTGTCTGACAGACTCTCTTATTAATGGTATTAAATGAGATTGATGGCTCATGTCTCACCCCTCTGAGTGAAGTGATTGTGTCTGTGCTGAATCTCCTCATAAACGGCCTCAGACGTCATCCTGTGTCTCCTCTTAGAGAGAGCTGTGAGTGTAGACAGACAAACCTGCTGTCAGTTCACAACACATGACTGATCACACACTGAATAAGACTAGTGTTATCACGATACCAAAATTTTGACTTCAATATGATACCTGATTAAAATATCACAATACTACTACTGAACCGATACTATGAATAAAACATAGAACAACTGGAAAAGTAATTGAATAATAGATGATCCAAATGCAGATCATAGTTATTTTATCTATTAAAACAAATTTAATTCTCACTTTAAAAAAATAAATAATAATAATTATTAAAGCCTGATAATAATAATAATAATCACATGCCAGTACCATTACACAGGATTATGGTGAACAACTATACTGAGCCTACAGGTATGTAGAGATCTTTGCTATATTGGTAAGTTAGCTTAAAGGATAAAGCCAAATCTTATTTCAATATATTTTATTTCACAACAACAATTTATATCATGACATTTTTTGTTATTTTATCTTTGTTATTAATAATAAGAAACTAGATACAAGTAACAAACTAAAGGACAACTACAATAAAACAAAGACACAAATGAAATAAAGAAGTTTTATTTTTCCTAAATTCCATTTTAATTTTTCTCGAGTCTATTTTAATGGTTGCATTAAAAAAATATTTATCAAAAAACATGTCTAATTAATTGAAATCATGAAACTTGCAGAATTTAATAGCAATTTATTCAAAGTTTAAAAAAAATTATGTTTTTAAGGCCCTATGAAATACATTTTATTTTTTTCAGTTTTGTTTGTGAATCTCTGTTTTCCATTAATTTTCTGGATTCCAGTTTAATCATTTCATTACATTTTAATAATCAAAAGCATGTCTAATGAATTTATAAAGGATAATTAGATTTGATAAAGAATCCAATTATTATAGGCTATTTATTTTTCTTTCTTTTTTTTTTTTTCAGAAATACTGTGTTGTGTATTTATAATTTTCTTTATTGTTAGTAGTACTACCATCTTTACATTAAGTAATATATTAATATATTTCTGACTGTCAAGTTAAACCAAACTTTTATTTTGAGGGGTTTTATCTTCACAGCAAGACCCTAAAGGGTTGTATGACGATAGTTTTCCACAAAAGAAACAGTAAAATGCTCATGAAGTGACTCTCAGAGCAGTTCTAGAGATTGTGTTCATGTGTTTGTGTACTCATATATTGAGGCGGCAGAGGCTGAAAAAACCCCAAGTGTCACGTGTATGTGTGTAGTAAACAAAACTGCGCATCTCCGCCATTCACTAACACAGACACGCAGAAATACGGCTCTTATTAAAATGCATTCTTAAAGTTTAAACTAGTAAAATGCGGAATCGTACCGTTTTTAAAAGCAGGGTATTGTGATACTTTTTTAAGTACCCGTGTATGGTGCAACACTAAATAAGACACAATTTGACAGTCTCTGGATCTCTCCTACCTCTCCTCATCACTCTGTTCTGCTGAATCAGTAGAAGCAGTGGCACTAAGAGCAGTAAGAGCACAACTACCAGTACAATCACAAGCTCTGGGGAGACTGGAGGTGTTTGTGGACGAGCAACTGATGTTGAGGGCACTGGAGGAGATGTTGTAGATGTAGCTGATGTTGTTGTAGCAGAAGTAGAGGACACTGACAAATCTGTCAAAACAAACAAATGCATTCAAAATCATGACAGACTTAAATACACAAAAAGATTTAAAAATGAATATTTTATATGTATGTCAGTGTCTGCTGTGACCTGAACAGGTGAGTCCAGCATGCTCTTTGTGGGAGCAGTCAGTGTGGTTATTCAGGGAGAGAGGACAGTCCCACAGGTGAATCTCATTCCCTCTGCACTCGACTCTGTTCATCCACACAACACCTTCACCAGCACCAAAGACTGAATTCCCATCAGCCCTCAGTGCTGCTCCACAACCCAGCTGCCTGCAGACCACCTGAGCATCGCTGATGTCCCACTGATCATCACAGACTGAGCCCCACACAGCGTTATGATACACCTCCAGCCTCCCAGAGCACCGGCCCTCCCCTCCACTCAGTCTGAGAGGAACATGATCTAAAACACACACATCAACCAGCACTGAGCAGCTTCAGCACAACATTTACAACAAAGTTTAAAGTTGTGATAATAAACTGATAATAAACATACTTGAACACTGTCTCTGGTGAGGTGATGGTGAGGTAGAACATGTCAGAAGACTCAGAGGAGACTCACGTGCTTGATCCTCTGAGATTAAAACATTAAAATTCAATTTACCACTGAATAGAAAAAAAAATCATATTTAAACAAATAAAAGATTTCAGTTTCAAACCATCTTAAATCAGTTAAATATCATCTTACCTGAGCAGGTGATTTTGGCCACTTCATTATCACAGTCATTCTGTCCCCAGGATGAAGATGGACACTGCCATAAAGTGGAATCATGTCGTCGACATTTAAGGTTATCAAGCCAATTATGGGACTTCAGTCCCTCTGAATAAATGGGTTCACTTCCAGATCTTCCACAATTCAGCTCTTGACAGATCAGACTCGCTGTGTCTCGGTCCATCTGGTTCCAGCACACATTACCCCAGGATCCATTGTAGAAAACCTCCACATTCCCTTCACAGCCCTCAGTTAACCTGATCTCTTTAAACTCTAGATCGATGAGAAATTACCTCAGCTCAGTTTTAATTAGTGATGCGAATCATACATTTTATGATTCTGATTCTTCCTAACAATTACAGCTCCTTAATTGTTCCATTAATGATTATTTTATATAAAAAAACAACACTAAACCAATTTAAAAGCACCTAATTTTTTAATATATATTAAACACTAATATTGATCAAATGCATATCTTTAGCTGCACTTTGTCATATGAACATCCGATCTGTAATTACACTGAGTTAACTCTCAAATTTAGCTGTAAGCTGTATGTCTTTGATTCATCAAAAAGAACAGAATCATTAAAGCAGGGCTGCAACTAACGATTATTTTGATAATCGATTAGTTGGGCGATTATTTTTTCGATTAATCGATTAATCGGATAAAAACTAAATGCTTCTTTAATTTGATGTTTTGCTTATAAATATATAAAACCATAAATCAGGGTATTATTTATGTATAAAAGTAAACTTTAAAAAAACGCAAAAGCCACATATAGAGTTTAATGATCTTTGATTTTGACATTTTAAACCTTAAATGAAAGACAAAGTTTGTCTTTGAACAGTAAAACTTCTCTAAATATCCAAAATATAAATAAATAAAAACCAAAACAATTGTTGTACTCTTATTATATTCACATTATGAAATTAGGACAAAAAATAAATAAAAACCAAAACAATTGTTGTACTCTTATTATATTCACATTATGAAATTAGAACAAAAACATGCTGAAAATATTAAGCAGCAGAATTTGTTGAAATATCAAAATTATTAATAATAAATAAAAAAACAAATTTTAATTTTTTAAAAAACCCACTGGCAGCATAATTTTTATATATATATATATATATATATATATATATATATATATATATATGTTGTAGATTTCATATATTTATGTAATTACATTTAGATTTAACAGTAACTGCTGTACAAAGAGTAAAAAAAACAAACAAACAAAAAATCATGACCTAATGCAGAGAATAGGCTTGCTGCCATACGCGGTGTTCTGCAACACCGGTCACGTCACTTGCCCACCGTGGCACCGGCCACCACCGTCGTTTTGATTTTTATAGTAATAAAATATTATTTAGTTCAGTTGTAAAACAGACAATACAAATAAAATTGAACACGGCTGCTTAAAGCAGAGTGCCGAACGACAGTCGCATCGCAGATCAGATTTTATATATCAGCGAGCAGAGTGACGAGCTGACCGACAAGAAGAGTGAGGTCAGGCGAGAGAGACAAGACGATGGTGGAAGTTTGGCAATGTTTTTTTTTTATTATTATTTTGAAAAGCCTGTTGACTTTCGCCGTTTATATGGTGGTTTTTCAAAGTTTTTTTGAACATTCGTTTCTTATCTATTTGGTTCTACAGTGTTTGCTGATTTTTATGTTGTGTAATTTCTTTCTTATTCGTTTTGCTATTAAACGTTCTAGGCTACGTTTCTTATATTTATTTGGTTCCACAGTGTTTACCAATTTTCAGTTTTGTATACTAGTCTATTTAAAATGTATGTAGGGCCTAAGTTATTTGTTATTTTATTTTAGGCATAGCATGGTGTAAGATATTTTTATTCGTTTTGTTAATAAATGTTCCATGATTAATTTATAGGCTAAGTGAGTTTAAAGTTGAATTTTGTTGTTGCTTGAATGGGATTCGAGCAATTGATGCCGAATTGCCGCTAATTTAAAAGTGAAAGTAAAATGTGCACCGCGCATTTCAAGCTATTTAAAAGCGAAGGAAAGCGAGTGAAAAGAGGGAAACTGAAGATATGAGCCATTGAAATTCGGATCGAGTTTCCTACTTTCCTCATAACTGGGAAACTTGTTTCTGATGTAGCCAAACAGTTAACTTGCAAAAGTTATCAAGACAAGTTGAGAATCATGAGTCGCGACTCGCGAGGATATGGGGCTTAAATCGAAATTAAATTTACCCAAAACGTAGGCCTACTTATTCTATCCACTAAAATAATAAGATATTATACATTAAAAAAAAAAAAGAATTCTTTGATTTTCCATAGCTCAGACAAAATCATGATTGGGTGAGCCCCCCTAAACTCCGCCTATGGTTAAACTATACAACTTTTACACGATGACGAGTTTTTACTTACCCTGCTGATGTTTCGTTATCCATAACACCAACATGTTTTCTTTTTAAGTGTTCGTGCATGACTTTGGCACTTCTATGCCATGAAAGCTCGGTCTTGCATAGCATAGCGTGCAGGTTACCGTCTTCTTAGAGGCGTTTAATGTAAAATGCTCCCATACCTTGGAGGACTTGGGGCGCACGCTTTTTCCTGCAGACGCTTCTGTAACCTCCATTGCGCTAGCGGCTGTGTATCTTTGTGTATTTGTACTTGTGGTCGCGCTCCTCAGTAACGTGAGCAGCCCAACTAATCGATAACGGCATTCGTTGACAACGAATTTCATTAACGATAATTATCGATTTTATCGATTAGTTGTTGCAGCCCTACATTAAAGATTAATTTGGGAATTGGGCTACATTGGTCACGCTGTGTGTTTTGTGCTGTAGATTCAGCAGTGTCATGTTGCAGCCTGAATGAGTGACTTTAAAAGTTTAAATTAAATTATTATTTACATTATTATTTACCTGAGCACACAACTCCTACATCTTCCTTGTGATTACAGTCATGTTTTCCCCAGCTTGGAGAAGAGCAGCTCCACAGGGACGTCTCATTCCCCTCACACTTCACCTCATCCAGCCATATGGGTCCAGAACCAGGACCAAACCAGGCTGGTACCTGCTGGTTACTGAGGGCCACTCCACACTGCAGCTGTCTGCACACCACATGGGCATCTTTAATATCCCAGGAGTCATCACACACTGTCCCCCACGAACCGCTGTGAAAAACCTCCAGCCTCCCTGCACAGTCTCCCCCAGAACCCACCAGCCTGATGGACCCATGACCTGATATTTAGAGAAAGAAAAACAGTGCTTGTACATGTACATTATTGATCAATTACAGCTAAAGAATCTCCACAGATGTTGATTTTCTCACCAAAGTTTGTGATTGACAGCTGTTGTGTGGAGCTGCAGTTGAGCGTTTGTGAAAAGCTGCAGTTCCTCAGACGAGCTTCACTCTCTAGAGAGAGTATTTATTTGTCATTCAATATTTATTTAAAATACATTACATTTGTTTAAATGTGTAGTTTTATTCTGAAGCCCATGACTTCAGTGTTGTGTGAATGTGCTCACCAGAGCAGATGACTCCAACATCTTGTCTATGAGAACATTCATTTCGACTCCATGAAGAGATGGAACATTCAGAGAGTTTTGTTTCATTCCCGTCACAATCAAACACATCAGCCCAGATTTCACCACTTCCCTCTCCAAACCAGTCTGATCCCACAACAGACACAGCAATCCCACAATTCAGCTGTCTACAGAGGACACTGGCAGCTCTCATATCCCAGCATGCATCACACACTGTGCCCCATTCACCAAGATACTGAAGCTCCACTCTTCCAGAACAAGAGTCTGAACCATTTACCAGTCTGAGATCAGTGTAACCTGAATAAACAAGTGTCAGCTTATTTAAACAGTGTGAAACCACACTCAAGATAATTGAGCAACGCAACAGCAGTACATTACGTATGAATGTAATTTATGTGAAGAGATGCCAAATGTTAATACTCAACCAGAACAGATCACTCCCACATCATTGTTATGGGAACAGCTGTGCATCTCTGAAGATAATCGTGGACAGAAGTCTATTTGAGATTCATTTCCTCTACACTGAATCTCCTCTGACCAAACACGGCCTTTCCCTTTGCCAAAAGCAGCTGCTCCCAGCACCTGTACAGGAGCCCCACAGTCCAGCTCTCTACACACAACCTCTGCATCCTGCTGGTCAAAGGCACTGTCACACACTGAACCCCATCCTTCTGTACGAAACATCTCCACTCTACCAGAGCACAGGTGAAACCCGTCCACAAGTCGAAGTATTTGCTCTGAGTCTTTGAATTATAAAGACAGATCATTAATTAAACATCTGTACTCACTTGAAACACTAGAGAAAACGGTTATTAAACTTTGACATTTTGTATTCGATTAATTCACTTTCAGTAATCTGCACTAATTTTATCTGTAATTCTATCATTTTTATTAAATAACATTAATCAGATGAAATCAGACCTAGAATAATAAAAAAAAAAACATGACATTTAATGTTGATTCTCTTCATTTATCGTTTATTGTATTAAAATTAATATTATGATACAAACAATTAAATTGCATAAAATCATAATTTCCTAAGATTGACATTGATGCAGTTTGTCCACACCAACATATAGAAATGTACTTTATTGTTTGAGTGTGAATTATGAAAGAGAGTGATAAAATAACAGCCTGAGGTTTGGAGCAGCTTACCTGAACAGACGACACCAGCATCTTGATTATGAACACAGTATTGCTGTGTATACTGGCTGTTTGAACGACAGTCTTTCAGTGTAGTCTCTGATCCACTACATTGTAAATGACCCATTGAAATTGGTCCTGATCCTTGTCCAAAGTGAGCATCACGTGTCGCTTTTACAGCCGTCCCACAGTCCAGCTCTCTACACACCACTGCAGCATCAGTCATATCCCACCAATAATGACACACTGTTCCCCACTGACCATTTTGATGAACCTCCACTCTACCAGCACAGGGATTTTTGCCATTCACCAACCTCACACTCACACTGTCTACACATGAGAGAGACAATTAGTGAACATACCAAACATAGTATGTAGTAAAATGTAAAATTACATGCAAATTATTTCAGCTCATTTTAAAGAACAGATTAACTACTGATCCTGAGTATGTACCTACCAGATGTGATGAGTTTTACCGTATAACACAGAAACATCAGCATCAGACAGCTGCCCATCTCAACACACAATATTTCATCAACTCAGAGCACAGCACAAGTTTCTCATCTGCTCCCTCAAACACACTGAAGAAACTGGCTCCTGTCAGCCCCCTAAAGAGAGAGAGAGAGACTCACAGCTGCCAATGACACTCACTGTTACCTTATTAGACACAACAGAGGAAATCATCAAACACAATCAGTGACAAATCAGAAAGCAGCATTTTTATTTTCTCCATATATATCAATAAAGTGTCAGCGCTGATGAGCGGGACTCCTCCTCCAGCGTGAAGAGACACTTCACTGAGGACAGACTCGTGTCAGTCATAAGTCAGTGTGGAGATAAAGTCACACTAAACTTAAAGCAGATTGATACAGAAACACTGCAGCTTATATTTAGCATCAAAGCCTGAACCTGAACACAGCAGATACAAGCACTGATGACTGCCTGCTCACTTACTGAAACTTACTAAAACTTTACTTCACACAGAAAGCAAGCTGATATTTGCTATAGATATTTAAATTATAATAAACTGAACATTTAAAGTTATTTTTGGAATAATGTGCATAACATTAACGGGAATCTTCCTACACTGTTGTAATGTACAAAAGCACAATGTAATATGTTACTACATTATAAAATGAACTGGACTGTTTGTGTACAACAAAAAAATGGCTATGCAGATAAGATTTGTAAATAAACATAGGTTTCTATTCCAAATATATTCATCTGGTATTATATCAAATATATTTGTAGCTGTAGATGTGTGTTTAACAATGTAATGTGTAATTCGTCCAGGAGATGGCAGCAAAACACTAATTGTAAAAAGGAGCAGACAAGAGTCTTGTCCTTGTCTTTTTTTGGATAGAAATTGTTAACTTCCTTTTAAGTTACCACACAAAAACTTTTTTTCCGTGTCCTTTTTTTTTTCAACTGTCCACAAATAAATAAATTACCAGTGTACTTTACAACAACATAAACATGATTTCTTTCTTTCGCCTAATTTAGTTCAAACCATTTTGTTCAAAAAAATGTTAGACTAAAGACTACAGATATTGATTCTGAAGTGCACGATGGCAATAAACATGCAATTTAAAGCATATTATTCAACATCTGCTTTAATCTTCATCTACATTTGTGACTGGACCACAAAACCAGTCTTAAGTCGCTAGGGTATATTTGTAACAATAGCAAAAAATACGTTGTATGGGCCAAAATTATAGATATTTCTTTTTAGCCAAAAATAATTAGGAAATTAAGTAAAGATCATGTTCCATGAAGATATTTTGTAAAATTCCTACTGTAAATATATAAAAACTTAATATTTGATTAGTAATATTCATTATTAAGAACTTTATTTGGACAACTTTTAAGGCAATTTTCTCAATATTTTAATTTTTTTGCACCCTCAGATTCCATATATTCAAACAGTTGTATCTCGGCCAAATATTGTCCTGTCCTAATAAACCATGTATCAATGCTTATTTAATAAAAGCTTATTTAATCAGCTTTCAAATTATGTATATTAATTTAATCAAATTATGTATTATCTCAACTTTGTAAAATTGACCCTTATGACTGGTTTTGTGGTGCAGGGTCACATTTGATAATCCTTAATTCTATTAATTGTCATACAAGCACAATGTCACATACTGTATGAGCAAGTGGTTTAGAAGAAAAATACACACAGTATATAATGCACATGTAATATATTCACATTATATATTAGAAATTTTCAAAAACGCATAAAATGTAATTTTGGGCAACACACTTCAGTTGAAATGAAAGTCAATTATTTTACTTGTGCTTTAGTATATTAATCAGTACATCAACATAACTATATCTCTTTAAAGCATGACAAAAACAGTGATTTAAAATGTAAGTTTAAGTAAAACATAATTAAACATTATTACAAAGCACATTTTTAAAACACTTTAAAAAGTATATGTGTAGTATATGTACACATATGTGCATATATGTACATATAATATAGGAAAACGGCCAATTTTATATATGTCACATATATTAAAAACCTATATCAAAACCTATATTAAAACATATATGTTTATATAGGTTATTTCCGTGTGGGACATTTCCTTCTTTTCGACTATTTTCATACAAGAAAGAATTGACCTTGTAAATGTTTCAGGAAAACGTGTAGACGCAGTAAACATATTTTTTAAAGGATTAATCCTTTTTACAAAAAAATTAAAAGGTATTTAGAAGTTATTTTATGTCTACCTTGAATCATTTTGTTAAAATACATGTATTATTAACTACAATAATCAAGAAATGTTGCATAAAAATGTAGTAAATTCATAATACAAAGACAATGTCTGTAGATATACATTTTAATCATTCATTTTCCAGAAATATTACAGTTTAAAATGTTTGGACAGTAAAGAAATAAGCAAAGTACTTAGAAATACATAAAAACTAACAATTAACAACATATTCTACAGTCACAGTATTAGTCACAGGAAACACGTTTAGTACATAATTTAGAACATGCAAAAATACCTACATACAAGAGACAACTGCTGTATATCTGTATATATTTAAAATTACATTTTATCCAAAGCAACATACAAAGTCCCAGTCCAAGACATAGCTGTTTTTTTTTAATAAACAGAAAGTGTTAGTATTAAAGGGATAGTTTCTGTGTATATGACTTTCTTCTTTCAGACAAACACAATCAGAGTTATATCAATAAACATCCTGGCTCTTCCAGGCTTTATAATGACAGTAAATGGCTGCCATGAGTTTGAAGCTCAAAAGTGCATCCATCCTTCATAAACGTACTCTACATAGTTCCAGGGGTTAATAAAGTCCTTCTGAAGCAAACCATATTTTACACTTTTTAAAGTAAAAAAACATAAAATAAAAAACTTGCTTCCAGCAAAATGCAAGTTATGTTTAAGTTGACTCTGTATGGCTGTTTGACCTGAACATTAGTTATTTTATTTTATAAGGCGTAAAATATGCTTTGCTTCAGAATCCACCGGAGCCATGTTGAGTATGTTTATGATGGATGGATGCACTTTGAGCTTCAAACTCATAGCAGACATTCACTGCCAATTTAAAGCCTAAAAGAGCCAGGATTTTTATTGATATAACTCCGATTGTGTTTGTCTGAAAGAAGAAAGTCATGTACACATACAATGGATTGAGGGTGAGTAAATCATAGGCTTGTTTCGATTTTTGGGTGAACTACCCCTTTAATTAATCAAGCGTTCATGAAAAACAACAACAAATTTTTTTTAGCCATTTCTTGAAAATGGGCAGAGTCAGGCAGTTTATTACAACAGCAGCAAACAGTCAAAGTAAAGGTCTGTGAAAGTGAATTTGTACCTCTTTGTGATGTGATGTGAATGGAGAGAAAATAAGAGCTTGGACAAGCAGTTCTGTTGCATGCCCCATAAGGGCAAATCTGCAGGATCGGGCCACTGCAATGTGGTCAGTGAAGTTCATATGTGTCCACTGTAACACCAAGGTTGGGATGGCTGAAAACATGAGCAGTTCTGTCTTGGCAAGGTTGAGTTGATGGTCATTCAACATCCAGCAAGGCATTTCTGTTAAGGAGGCAGAGATGCGAGCAGTAACCGTCAGAAAATCCAGCTGGAATGAAAGGGAGAGATGTGTGTCACTACAATAGCAGTAATATGAAAAGCCATGTTTCTGAATGACAGACCCAATTATTTTAAACTCTAGGCCCAAATGACATGTTTTAATGGTCCTAGTTAATCAAAAAATTAAAGTAAACATGATGTGCAAAAATGTTCAATATCAATAACGATACTTTGATTTCAATACTGGCTCCTGAATTTTAAAGCCCTTGATGCCTCACCACAGCCAGTGACCAGCACTTGATTTGGGCACATAAAGCATTCTGACATTTAATACTTCAAACAACGAGACATTTTTTGATACTCAATAGTTTTAAGGCAATTTGGTGAGTGCCTAAAAAGTATCAAAAAACGATACCCAGTCCTACCCAAAGTTGAAAATTATGTTGTTTTACTCACCCCCATGCATTCCAAGATGTCTTCTGCAAATCACTTTTGGAGTCCAAGATCTGTTGAGGCACAAAATGCATCTAAGTGGGTATACCAACATTCTGATTATTCAAAAATGTAATGTAGAAAGCATAAAGGTAACCCATATGGATCCAGATAATGAAAAAGCACTAGGGTTTAACTATAAACTTTTGCTTCTGCATAAAATGACAATGATTGTCAAACAATAAAATTCACAGACACCTTTTCATACAGCCGTTTTACACTGATTTTAATTACACTGATGGTTAATTTATTCACCCCTTACCACATAGAAACTGAAACAACGTTCCACACCTGAATTGCCATGCTTATCTGCTATAGATCTGCAGTCTTTCCACACGACCTGAAACAAAAAATAACAATAATAATTTAATACTTTGTATTTCATTCAGACATTACAGCCTATACTCCAATGATGTGGAAGCTGAACAGGAAAAGTTAACAGTGATGTTTTGGTCCACCATGTGACTGTAGCTCAATTTATAGAAAGTAAACTTATATTACTTACTTTGACTTAGCTGCATCATATTACTGCCTACAGTAGCAGTGTAACTGTCCAGGATGATGCAGTTTTCATAATCAACGATCCCATATGTAATGACAGTTTACTCCGCCTCAGGCCTCAAGATGTGCGTTTCATTCCTAATCAGAACACAAAGATTATAACAATTATTATTACTTGTAAGACAAAGATATGCACTTACACGTGCATAATATGAATGTACACGAAAAAATGCGCCCAATGCAACGCTTTTTAATTGCAAGTTAGATTGAGCGTTTTCCCATAGAAAACCATTGCAAAACGCTCAACACATTAGTGACAATGGAGGACCAAATTCTGAGTACTTTAAAAATATATGTATGTACAGGAGAATATGAAAGGGGGAAAGCGCGCCTACCTTGCGATTTAACGTTATCATGCTGCGTTCATATTCATAATCAATAAAGTGCACAGCCTACTGAATTCGCTCTAAAATAGTTTTTGATATAACTTAACGTTAGCGTTAGCCACGTTCAGCGTTTCAAAATGTCCAGCATTTTAAGAGTTTGAAAAACTGCCGGGTACTTCCGGATAAGCAAAGCCTTTAACGTTACATACACTCGAACGGATTTTGATACGAATAACTACGAAAAACTTGTTTAGAAATGCTAATGTTCGCTTTAAAACTAAATAACACAAATGCGCAGCTACACTATAAAAAATATCGTTTACTGTTGTATAAAAGACTCACCTCAGTGGTTGTGATGATGTCTGCTGTAGTATTGTCCGAATTTGTTGTAGTTGGTGATAGGGATGGGCGGATCGATCCTGAAGTATCGATACTTTCGATACTGACGTTGTATCGAAAGGATCGATCCTCACATAAAAATATCGATTCTAAAGTGTATTTTTAACCATTAATTTAATTTATTTAGCAAGAAATTAGGTGCATTGAGAATGACACTGACGACTGGAGTAATGATGCTGAAAATTCAGCTTTGATCACAGATGCTTTTTAAATTACAATTTTCAAAATATTAAAATAGAAAATAGTTATTTTAATTGTTATATTTCCCGATATTGCTGTTTTTACTGTATTTTTATTCAAATAAGTGCAGCCTTGGTTAGCATGGTTAAAGACATATTACAAAATCGTACTGACCTCAAACTTATGAACAGTATAGTGTACATGAAGTATTTATTTAATTAGTTAACTATTTGTGCTAAAGTTTCACCTTTAGGGGTACAACAGCCTGGCAGCCTTTACAAAAAAATAACAGTGGTTTTACTACAGTAACCACATTTTCCATATATTTGTAGTAAAACTGCAGTAACAACAAATTTACCATGGTTAACACTCTCTCTTTTTCAGCTTGCTTCTTTTACCATGGATAACACTACAAAAACATTATTTTACCTTAATAATCTGAACCAGTGTACCACTGTAATAATAATTAATAATGATAATAATAAGAAGAATAATCTTATTAATTTTTTTTTAAGTAATTTTAGTACTTATGTAACACTATGGCTGTTTTTCATCAGGTACCCTCAAAGGTACACCTTTCTACCTTATCAACCCTTAATGTGTGTTTACTTGTATGGTATTAGTGTGCTTCCTGGCTTTCAGGGGTAGAGAAGGTACACCTTTGAGGTTACTGCCCCAGTAAAGAGCTAAAATACAATTTTGGTACATTTCATTTCTAGACTTTCAAATATAATGTTAAGTGAGTATAACTTGTTTTATTCTTTTAATAATTTAAAAGATCAGTTTAGTTTAGAGGTATCGGTATCGGTATTGATATCGACGATACTGGGCTTGAAAATATCGGTATCGGATCGAAAATAAAATAAGAGGTATCGCCCATCCCTAGTTGGTGAAACAGGTTCACTGAAGAAAGAGCGCGTTATTTTCTCACACATTACCGAATGGATGACCTGAAATAAATTCAAATCATTCCCGCACCCCGTTCCATCCTTGTTGTCCAATACAGAAACAACTCAGCCAACCGACGTGGGCGGAGCTAAACTAGCGGCAAATTTGAATCTGCGTTCATGAGCGGATTGTGCGCGGGCGCGCGCGCGTACACACACTTTTTAAACCTACTGTTTACTAATAGATAATTTACTACTGTATGTACAAATACTATTATTTGACCTTAAAACCTCACATTATCCTTCACATAATTAACGACCTTCAATGGTAATAAAAAATACTTTGAGTGAATGATATGTGGTTACATTTTTTCTTATTTTTACGGAAATAATCTGTAATTATTACATGACATTTTATGTTAAATTACACATTACTCTGTAAAAATACAGAAAATTACCTTTTAAAAAACAGAAAATGTATGTAATATCAAAATACAAACAATTATCTGTAAATGTAATGGTGGAAATTTAAAATACAGAAAATACCTGTAAAACAACAGGTATTTCATCGTATAATGAAAAAAAGGTAAAATACTGTAAAAAAATACATAAATTTACACGTAAAATTACGTTTATTTTTAACAGTGTAGCTTTCCATCTTCTCTCACTTATTTGCCATAGTTAAATTCCATAACATGCCAATTACATGTGATACCAATTTCACGTGTTCGCACATACATTTTTTGCATTTTTTTTTTTTAGTTAGTTCTTAGTTATTGCCTTGATAATAGAAAATATGAGCTAGGCATCATGTATGACAGTTGCCAAAGTGAGATATGAGCTAAAATGACCAGATCCTGCCATGAGCTATATATATATATATAGGAGACATATCTTGTTTGTACATATAGGGCTTTTTTGTGGATATAAAGAAGCAATACAGGAGACCTATATGGCCTGTATATGCACATATATGCACCTCAATTTTGCCTATATGTGGCATATATACGCATATATGCAGCATATATATTATCATATATGTGCATATATACTGCATATAGGTTTCATATATGCGCATATATCCTCATATAGGTTCTTTCCATGTGGGGCAGCAGAGAAGACCACCAGCCCAGACCCCGACCGGATGGCCAGCTCATCCTCACAGCCCCCAGCACTGGACAGAGAACAGAGAACAGGGGTGTGAAAAAAAAAAGAAAAAAGAAGACCCCATGCCTCACCCGCTCAAATGTAGTGTTGGTGTGTGTTGTTCTAAAGTGCTTTAAAACAGGGGAGGGGCAAGACACTAACCACCTTCCGCCAGCTCGTGTCAGCTTGGCCGCTCCCAAGAGCCCTCAATGTCTATGTGTAACTTAAAATTGAGAAGTGAGCACCGGCACCAGAGGGAAGGCTGAATGAACAGACCGCCCTCTGGACGCCATTCAGTGTGCCCACCCCCAAGGCCCTATATGTATGTGTCATGTGATATTAAGTAATGAGAGTGTCTAAGTTGTGATGTATGATTGAGATGCAGGTGGCCACGAGGAGACAGAGGAGTACCACTTCCCCTGCATCCCAGCGACACACTCAAAACCCTACCTGTATGTTGGTATGATGGAGCGGGAGAAGGGAAGCATTAGGGATGGGGAGGAAAGCATCGGAGGGGGCAAAGTGCCCCCCCTTTGGAGCCAGCTCCCCCGCTGACCCCCTTAGGCACCCCCGTTGCCCCAAATCTGCCCAGGGCAGGGGACCCTGGCCCATCCAGATCAGGGCCCACGGCAGCCCACGGCGGCCCACCAGACCTCACAGCAGAGGAAAAAAACTACCCCCACCCCATCATTCAGTCAACTCCCAGACTACAAAAGGCAATAGACACCCAGGTTAAGCCCGTCCTCCGCCTCTATTGCCCCCCCCATATGTGCATATGTTACAAAGCATACATATTTATTCAGATTTCAGAATGAGCGCTTTGACATTTGTAATACATATGTTGAGATGTCTCATTTATCCACCATTAAAATGTTCGCTACTGTAATGAATATGACAAATTTTTAATAAGCAGAGGAAATTCCTGACAAACAACCATTTACAAGCATAGGACATCTACATTTTGAGAATGTACAGTGAGAAAAAATCAGAGCAGAGACTCATTGGGTGACATTTTCTTATTAAAAATGAGTGATTTCCTATTAATTCAGCAAAATGTGTGGAAGTATTAGGGCAAAGCAATATGGCAGAAACCACCACTGCAGGACATGAAGTAAACAACATGCTCTTATGCTCTACTGCTCAGTTAAAAGAGTTATTATATTTTTTTACAAGGAAAGATTATTGCTCATGTCTGCTGTTTGTGAACTTAAGTACATTCTAACATTCTTTATAAAATATTAAAAGTGAACCATCAGTAATTCTTAAAAGGAATGATATTTTGATATTTGATATGATATGTGACCACAAAACCATGGGTCAAAATTACTGATTTTTCTTTTATGTCAAAAATCATTAGGATCTTAAGTAAAGATCATGTTCCATAAAGATATTTAGTAAATTTCCTACTATAAATATATCAAAGCTTAATTTTTGATTACTAATATATGCATTGCTAAGAACTTAATTTGGACAACTTTAAAGGCGATTTCTCAGTATTTTAATTTTACTGCACCCTCAGATTCCAGATTTTTTCACATAGTTGTATCTTGGTCAAATATTGTCCTATCCTAACAAACCATACATAAAAATAAAAAAAATGACCCTTATGACTGGTTTTGTGGTCCATGGTCACACAAACTGAAGATACTGTAATCCATTAATAAAGGGTGGAAGCTTAATGGTGAACGATCTGAACACAACTCAGTTTTGTTCTTACGAATTAACTAAATGTCAGAAAATGTCAGTTTTTTTTTTTTGTTCTCTCAGATTTCGAAGCCTACACAATTGAAAAGATTTGTAAAAGCGCCTGTCAAACATTTTGAAAAGGTCATGAAAGCAAAGATTTTTTCTTTTCTGTAAAAACTTGCAATTGAAGATTAAGAAGATTTAAGAAGATTACTTAAATTTTAAAAGCTTTAAAAGGATTTGAGGCAGTGGGTGTGGTTTGAGTTACTGAGTTCCTGCCTGTTTTCCTGGATCCTCCTCCACATCATCATACTCTGTTATTGGAAAAAAAAAGTGCAAATTCATGTATCAGTACATACATTAAAATGCATTATAATAAACTTTAATATTAGCTGTAAATTTAGATGAGGTTTCATCACCACAGAAGAAATTAGAAAAACCAAGGTGTTAATAACATACCAAACATATCACTCTCTGACATTCTTCACATCATCATACTCCTCCTGAACACCCTCTGATAGAAATGTAGCTATTATTAATTACTTAAACAAATAGACTATATCAGTGGTGTCCAATCCTGCTCCTGTAGGGCCACAGACCTGTAGATTTTAGTTCTAACCCCAATTAAACACACATGAATCAGCTAATCAAGGTCTTCAGGGTTACTAGAAACTTCCAGGCAGGTGTGTTGGGACAAATCTGGAGGACAGTGGCCCTTCAGGAGCAGGTTTGAAACCACTGAACTACATACTTTACATGCCAATAATTTGAAGAAAAAGAAGAAATAAAAAAAATAAAATCTAGAAGGGTGTTAAAACCCACACCTGGTTTGTCACTTGAGAACTGTTGTATGCTGACAACATCATCATAGTTTTCTGGTAATTCATCTACAACAAAATAATGAACAATGACATACATACATCAAATGAACAAAGTTTGGTTATAATTTTATAATATATACAATATAATAAATAAACCTGTAGCTTGATGTCTCAGTCCAACAGTGATTACATCATCATAGTTCTCTGTTGTGGCTTGTTGTTCTTCTAATTGAGTTAAAAACAGAGAACAGACTGTGGTAATGGCAACTACCATGCTCAAGGCTTTTGATGTGACATCAGCGGTTCAATTGCAATGTTATGAAGCTACGAGAATACATGTTTTTGCGCACAATGAAAATAATGACTAACAATAACTATTCAATCATTTCTTCTCTTCCCCACCAGTCTTCACTGTGCATTCACAAGAATACACGACTCTTGGGTGAACACTTTAAAACGTGTAGATATAATTATAAGAAATAAACCTGTAGCAAGATGTCTCACTCCAGCAGTGATTACATCATCATAGTTCTCTGGTGTGATTTGTTGCTCTTCTAAATGAGTTAAAAGCAAAGAAAGAAAAGACCTCAGAACAAAGTCAGGGCAGCACCATAGCTGTTTTGACAAGAATTAAAACAAGGCTTGTAAGGGTTAGAATTACAGTGTGTTTAATGGATTGTACTGTTGTTTAATAACATGCCAGTTGTTCAACTGATGAAACAGCTTTCCAAAACACTTTCAGTAAACAAAAACTTTTTGAAAGTGATGTGATCTAGGACCTCTGCTATCTACTTTGACCGAGGTCTATGGACAGATTTACAGTTCACAGGCCAAAAAGGTTAAAGAAGTAAAACCCATCAGTTAAAGTCAATGACCTGTCGGGCCTTTAGTGGTGGAGAAATCATTATCTAAATTATGTGTTGACCAGTGTATACTGTATATGACTTCTGCTAAGATAACTTGCTAAGTGAATGTTTTTAATTAATTACATATGCATTACATAGCATACATAGGCTTCTGTATGTAGCGAGTAACATTAAGTCCTCTAACCTGAAAGAAGTTTATCAGCATCTTCATACCCAGAATGCTGTTCTTCAGAAAGGACACTTCCTGTTATGGAGTAAAACCATCAGACACATCAATGTGATTTATTCCACTCATCCTTCTGAATAAAGTGATTATTCTGTTGATCACTACAAATCAGACACTATGACACTCACCTCTCTGAGTGAAGAGACTATTTCTATTAGTGGGTCTGTTCTGAATCTCCTCATAAACGGCCTCAGTCGTCCTCCTGTGTCTCCTCTTAGAAAGAGCTGTAAGTGTAGACAGACAAACCTGCTGTCAGTTCACAACACATGACTGATCACACACTGAATAAGACACAATATGACAGTCTCTGGATCTCTCCTACCTCTCCTCATCACTCTGTTCTGCTGAATCAGTATAAGCAGTGGCACTAAGAGCAGTAAGAGCACAACTACCAGTACAATCACAAGCTCTGGAGGGAAAGAGAGAGACGCTTCTTGAGAAGTTTGTGGAGGATAGACTGATGTTGAGACCACTGGAGGAGAAACTGGAGGAGAAGCTGATGTTGTTGTGGCAGGTGTAGTGGACACTGACAAATCTGTTAAAACACACACAAACACATTCAAGATCATGAACATTCTGAATATACCAATATCATTCACTCTAAAATGGACTAAAAATGAATAATATTCCTCAGTGTTTCGCTGTGACCTGCACAGGTGAGTCCAGCGTGCTCTTTGCGGGAGCAGTCAGTGTGGTTATTCAGGGAGAAAGGACAGTCCCACAGGTGAATCTCATTCCCTCTGCACTCGACTCTGTTCAGCCACACAACACCTTCACCAGCACCAAAGACTGAATTCCCATCAGTCCTCAGTGCTGCTCCACAACCCAGCTGCCTGCAGACCACATGAGCATCACTGATGTCCCACTGATCATCACAGACTGAGCCCCACACAGCGTTATGATACACCTCCAGCCTCCCAGAGCACCGGCCCTCCCCTCCACTCAGTCTGAGAGGAAGACGCTCTGAAATACATGAGGAGACTCATCAGTTATCACTTACCAGCCAGACAATTCACAGCTATGTGGTGAATAAAAAGCAATTAGCCATTCATTTATTAGTGCTCTTTTTACTAAAACAAAACCTACTCACTTGAACACTGTGTTTGGTAAGGAGAGGCTGAACATGCCAGACGGCTTTGTGGTGACTCAGGACTCTCTTTCTCTGAGATTATAACATGCAAGACTCAACAAACCTCTGATTTAGATGAAAACTAAGCTTTAACAAAAACTCAGTAACAAACAATACTATGTTTGGTTTGCTGAAATAAAATCTATATTAAATCAAGAAACGAAAAAAATATTATATCATTAAATTTTGTCTTACCAAAGCAAATGATATTGGCCACCTCATTATCATAACAGTTGTTCTGGCCCCAGGGTAAAGATGGACACTGCCACAATGTCCCATCATGTTTTCGACAGTTAATATGATCTAACCAATTAGGAGCAGATCTCAATCCCACTGAACTACTGGGTTCACTGCCAGATCTTCCACAGTTCAGCTCTTGACAGATCAGACTCGCTGTGTTTCTTTCCATCTTGTTGTAACATACATTACCCCAGGATCCGTTGTACAAAACCTCCACATTCCCTTCACAGCCATCAGTTAACCTGATCTCTTTAAACTCTAGATGGAAAAGTGTGAATTAATACAATTGGAATTCAGGTTGTGCTAAACCCAAAATACCACCTAAATAACTGGTTAAGAGAAGGCTAATGCATGCTGCAATCATTCACAGCATTTGCAAATATTATCTGATCCAATATGTTATTAAATGTAGGATATTTCGTTAAATGAATATTCACTGTAGCGTATGGTTTACCTGAGCACACAACTCCTACATCCTCCTTGTGTTGACAGTCATGTTTTCCCCAGCCTGAAGAAGAGCAGCTCCACAGGGACGTCTCATTCCCCTCACACTCCACCTCATCCAGCCATATGGGTCCAGAACCAGGACCAAACCAGGCTGGTACCTGCTGGTTACTGAGGGCCACTCCACACTGCAGCTGTCTGCACACCACATGGGCATCTTTAATATCCCAGGAGTCATCACACACTGTCCCCCATGAGCCGCTGTGAAAAACCTCCAGCCTCCCTGCACAGTCTCCCCCAGAACCCACCAGCCTGATGGGCCCACGACCTGATATTCAGAGAAAGAAAAACACATTGTTGATCATGAACAACTGAAGAATCTTCCCAGATGCTGTTCTTACCAAGGCAGGTGATTGACAGCTGTTGTGTGGAGCTGCAGTTGAGAGTTTGTGGAGAGCTGCAGTTCCCCAGATGAGCTGCACTCCCAGAGCACTGGAAGCCTGTCACACACTCATGACTGTGTTCAGGACTGGATGAAGAGGAGCTGTAGAAGTTCAGCACAGAGCCACAGCCCAGCTGTCTGCAGACCACAGAGGATTCAGTGAGACTCCAGGAGTCCAGCAGAACTCTCCTCCAGACCTGATGGATTAAAACTTCCACCTCCCCCTCACACTGTCTCCCTCCTGACAACCGCACCAGACCATCATGAAGAGCCAGAGAGGAACCTAAGGAGACAATCTGATGTTTTAGTAAAATACTGCGAGTTTGAGAATAAAACATTTTATATATTAAAAATCAATTCAGAAATAAATGGCAAGAGCATTTTTGAAATACACATGAGATGAAATATTATATTTCTACTACTTAGCCTGAAGCAATCAATTTTATAATTGGTCAGTCTCACAATATGGACTCACCAGAGCAGATGACTCCAACATCTCGTCTATGAGAACATTCAGCTCGACTCCATGAAGAGATGGAACATTCTGAGAGTTTTGTTTCATTCCCGTCACAATCAAACACATCAGCCCAGATTTCACCACTTCCCTCTCCAAACCAGTCTGATCCCACAACAGACACAGCAATCCCACAGTTCAGCTGTCTACAGAGGACACTAGCAGCTCTCATATCCCAGCATACATCACACACTGTGCCCCACTCACTGAGATACTGAAGCTCCACTCTTCCAGAACAAGAGTCTGAGCCATTTATCAGGCTGAGTTTAGTATAACCTAAGCGAAAATAAAGAGAGTTCAGAAACAATGCATAAAACTTTCTTCCATTAAGCTGTCATTATAGATTAATTACACATTAAGATTTATATCTTAAATATAAGATATGACTATCAAAAACAAATAAAGATGAGCTAAATATTTATACTTCACCAGAACAGATCAGTCCCACAATGCTGTCAGTGGTGCAGTTGTGTTTGTGTGATGAAGATATTGAACAGAATGAAATCTGAGACTCATTTCCTCTACACTGAATCTCTTGTGTCCACATCTGAGCATCTCCTTTGCCAAAAGCAGCCGCTCCCAGCACCTGTACAGGAGCCCCACAGTCCAGCTCTCTACACACAACCTCTGCATCCTGCTGGTCAAAGGCAGCATCACACACTGACATCCACGTCTGATCATGAAGTATCTCTAATCTTCCAGAGCAAAGATGAGACCCATCAGCAAGTCTGGAGTGTTTATGACCTGTTTATTTTTAAAAATTTTTATGAAGAACATGAAGATAAACATATGATGACAAATTATGATGAACTGTAATTATTTCTTTAATTCATTTTGAAAATGTGGTCAAATAATCGTGGCAGATTTACACTTTTTAAGCTGCCTAATTCTTAAGTCGTAATTAATTATAAAAATAAGACAGACAAGATATATATATATATATATATATATATATATATATATATATATATATATATATATATATACTTTCCTACATAATAAAGACAAAATGATCAGAAAATTGTGGAATACTTTGAGGTTTAATTTTATTCACCTGAGCAGATGACTCCAGCATCATCATTATGAGTACAGGCATGTATATTCCACCCTGCCGATCCACAGTTCTTCAGTGTAGACTCTGTTCCTGTGCACATTAAAACACTCATCCAGATTGGTCCTGATCCTTGACCAAAATGGGCATTAGTCAGAGCATCTACAGGTTCTCCACAGTCCAGTTCTCTACACACCACTGCAGCATCAGCCATATCCCAGAAATCATGACAAACTGTTCCCCACTGACCCCTATGAAGAAATTCCACTCTACCAGCACAGCGACTGTTACCATTTACCAGTCTCACATTCATTAAATCTAAAAGAGAGGGAAAAAGAGAGACAGAGACAAAAATAAATAAATAAATAAAAATAAAATAAAAAATAAATCAATCCAACTATCTAAAGAGATGCCATACTATTTAAAGGAAAAATTCGCTTCCAGAACAAAAACTTACAGATCATTTACTCCCCTTGTCATTCAAGATGTTCATGTCTTTCTTTCTTCAGTCGATAAGAAATTACGTTTCTTGAGGAAAAAAAAAATCAGTAATTATCTCCATATAATGGGCTTCAATGGTGCCCCCAAGTTTGAACTTCCAAAATGCAGTTTAAATGCAGCTTCAAATGGCTCTAAATGATCCCAGCTGAGGAAGAAGGGTCTTATGTAGTAAAACGATCGGTCATTTTTTGAAACAAACTGACAGTTTTGTCACGCTCGTCGTGTCTAAGTCTGCGTGAACTCTGTTTTTTTTCCGGTTCCAGTTTACAAAATGAACATGCAAAGAAAATCAAATGTCCTTTACAAAAAAATGGTAAAACAGGATGTAGGATGATTTTGAAGTTGAAGAAGAAAATGAGATGGGAGTTTTTCGACATACCCTAACTGTATTGACTAGGCATGTGCATCACAGAGACGAGACAAGACAAACATTTGAGGTTAAAAAGTATATTAATTGTCAATTTGTTTAGAAAATGACCGATCATTTAGCTAGGTAAGACCATTCTTCCTCTAGATCATCTAGAGCCCTTTGAAGCTGCATTTAAACTACATTTTGGAAGTTCAAATTCGGGGCACCATTGAAGTCCACTATGGAGAAAAATCCTGAAATGTTTTCCCTCAAGAAACATAATTTCTTTACGACTGAAGAAAGAAAGACATGAACATCTTGGATGACAAGGGGGTGAGTAAATTATCTGTAAATTTTTGTTCCGGAAGTGGACTTCTCCTTTAAAAGTAGCATAACTGGCAATGCATGGCACTAGGGCCCTGTAAGTTCTGTGAGCAATCACTTAAATTTGGAACTGTTTCTGAAACAAAGCTATTTTATCTTGAAAGACTTGAATATGAACTACATTTGGACTACATTTTCAGTCCTTTTTAGAGCTTGAGGCAAAAGTAAAATTAAAATTAAATAATAAAATGACTAATTAAAATAAATAATAACTATAGTATATGTTTAGTAGTGCTTGCCCATGCAAAACCTGACAGAACTTGGGTTAATGGTTATTAATGTATGCAAAATGTATCTTTATTATGCAAAATACAACATTTCAGAATAAATAAACAGAATTACAAATACAATTATATTGTAAAACTCCTTTAGAGATAGTACCATTTAAGGAGAGACAAATACATTCACAACAAACACAGAATTGCTCTCATATTAATCTTCTTACCAGCACAGAGGAGTGCCTGGTGATCATCATGCGAGCAGTTGTGTTTCTGTGATGCTGGACACATTCGAATCTGAGATTCATTTCCTCTGCACTGAATCTCTTGTGTCCACATCTGAGTGTCTCCTTTGCCAAAAGCAGCTGCTTCCAGCACCTGTACAGGAGCCCCACAGTCCAGCTCTCTACACACAACCTCTGCATCCTGCTGGTCAAAGGCAGCATCACACACTGACATCCACGTGTGGTTATGAAGTATCTCTAACCTCCCAGAGCAGCGAGAACCTCCAACCAGCCTGACATCTGCAGTAGTGAGAGAACATAAAAGACAAGTTACATGACTATCATTGTCATAAATTTCTAAATAACCACATTCATCTAAAATAGAAAAAGCAAGATATTAGACTAACTTTGGCGATAAACATTTACAAACATTATTATAACATCTAATAATGCTGACAGATCATTATTTCATGTGCATTCAAATTGTTGCAAATCTTATTAAACTTTGATACATGGGTGATTTTGTAATTGGAGAACATCTGTTCACTAACATATTTTTTTTCAATATCTTATTGAAAACATATTTAATTGTAATAATTCAGTGCTTGCCAAACACAGGTTACTTTCTTTTTTTTTTTTTTTCACTTTTAATGAAAAAACAGATGTCTTTATGGTATTGTTTATCAACCCAACTTACGGACAAATTAGGCAATGTGTAGAAATAACAATAAATCATAACAGGAAAAATCCTTCTTGTTTCATTAGACAAACAGTCTTTACATTCCAACACTTGAAACTGAGATAATATTTCACTTATGCATACTTTAAAAAATGTCCACTCAGAGCAAATGTTTTTCATCTGAAAATGTATTATATACAATATCCAGTATAAAAAAAAAAAAAAGTAAGAAATGTTGTTGAAATATTATGGGTGCAAAAAATCAATCAGTAATATTTATGAGATTTTAAACAACAGTTTTATTGTTTTTTTGTGAAAATAGTTCATAAACAGTTGACATTTTAAGTAACAGAATTGTAAAGTAACAGAATAGACAGAATTGTCCAGTGGACCGTCAATTCTGTTGCAGCATTGTCAGCATCGTTATTCTACCTAGGTAACAGTTTGACGGTAACAGAATTGACAATTTCATTTATTTATTGCCAAAAACTACACTTGCTAGAATAAATGCTGAGAGCACATGGCATTAATGAAATCATGATTAATAGACCTTTAAATAACACAAAGTTTGATCAATGAAAAGTTATGTTTTCCTTTTGATATTGTGGTAACAGTTTTGACACTTTATAAAATAACTCTTGGTGAAAAATAAAACTTTTTTTAGGTTAAAATATTTTCTCAGAGAGAGCACAAAGACTTTTCAGTGCTCCAGATCTTATCAGTGAGGGAAAGTGACATCATTTCCTGTATCTTGCATAGCTGTGGGTGATAATTTCACTAGTTTAAAGGTAAAGTATGGTATGGTAACAGAGTTGACGCAAGATTTATGGACACACATTTTTTTATAATAATTTTTTTTTTTTTTTTTTAAATAATAATAATGTTGTAGAATTAGATAAATGACTCTTTAGGGCTTCTATAAATAAAATGAATGAAATGTTACCAAAACAAAAGTACAATAAAATATTTTGATTACACAATGATACATGATGGAAAAAATGCACTAATTCGGACAACAATAAATCATGATTTTCAGCTATTTAAGACACTTTTTGCAGAAATTATTATATTGTTATAGACTGTAACATATTGTAATTCATAACAATGAGTAACACATTATTAAAATAATTAAAAATATAACCATTTGAAAAAAGCAGAAAAAAAAGAATGATTTCGGACACCAACTGTATCTGCAATTATAGAATCACCCACATATATTTTGTTTTTTGAATGGAAATGAACTATTGATGTGTGTTAAACATTATAAAATGTTTGCTACTGTGTGGATAATGACTTTGTCATAGGTGGTCTTTCATCAGTCTTAGCCTTAGATGACACTGAAGAATGCTGGTTCACTTAACATCTTTTTTTTTTAAAAAAAGGAAAAAAGGCAAACACTTGTGATGCTGAGCAAAGGGAAACTGCAAGTTTATAAAATTAGCATTTTACGTTTATTTATCTAGCCAATACCACTTACAGATGCATTGAAGATTAACATTTTATCAGTTCATGCATTCCTTGGGAACTGAACCCATGACCTTGGTGTTGCTAACACTTGGTGTTAAAAAAAATCAATACAAACTTTGGAATTAAAATATAAGGCATGTGAATCAACAGTGTCACACTGCAGTGTGGTGCAAGGACAAAGTGCACACAACGAAGAATTTATTCAATTCACAGGAGTAAGGAAAAGTCCACAAACACACAGGTAACAAAAACTAGCCGTGATGAAACACAAATGGGAATTCCTTATACTAAACCAAGAGAGGGACTAATGAGATAATTAACTAAACACAGGTGAACAGACTAACGCAATTAGGCCACAGGAGAACAGGGGCAACAAGAAAACACAGAAACAAGGTCCATAGCGTGACAGGGTGTGAAAAACTGTAATGTAATAGGATAAATTTTAGAACAGCTCACCTGAGCAAATGACTCCAGCAACTGTATTATGATTACAGTTATAATCAAACAACAGAACTGATCCACAGTTCTTCAGTGTAGTCTCTGATCCAGTACACATCATACGATTTGTCCAGATTGGTCCTGATCCAGGTCCAAAATAAGCACCACCCACAGCATCTACAGGTTCTCCACAGTCCAGTTCTCTACACACCACTGCAGCATCAGCCATATCCCAGGCAGCGTCACACACTGTTCCCCACTGACCTCTATGAAGAACCTCCACTCTACCAGCACAGCGACTGTGACCACCAACCAACCTCACATTCACACTGTCTGTTTATTGAATACAGAAGATAAGAAATGAATAATAGAGTTAGAAGAATCACACAAAGAGATGAAAAAAAAAAATCATACAGAGAGTCAGAAGATTTGACAGAAGATTCCAGTGAAGTAAAAAAAAATCTGCTCAAACCTGCACACACCATTCCAACATCATTGTTATGTGAACAGTTGTATTTGTGTGATTGTGATGTTGGACAGAGGTGAATCTGAAACTCATTTCCTCTGCACTGAATCTCTTGTGTCCACATCTGAGCATCTCCTTTGCCAAAAGCAGCTGCTCCCAGCACCTGTACAGGAGCCCCACAGTCCAGCTCTCTACACACAACCTCTGCATCTTGCTGGTCAAAGGCAGCGTCACACACTGACATCCACGTCTGATTGTGAAGTATCTCTAACCTCCCAGAGCAGCGAGAATCTCCAACCAACCGGACTCCTGAAAAAACACAAAATGAGTATGAATTAACCTTTCAGAACAAAACTACTTTTTTTCTTTTGTTTTCTTTTCTTTCTGTCCTTTAACAAAATTAAGTTTTGAAGTTACCTGAGCATATGACTCCTGCACTCCTACTCTGACACACACCTTGAAAACCCCATGTGACAGATCCACACTTTTTCAGTGTGGACTCAGATCCAGTACACATTGCATTACTCATCCAGATTGGTCCTGATCCGAGTCCAACCTGAGCATCACTCAGAGCATCTACAGGATCTCCACAGTCCAGTTCTCTACACACCACTGCAGCATCAGCCAAATCCCAACCATCATCACACACTGTTCCCCACTGACCTCTATGAAGAACCTCCACTGTCCCACTGCAGGGACTCTTACCATTAACCAACCGCACATGTATCATTTCTGAGCACAGTAACGGAAAAAAAAATATTAGAAAGGATTTATCAATTTTTTTTTTTTTTTTTGTAAGATTTGTATTAATCTATAATTATTTCCTGTTGAAACGGTCAACACATACCTGTACAAAGCAGTCCAACATTATTTTTGTAAGAACAGTTGTATTTGGGTGTGAATTTGAAAGATGTTGGACACATATGAATCTGAGATTCATTTCCTCTACACTGAATCTCTTGTGTCCACATCTGAGTGTCTCCTTTGTCAAAAGCAGCTGCTCCCAGCACCTGTACAGGAGCCCCACAGTCCAGCTCTCTACACACAACCTCTGCATCCTGCTGGTCAAAGGCAGCATCACACACTGACATCCACGTCTGATCATGAAGTATCTCTAACCTCCCAGAGCAGCGAGACGTCCCAACTAGCCTGACTTCTGAAAGAACAATATTTATTTATAAAAATTGATTTAACAAACCCTTTAAAATTATAACTAGCAAATATTTTGCCAAGAACGAACCAAAATGAAAACATTTAGCTTTTAATCAGTGTATTTAACAGCCTGGGAGATCTCCCCAGGGTAGTACCTTGCCTCACAGACTAAAATCCGAGCGCCTACTTCGGAGATTTCAACCGAAGGATCTCCGATCTGATTTGTGCCACCTCAGATTCTGTTTGACCCACTTCAGCCCCTCAAAACTCGTCGATTTTAACCATTTGATGCTGACAGTAAAGGGTGTATTTAAACTTTCACTGCTAAATTCCAACGTGCTTTTGCGCCTTGTCTGACGCCGAGCCAAATAGACTCGCTCAGTGCGTTTAGCCTATATCACAACGATTCAGTGTTTTCAACCACATAAAAATAAAACGAATTTATAGTAATTACATGCAAAAAAAAAAGAAGTTAAATACACACTGATGTTTGTGAGTTTGTTAATGAACCGGTGTGTAAGGAAAGCGGCAATAATCCTTTCAGTTAAAATCTGACGACGTATTTTATTCATACAAAATACTATAGATTTTATTTTAGTTAAGTCGTGATAACTTGAGAAGGCAAATTGATCAAACAGACTACGAACAGTCTTCCGTTGGTTGCTGTTCCTTAAAAAAACAGAAACTTATATTTAACGAACAAAAAATGCTCCAAACGGTTTTCTAATTTAACTTAATAAAAAAACGAAATAAAATCACTTTGCCATTATACAAAACTGAACTATTTTAAAAGCTGAAACAGTAGTATAAGTTGTTTAGGCAGAAGGGGGAGAAAAGACGGGCTCGTGTCGGACTCGGGCCGAGAATTCTGATAAGCTATCGGACAAGGTCCGGGCTAGGGCCTAGATTTGAGGCCCGTGCAGGGCTCTATTTCATACATTTAAACAAGCAAAGGAAAATGAAACATCATAACAAAGAAGCGTTATGTAACTCGTTGTCTTTTATCTTCCTATTTGTTTTCATAGCGTGAATGTAAGATCGTACAAATTTATTAATGAACCACTCGTTTTAAAAATCTTTCCTGGTCTACTGACATTTGTTATGATATTTAATTAACACTAAATGCACTTCACCAATCACTCTTCAACTATGCTGCAGAGCTACCGCAAAAGCAAAAGTTTATAGACAGAATTGTAAAGATAGCAGCGTAGTTGTTTCACTGACGCATAAGGTCTATATGTAGCCTACCCTCCATAGTTACCTCCGTTTAGCTTCTGGCTTGTCTCCCGAGGCCACATGAGAGTGCAGTGTGCAAAATATTAATGCTGTCCCCTTTTTTATATTTTATGAAATAATTTTCCTAAGTTTATCTCCAATTTTTTTTACTTCATTACTATTATAGTTTCTGCCAGAAATCTATTTTTTCATAATTAATTATTTTAAATAGAATATAATTTACGTGCTTAATAATTGTATTTAACATTCCACATGTGAACATACAGGCTACTAGTTTTTTAGACAAACTGATAAAGACAGCACTGTAGGCCTAGTAAATTAACTAACCAAATATAGGTATGTACATTTAACAAGGAATGCTAAAATGTGAAGTTTGCTTTGTAAAAAATAAACAATTTCTTAAGGCAGTACAGAAGCTACATTTCAACCAGCTTACATTATGGATATGTGTAGAACTGTTACCGGTTAACATTTGCTGCACAAATCCGGCATAAATTTGTGACAGAATTTTGCCTTCTGAGGACTGGAGGTTTTTTCCTTTTTGCCATACATTTCTTATTTCTGTGCACACTGAAGTAAAATATCAACAGCAAAAGGTGTAAAATACAGGCGTAGCCCCAAGTATGCAAATGTTACCTGAGCAGGTGACTCCAGCATCTTTAGAATGATCAACGGAAACCTGTTCCCATCCTGCTGACCCACAGTCCTTCAGTGTGGATTCTGAACCAGCACATGTGACATGACTCATCCAGACTGGTCCTGATCCTTGTCCAAAGTGAGCACCCCCCAGAGCATCTACAGGTTCTCCACAGTCCAGTTCTCTACACACCACTGCAGCATCAGCCAAATCCCAGAAAATATCACACACTGTTCCCCACTGACCTCTATGATGAACCTCCACTCTACCAGCACAGCGACTGTGACCACCAACTAACCTCACATTTACAGTATCTAATATTTTAATTAAAGAAAATTAGAGAGAGAAAGAGAGGCATATTGTGAATTAATAAATAATAATTGTAAACACTACATTATAATTAAACATTTTAAAGCAAGCAATTAAAAGCAATGTGTGTACTTACCAGCTGTGATCAGTACTGCAAATGCAGACAGTAAAATGAGTGTCAGGCATCTTCCCATCATCCTCAGCATGATTAACTCAACACCCAGTACAAGCTTCTCCGCACTGATGATACAGAAGTACAGGCATCCTCTTAATGAGAGCGAAAGAGGTCCAACACCCTCCAATCACACTCGCTATTACCTTACTAGATGCAACAGAGGAAATCATCAAACAACTTCACTGACAAATCAGAAGAGGCATTTATAATATTTCCCATTTATATCAAAACTGTCAGTGCTGATGAACTCCTCCTCCCCACACATCAAAACACCTCACTGAAGGATGCAGAAACACACACACACACACACACATTTGACTTACAGCAGACAGGAAACTCTCCAGTTTATTTACAGCATCAAAGCCAAACACCTGCAGAGACTAACTGTAAAATAACCAACTGTAAATGTCCAAAACAGTCTGTGTATGCATATATCAGTATGACATCATAAACTCAACTCCGTAGAGATGTAAAATAAAATAAAATTACGGCTGTGTATTAAAAGGCTTACCTTTTTAAGGCTTAATAGACTGTTATTAATGAGAGGCGGAAAAGATTATTTCTCCATAAATCATTTTTTATGAAACCCTTACATCTCATGTCAAAATAATTCCCGTAACTAATGTGAAATTTACTTAATTACATTAAAACTGTTTTGTTTTTTGTTTTGTTTTTTCAAATGACCCAAAAAAATCATTCCATTCAGTGATGATCATGCTGTTCACCTTGTGACCAGCAGAGAGAGTCAGTGTGCTACTGCACATTAGAGCCCTGCACGGGCCTCAAAAATAGGCCCTAGCCCAGCCCTGGCCCGAGATGCTCAGCCCCAAGCCCGGCCCGAGTCTGACCCGAGCCAGTCTTTTTTCCCCCTTCTCCCAAAACAGCACTGTTTCGGCTATTAAAATGGTTCAGTTTCGTATGTAATGGCAAAGTGATTATATTTCATTTCGGGTTTTTTTTTTTTATTAAGTTAATTCAGAACAAAACAAAACGTATCAACGCGAGCGCTTCAAAGAACTGAATCGAAACTCAGCGAATACATACCTCAAAGACATGATAATATATCTATAGAAAGCTTTAAATTATTACTTAACGAAATAAATCGAAAACGAAAAACTCTTTTATTATGTAATCTGTAAAGATGCATTTTTCTCAAAGAGGAGGGGACCATAGGCCGATCCCCACAATGTCAAAAATTTCAGGTTTTACTATCCTTGTGCGGACATTTGTTCACAATGTAGCAAAAACAAGTACACACACACACACACACACACACACACACACACACACACCCTGAAGTACTTAAAGAAGTGTAGCAAGAAGATCAGGGTGCTTTCTGTAGCCAGAATGAGCCCATGGTACGAAGTGTGTTGACACACTTTGTACTATGTATTTTTCTCAAGTCAGGTATGCATCTTACTCCTAGATTCATCTTGGAGATTTCTTGTATTGATTTGATATCTTTGAATTGGCTGTATAATTGGCATAATACATTTACCTGACTTCTAATAAATTGTTACATTTGATTTTATTCTGACTTACTCTGAAATTATTTTCTCAAGTAGATTAAGTGAAGGCGTATGTTACCACAAATATGCATCCAGGGTTAAGTACATACTAGATCTCAGGTTAGATGGAGCATGGGGCACATCAGGTGAGATTCTAGATTTCTGACTAACTGCTTGACTTTAGTTAAGTTGTTATGCAGTTGCATTAACTATGGGGGGCTAGACAAAATACTATTGGAGTACTAGCATGGTTTGGGCGTATTTCATAGTACTAGCCATAACCTCTAACTGACTAATGATCAGACTGGAGGGTTTGTGATCGTGGGGCCCATGTAAATCGGCCGACGTGAGGCACCCTAAGCGACATAGATTCCTAATGAAAGAGTAAATATAAAGTAAAGAGTTAAACAGAATAAGCAAATGTTAGAATAATAACAATTACAAATGGCGAAACAACCAATTCGTATGACAACCTAAATTCGAGGTCATGATAAAATGGAGTCAGATTGAATTTAACTTCAATTAAATAAATTTGCGCACTGGAAAGACCCAACACGCAAGAAACCTTCGGCCACCATTGGATACCTTCCTTGGGCCAATTGCGTGGACCTTACATCTGTATAATAAGACTGACGATGGAAGTATGTTATTGCTTGAGTGAGAATTATGAAAGAGAGTAATAAAATAGGCAGAGTTTTAGAGCAGCTTACCTGAACAGACGACACCAGCATGTTCATTTTTTACAGTCCTGTGCATTCTCGGTGTATGAAATGCAGTCTTTCAGTGCAGTCTCTGATCCACTACAGTATAAATAAACCATTAAAATTGGTCCTGATCCTTGTCTAATGTGAGCACTGTGTGTTGCTTTTACAGCCGTCCCACAGTCCAGTTCTCTACACATTATTACAGCATCAGCAATATCCCACAGAGCATGACACACTGTTCCCCACTGACCTTTATCAAAAACTTCCACTCTACCGGCACAGGGATTATTGCCATTTACTAACCTCACACTCACACTGTCTACATATGAGAGAGACAATTAGTGAACATACCAAACAAAGTATGTAGTAAAGTGTAAAATTACATGCAAATTATTTCAACTCATTTTAAAGAATATATTACATGAGACTCACAGCTGCCAATGACACTCACTGTTACCTTATTAGACCCAACAGGGGAAATCATCAAACACAGTCAGTGACAAATCAGAAAGCAGCATTTTTATTTTCTCCATATATATCAATAAAGTGTCAGCACTGATGAGCGGGACTCCTCCTCCAGCGTGAAGAGACACTTCACTGAGGACAGACTCGTGTCAGTCATAAGTCAGTGTGGAGATAAAGTCACACTAAACTTAAAGCAGATTGATACAGAAACACTGCAGCTTATATTCAGCATCAAAGCCTGAACCTGCACACAGCAGATACAAGCACTGATGACTGACTGCTCACTTACTGAAACTTTATTTCACACACAAATAGTTAAAATTTACTATAAATATATAAATTATAATAAACTGAGCATTTTAAAGTGTTTTGGGGGGGACAACTGTACATAATTTTAGGTGAATTTTGACAATATTGCCCTGATTTTCTAATCAAGAGCACAATAAACTGTACGTTAACACATTATAAAATGAACTGGACTGATTGCGTACAACTATTCTGGGTTATTCAGATAAGATTTGTAAATAAACATTTACTTTTGTTCCAAAGATATTAATTTTGGCATTATGTCAAAGACATTTGTAGCTGTAGATGTGTGTTTAGCATTGTAATGCGTAATTCATCCAGCAGATGGCAGCAAAACACTTCTTATTGTGAAGAGGAGCAGACAAGAGTCTTGTCATTGTGTCACCACATGAGGGAGCTACTTACTGGTGAACTTTTTCTGACACGAAGTTCATTTCTTTTTTTCACAGCTACATTACAGCTAAAATGTAATTTATTTAATGTAGAGCTCATTTCACAGCACATTCATTTTACTTTTTGTCTCCTGCTATTATTAATTGTAATACACAGAGTGACAATGTTGTGTAACAGTGAAATACAATGTAAAACCCACTACTGCTGCTGGTTACCAGAGAAATCATGTAGTGATTATTTTTACTCACAGAGGGAACTGTGAGCTACATTTAATACTGGTTCACATGCTGCTACTTCAGCCTACATATGAGACCACAAGCTGGACCCACAAAGTCTGGTGTTCAGGTGTGACTTGTTAATCATCCTCATTTAAGTTGCCCTGATTTGTTTTTTTCTTTGACAAGTGTTGACAACTCAACACTTCTAAAGCCTGATAAATGATGCATATAAAAGTAAAATGCCCAGCAATATGCATATTTATTTATTGATTAAAATACAGCTGACCATGAAATGCAACATAACATGAAATTTAGGATGTCGTCGACTATCAGTGTGGTTGTGCTTTATAAGGTAAGATCATACATTTGATTTCAGGGTTTGTATAATGTATTATTTAAATACACACAAAAATTGGGCTGCTTTTTTACTGGTATTAACAAGGCCAAAAATACAACAAAATCTCATAAAAATGTAACAGTTTAATAGAAAAAAAAAAAAAAAAAAAAATGGGGGAAATATATAAACACCTGAGATTTGACATATTAATAATATCAGTCAAACTTTGTTCAGATTTGTTGAAATGAGGCAGTGGGTGTGATCCTCCTGAGCCAAATTCTTTGTTTGACTTGTTCTGCACATCATCATAATCTGTTATTAAAAATAAATAAATGAATAACAATAAACAAATCATGTCAAATGCTGTATTTGGATAAATATTTTAAGCCTAAAACTTTTGTACTTTTATTTTACTATTACTTTTATATTTATATAAAAGATAATGTAATGAGAACAAAAGTGTTATAATAACTTATCCAACATGTTTCTGACATCTTTACTGATGCTCATCACATCATCATACTCCTCCTGAACTCCCTCTGATCAAGAATGACATAAAAACATGTCACATCAGTTTATAAAACACTTTGTTTCATTTTAAGCATTCTTTTTCTATTAATTGACTTGATTACGATGAACGAATAACTGATACTCATGTAAACATGCAAAGGTTTATAAAAAATGTAGAGACCTTGAGAGCTCGGTCTAGTAATGATGACATCATCATAATTCTCTGGTGTGTTCACTACACATAAAAACTTGTGTCAAAAGTAAATACAAGCCAAATAAAAACATTAAGATAGTAATTTAAAATATTATCCATTTGTCCACCACACATGCTAATATGATTCAAAATTCAATATGAGCCAATAAACCCATTAAAACAGTATTTTTTAAATTATTATCTGTAACAATCTTGATTTTAAAACAATATTTTTTTTGTAATTAAAACAAATAACACTTTTTTTGATATCAGAGCTCTGTCCACTCATATCATCATAGCTCTCAGGTGTGTCTTCTACAAATTCACACATTCATCACAGACACAAACATTCATTACATTCAGAACAAAATTGAAATATATATATCTTAACTACACTGTAATATTTTAATTTAAAAGTATATTATATGCTGTTGTATATAACAGAGAGACACCTGTCTCACGATCTGGTTTCAGTCCATCAGTGATGACATCATCATAGTATCCCGGTGTGATTTCCTTCACCATCTCTTCTGCATCAACAAGAATATGTTTGGATACAAAACCAATATATGTTGTTCTGCAGATCATGATATTGGAAATTTATTAAACATTTGGTAAAGAATTATGTGATCAATTAAAAAGGTCACTGACCTTTTAGGCCACTGCCATTGGTGACATCATCATAATATGCAGTCTTGAACTCTTCTGCTAAAAAATGAGAACAGACTGTTAATATACAAGTAAACAGCAGTACTGAGTCATTAATCAAATATGTAATATAATTTGTTGATTACATTTATTTATTTATTTAGGTGAATTCTTTAAAAAGGATTTGAGTGGAATGTGGAATAAATATGTGCTTCATCTCTCTAACCTGAGAGAAGCTCATCAGCATTTTCATACCCAGAATACAGTTCTTCAGAGATGAGACTCCCTGTTAAAGGAGAGCAGAACAGACAGAAACATGTTCATCATTACAAATAGACTGAATCCTCATTTCCTTTGCATCATAAACACAACACAAATATTAATTATTCACATTTTAAAAGCATTATAGGCAGAAATTCCTTTTTGTTGGGCCTGTTAGTAAACACACAAATCTGTCCTCACATGAACCCATTCCTCACTGCCTTCCAGAAATAGACACACACACATACACACACACACACACACATACATGCACCTACACTTAAAAATATATGAACACCTCCTTATGACAATCTAAAAATACTCACAGGAAGAGACACTCACTGACACACACACACACACACACACACACACACACACACACACACACATAAACATGCAGCTGCAGCTCTGTGGTTTTCTGTCAGGAATTCTGTGGTTTGAAGCAGGAGGTTTAACTGGACTAATAATAGATGAACATCAACTGTCTGACAGACTCTCTTATTAATGGTATTAAATGAGATTGATGGCTCATGTCTCACCCCTCTGAGTGAAGTGATTGTGTCTGTGCTGAATCTCCTCATGAACAGCCTCAGTCGTCGTCCTGTGTCTCCTCTTAGAGAGAGCTGTGAGTGTAGACAGACAAACCTGCTGTCAGTTCACAACACATGACTGATCACACACTGAATAAGACACAATATGACAGTCTCTGGATCTCTCCTACCTCTCCTCATCACTCTGTTCTGCTGAATCAGTATAAGCAGTGGCACTAAGAGCAGTAAGAGCACAACTACCAGTACAATCACAAGCACTGGGGGGACTGGAGGAGTTTGTGGAGAAGAAACTGATGTTGTTGTGGCAGAGGTAGTGGACGCTGACAAATCTGGTAAATCTGTCAAAACACACACAAACACATAAACAAACATGCCAATGGGTTATTTAAATACACAAACATTATTAGCACTAATATGATCAAATTAACAATATTCCTCAGTATTTTGCCGTGACCTGCACAGGTGAGTCCAGCGTGCAATTTGCGGGAGCAGTCAGTGTGTTTTTTCAGTGAGAGAGGACAGTCCCACAGGTGAATCTCATTCCCTCTGCACCTGACTCTGTTCAGCCACACAACACCTTCACCAGCACCAAAGACTGAATTCCCATCAGCCCTCAGTGCTGCTCCACAACCCAGCTGCCTGCAGACCACCTGAGCATCGCTGATGTCCCACTGATCATCACACACTGTCCCCCATGAGCCACTGTGAAAAACCTCCAGCCTCCCTGCACAGTCTCCCCCAGAACCCACCAGCCTGATGGACCCGTGGCCTGATATTTAGAGAAAGAAAAACAGTGCTTGTACATGTACATTAATGATCAATTACAACTAAAGAATCTCCACAGATGTTGATTTTCTCACCAAAGTTTGTGACTGACAGCTGTTGTGTGGAGCTGCACTTGAGAGTTTGTGAAAAGCTGCAGTTCCTCAGATGAGCTTCACTCTCTAGAGAGAGTATTTATTTGTCATTCAATATTTGTTTAAAATACATTACATTTGTTTAAATGTGTAGCTTTATTCTGAAACCCATGACTTCAGTGTTGTGTGAATGTGCTCACTAGAGCAGATGACTCCAACATCTCGTCTATGAGAACATTCAGCTCGACTCCATGAAGAGATGGAACATTCTGAGAGTTTTGTTTCATTCCTGTCACAATCAAACACATCAGCCCTGATTTCACCATGATTACATTCATACGTAAACATGATTAAAAATGACGTAAACATGATTGTTTTTCTTTCTTTCTTTCTTTCTTTCTTTCTTTCTCTTTTCTTTCTTTCTTTCTTTCACCTAATTTAGTACAATCCATTTTGTTCAATAAATGTTAAACTAAAGACTACAGATACTTATTCTGAAGTGCACAATAGCAATAAACATGCAATTTAAAGCATATTATTCAACATCTGCTTTAATCTTCATCTATATTTGATAATCTTTAATTCTGTAAATTGTCATACAAGTACAATGTCACATACTGTTTGAGCAAGTGGATTAGAAGAAAAATACGCAGTATATAATGCACATGTAATATATTCACATTATATATTATAAACTTTCAAAAATGCATTATATGTAATTTTGGGCAACACACTTCAGTTGAAATGAAAGTCAATTATTTTACTTGTGCTTTAGTATATTAATCAATACATCAACATAACTATATCTCTTTAAAGCATGACAAAAATAGTGATTTAAAACGTAAGTTTAAGTAAAACATAATTAAACATTATTACAAAGCACATTTTTAAAACACTTAAAGTGTGTTAAGAAACAAAGTGAATTAAGAAAGTCATGAGAGTGTACTCTCTTTAGATATACTTAAGTGGCCTTTAATTTGATGTATAATATAAGTGTGCATTCAGTAAAATTAAGCACCTCATTTTCACAAGGATAGAAGGGATATAAACCTATAAACATACCTGCTGTAGCATCTGTAGGGAAGGGTCTCAGGTGTGTGTATCAGTCGATCTTCACTGTTCCCAATAACAAATTTGAGTCACATGGTCTCCATTTCACTTCAGCCAATTATGAACTGACTCAACACCAGACCTTGCTGGAAATCGGTGCTTGTAAACATAGCCACTGCGTCATTACAATATAACCAGAATTTTAAAAATGTGCAAATGCTCTAAAAAAGCTTACTTGTTCATCTGTAGCCTCAAAACATTAAAATACTGCCACATCTTTGGGATGTTTCATGATTAAAAACAACATATTCTGTACATTTGGATCTTTAAAAAAACCAAAATACAAAACACTGCTTTGCCACATTGCAATGAATTAACTGAATGGCAAATTTAACTGTCCAGACACAAATCACAACAACAGTGATGCGCAAACAACTACATTACTAATTGAATTTAAAAACCAAATTAAAAAACGATTTTATAAAAATGGCTTCAGAAGTAGATAATATGCTGCTCTATTTTTATATTACTTATTGTCAGGTGTCGAACGTATGAAAAAAAAAAAAAAAAAATCAGTCTGTGCGTTCAAATTTACCTCAGTAGAACGCGTGCATGGATTTTGCATGCGTTTGAGTCTCAGTGCCGGCCTGTAGGTTTGTGGGGCCCTAGGCAAGATAAAGAAAATGGGCCCCACTAGTGTAAAAAACTATCATGGAAATTTGATGAGTGAAGAGAAAGCACATAACATGACTAATCTTAATATTTAAGTGTGAATGTGTATCAACTGTAACACATTCAACAAACGTGTAAAAATATTTATACAAAAAAAAAAAAAAAAATAGGCGTACAAGTGAGTTTGAATAAACATACACATGCATCACAAATAAATAAAATATAAAGAAAGTATACACAAAAACTAAATAAAATAAACAGAGCATACACAAAATAAACATAGGCCTACTGATATTCATAAATGACAAGAAATGCAGGCTATTTTGATTGTTTTGTTTTGTTTTGATTGATGAAAAAAACTTTATTGCGTTAGACACTGAATCCGGGTCTGTTTATGGGCATCATTGCATGTAGAAAACAAATACTGCAGCAATAAATATTATGTACATAGAAGTCAAAACATCTTTTTTTTCCAGCTCTGGAAAGATATCGTTTGGATTCCATTTCTACCACAACTTCCCTTTAATCTCTCTATCATACTTTCGTTTCAAATAATTTAAAAATAGCAATAATGTGTAACAAGACTTCATTTCCAGAGACTGTTCTGAGAGGCAATATTAAGAGAATTCAAAAATCTGAACCGTAACAACAAAATCTGAACTGTAACAAGAAAGGTTTTCAAAAATGACCAAAAATGATAAAGAACACAGAGTTTGTTGTGCCTGATTGTAGGGCTGCACAATTAGGCCAAAATGTTGTTTTTATTAATGCGACTAATTCTGATTATTTGTATTACTCAATAAAAACATTAAACAAAACAATAATTATTGCTAATAATTATCAATATATTTTGCAACTGCAGCATGACCTGTTAGCATGCAGGAGGACTAACTATAAATGTTTAGAAAGGTATAAGGATGTATTATAATATGATTAAAAATCTTTGAAAAAAAAAAAAAAAAAGAAAGAAAGAAATTGGTCAGAAAATGTCATGCATTCACTGAGAGAGAGGGAGAAAAACACTTTTGCGTAGCTGAATAAAACTCAGACGTTTTCACTGATAAAACATGAAGATGTATCTGTAAGATTGCGACTGTTTTTCAAGCCACATCGGGTATTTTTATATGAATAAACTATAGATGCAATGCTAATCAACAGCCTTTATCACTATATAAAATAATGATTTTGCCTCATTCTGGGATGTAAAACCACATCATATCACAAAAGGAAGTCATTTCAAACACTCGACTGATGTTATTAAATTAATTTTGAAAAGAAGACCTTTGGTACAAAGCCCGGGAAGGACAGAACTTCCTATTGGTCAAAATTGCAGTTTCCTTGAGACTGATTCCTATGGTTTTGGCCTGTGACCGACCATAAAAATTCCTTAGGACCTCCACCAGCAGCATTGGGTGAAACAAAGAGAGATCACAATGATCCATCCAAATCCATTTATAACTATGTTTTCAAACCTTAAAACTGATGCACACTACAACACACACATCTTACACTTATTCAAAGAAATAAGTATTCCTATAGTGACAGCAATGTGTAGTGCAACATCTTACACAAACTCAGCTGTTAATGGACAAATGAATGCATGCATGACAGTTCAATCTTTTCCCATCATGTTTGGACTTAATGTGTCCGTAACATTGCCAAATGCATTCTAGTTATGGTTTGGAAAATGAGAAATGCACCGGTAAAACTTTAGTGACACTTTTCTAACCTTGTGTTTGGACTATGCAAATAAATTCCATAGAAGGAAAGAAGAGTGGGCAACCATGTGTCCCCCCACTCTGATGGAACCAGCCAATCACAGCATGGAAGCGGAGAAGTGCCAAATTGCAATCTCATAGCAACAACAACTTGTGTCTTCCCTGTGTTGATAATACAGTAAGAGGTTCTACAAGTTAGAGATCCCACCAATCTTTCTCATGTGATGTACTCATAACCACACATTAATTGACTATTTTGCCTTCCTAGGTGGGCGAAAGCGAAATTCACTACAAGTGAGTCTTAAAAGTAATGCTATTTTCATATTTAAAATTATGATACTATTAAGCTGAAAATGCTGTAATCCATTCTTTTTTTTTTTTTTTTATTTATTTATTTTTTTTAATTTCTAAGACAACATGATGAAAAAGATTAATAAAACACTTGGAAAAAGTCAATCACATTCTGAAAAGGTCATTAAAGCAAAGCATTTTTTTTTTCTGTCTAAAACTGCGATTGTATTTCAGTATAGACTATAATAAAACACTGTTAGACTGCAGCTGAAACTTGTATAGTAAGATTACCAAAATTTTAAAAGCTTTAACAGGATTTGAGGCAGTGGGTGTGGTTTGAGTTACTGAGTTCCTGCCTGTTTTACTAAATCCTCCTCCACATCATCATAGTCTGTTATTGGAAAACAAGAGCAAATTCATGTATAAATACATTAAAATGCAGTATAATAAACTATATTAGCAGTAAATTTAAATGAGGTTTCATTACCACAGAAATTGATAACATAAAATTAGAAAAACTAAGGTGTTAATAACGTACCAAGCTCTCCGACATTCTTCACATCATCATACTCCTCCTGAACACCTTCTGATATAAATTTAGCTATTGTAAATTACATGAACAAATAGACTATATCAGGGATGTCCAATCCTGCTCCTGTAGAGCCACAGTCCTGCTCAGTTTAGTTCTAACCCCACACATGAATCAGCTAATCAAGGTCTTTAGAGTTAGAGGTCTTTAGAGGTGTGTTGGGACAAGATGGAGTTAACTTCTGCAGGACATTGGCCCTTCAGGAGGAGGTTTGGACACCACTGGACTTCATACTTCATATGGCACAATAATTTATAGAAAATTAAGAAATAAAAAAATACAAATCTAGAAGGGTGTAAATTGAAACCCACACCTGGCTTATCATTGGAGAACTGTTGTATCCTGACAACATCATCATAGTTCCCTTTCGAGGAACTCGAACTGCGTCCTCTAGGGGGCGCTAGGGGGAACGCCGTCAGCGTGACCCGTGTCTGAAGTATATATACAAAACAACAACAAAGTTGGCCGGCGACAGCCTATGACGTCACTGCCGGCGCGACTCGTCGCTGCCGGCGCGTCACTACCGGTGCGACCACAGTATAAAAGGACACCGGTAGAGCAGGACGGCCTCTTCTTCGTCTTCATTGACTCTTTGTCTGGAGTGTGTAGCAAAACGGTAAGAGACCCCTTTTCTTTGGAAAAATATGGCTAGCACTAGTAAGGCGTTTAGAAAGTGCGTGGATCCGTGTCCTCGTTATTTGACACCCGATGACACGCACGATCTTTGCGTCTTTTGTTTGGGCGAGGAGCATGCACGCGACGTCCTCGAGGGGGCAGTCTGCGTGCACTGTGAGCTTTTTCCCATGAGAAAGCTCCGTTCTCGTCTGTCTCTCTTCTCGAGGGAAGAGGGACAGCCACCTGTTCCCCGTGGCTCAGGACCCTCCGCTGCTGAGGCACGGAGAAAAATGAGCTCGTGGGGATCCCAGGTGGACCTCGCTGACGAGCTAAAAAAGGGACTTTCCCTTTCACGCGCGTCAGTCGCGGGCGAGGACGAGCTGCTGGCTGACGATGATGTTGTTTCTCTTACATCATCCGATCCAGCAGCTAGTGCTCTGTTGGGTCCTTCCCAAGAAGAGCAGGAGATGTTGGAAGATGAGGAAGCTGAGGCTGAACCCTTTCTAATCTCCTGCCCTGCATACGAGGAGCTGTTGGAGGTTATGGATCGCGCCACGGTAAGGCTTGACTTGCCGTGGAAGCGAGCCAGAGAGGTGGCGCCTCGGGGTCGTCTCGATGAGCGCTATCTTTCTGATCATAACCTCCCGGCCCAGGTGAGTCTTCCATTCCTTCCCGATCTGCATACGGAGATCGAGAAGGTATGGAAGAGGCCGTTTTCCTCACGCATCCATAATTTTCCGCACTCTAATTATGCGAATATTGAGGGGATGCGTGAGCACGGCTATCAGAGGATGCCACCTGTAGAAGAGACGCTGGCCAGCTATCTCTCTGTAGGTAAGGCATCTTCCCTGAAGACTCCCTCCCTGCCATCCATTCCCCTTCAAGTAACATCTCGTTTGAATGGCAGGGCGTATGCAGCAGCAGGTCAGGCTGTGGGTGCGTTGCACACTATGGCGGTGCTTCAAGCCTACCAGGCTGACTTGCTGAAAGATCTGGATAAGGGTCAGGGTCTTTCCCCGGACGAAGTTGCTGAGCTGCGCCGCACCACGGATCTCGCTCTCCGTGCCACCAAGCAGGCCGCCACTGCCATGGGCAGGTCTATGGGGGCCATGGTGGTTACGGAGAGACATCTGTGGGTGAACTTGGCTGACCTCGGGAAGAAAGAGAGGGGCTTTCTTCTCGACGCACCAGTCTCGCCTTCCGAACTTTTTGGTACCTCCGTTGAGACGGTGGTTGAGAAGTTCAGGGAGGCGAGGGCGCGCTCAGCGGCCTTCAAAACCTTCATTCCACGAAGGTCCAGATCTGAGCCCGAACAGTATGGGGGTCCTGGCCCGTCTCGTTCTGAGGGACGAAGACAGGCCCAGAAGACTAGTGTGGCCACTCGCGCCCCTCCCCCACCTGCGGGTGGTTCCGGGAGGAAGCGTGGGTCTAGAGGAGGTAGACAGGACCTGAGGGAAGTGATCCAGACGAGACAGCGTGCTCGCCGGGGTCAGAGTAGAAGATAGCTTCTGCTTATCTTCCTTTGGGGGCTCCTGTCTCCCTCCTCTTAATTCCCCCTTCATATTAGTCTCTCCACCTGACTGAGGTTTGGTGGTACTTTTCCTGCGCACCCCTGCCGGACCTATGATGTTTTAGGTTGGCTTTTTTGTTAAAAAGCAACCTTTACTGATGGTCTGGCTCGGCCTTTCGGCCTCCTCTCACAGTTTGATCGAAACGGGAACCATGGATGGGTGAGTTCGATCCATTTTTCATGTCTAACTATGAATCATATTTCTAGCTCAGTGGTCGCTCCCCTTTTTAGGGTTTCTAATAAGCGATCTCTTTGAGGTAATCAGGTGAGTGCTGTCTTCCCCTACGAAAAATGAAAGCAGGGTAGACAGCCCATTTTTTATGATTTGCTGTACTCCCCTATAACCTGGTCTCTTCTTAATCTCCCCCGACAGGTCATAGTAATGGTCTAGATGGTTTCTCAGAAGGATTTTCTGAGTCTTCTGGAGTTATGCGCAGGAACCATGGTGGGGTGAGTACGACTCATGTTTAATGTGTCTACCATGCTGTATACAATTGGGTCCTGTTTTTGTGCCTTCCTTGGTAGGTCCTCTTCGAGCACCCCCCTCTGATCTTCAATCATGGTTATGGGCTGCTTGCCTGGGTCTGCCTCCCGTTTTCGAATAGGAAGCTTTCAGGTTCCCTTTACAGCACTGAGAAAAACTAGGACTTCGGTCCTACGTCTGGGTAAGCTCTTCAGAATCTCTTTTCACAGGGAGCTCCTGGACATTTTGGATAGACACATTGACCACCGGGTTGAGACCCTCTGTCTTCATCCTGCCCTGAGGGGCTTCGGTTGCGGGGTTTCCGCCCTTCACACAGACCTCCTACCTATGCCATCTGGTGATCTAGCGGTCGCCCCTCCGAGGAGTGGGCTTGGTCACGCTATTTCACTGTTTCTCAAGTCAGAGCTGTTTCTGTGGAAACCCTCTGAGTGCTCCGAGGAGCCTTCAGCTAAGCATTCTTGGCCCTTGGTCCCAAGGCTCTGCGGGTCTTGGTAGAGCAGGGCCCGTGCTTTCCATCGAGGAGGTAAGCATAGGTCTGTGTGGGGTGAGAAGGGCTTATGCCCCTTGAGAGGTTACCCACAGAACAGCCTGAGGGCTGGGGATGTGACTGCTTTCTGTGCAGTCTTGTAGAGGTGGCTCCCCGTCATTTCTGATCCCCGTATCTCTTCCTGGGAGTGTGCGACGATGCTCCCCTTTCTGCGGAAAGGGTTTTTGCTAGAGTTCGTCTTCCTTGGAGAGATCAGGTGTCCCTCCCGTGTCTCGGGAGTGGAACCCGGTCTCGATACACTACCTTTCCTTGGTACGTATATCAGCTTCAGGGCAGTATTATTAGACAGTTAGCTGCGGCTACTGCATAGGGTGCTCCCCTCCCATCGAGGGTTTACCTGAGCACTGCCCCATTGGGCAACTGAGGTTCGCCCTTACTGCCTTCCCCAGGCCAAAGGGAACTTTCGCGGGTCAGATCTCATCCAAGGCTTCTGTACAGGGCACGGTGATGCTCCCCTTTCTACGGAAAGGGTCTCTGAGCTCGTCCCCCTGGGGGGATCAGTGGCTCCTCCTGTCCATGGGAGTAGAAGCCTGTCGCGATACACTGCCTTATCCTGTGTGGCTAAGTGTATCGGCTCTTGGCAGTTTTAGTGGATAGATAGCCGCGGCCTCTATCTGCTTGGCATCTTTGTGCTCCCCTCTCCTTGAGGGTTTTGCTTTGAGCTTTGCCTAATTGGGCGGCTAGATGCGCCCCTACTGCCTTCCCCTTAGAGCCTTGTTAAGCCGGCAGTGCTCCCCTCACCCTGAGGGTCTTCTTATTCCACCGTTTCTCAACGGTACGTCTAAAAATAGGCCCACACGTTTGTGGGCACTTTCTCAAATCCATGTATATGGTAAGTGCACACGTTAACCTTTGGGCACTTTTCTAAAATCCACGCTGTGGTATGGAAGGCACCGGTGTTCTGCGTCCATTCTAAAATCCTTTATGGTAGGGATTCACGCGCTATTGCCCGTACCCTTTCTCGAGGTGGTCTAAAACCCGGTCGTCTCGGGTCCATCTCCAGAGCTTCTGCCAGGCTAAAAGAACGGTTTTTACGCGCCCTAGTTCCGGTGCGCATTTTATGCTCGCTCAACCGGGTTGAGCAGGGAGTTACCACTTGCGTTCTGTGTACGACTTCTGAGGGAGTCGTGCAGGGCTGCAGTAGCCCCTGTGTGACAGGCCAACCTGGGTATCCTAGGCTTCTGGCCGTATCCCCTTAAAGGAATACTTTGTTTCCAAGCTTGGGCTCTACCCCGGGCCGATATCTGCCCTACAGGTAAGTTGGGTATGCAGCCTAAGCTCTGGCCGTAGGGGATATGTCACTGACAGCCATCACTTTATCCTAGGGGCGACTCCCTTAAGGCCTAGGGAGTTGGTACTTAGTGCCTGTCTCTCCGGAAGTCAGGCACTCCCCTCAGCATGGCAGCGTGGGTATAACCGTTCCCCCTAGCGCCCCCTAGAGGACGCAGTTCGAGTTCCTCGAAAGGGAACGTCTCAGGTTACGTATGTAACCTTGGTTCCCTGAGAAGGGAACGAGACACTGCGTCCTCTAGGCTCGGGGCCATGCTTCAGGATGTGAGCTTCAGACGAAGAAGCGGCCGTCCTGCTCTACCGGTGTCCTTTTATACTGTGGTCGCACCGGTAGTGACGCGCCGGCAGCGACGAGTCGCGCCGGCAGTGACGTCATAGGCTGTCGCCGGCCAACTTTGTTGTTGTTTTGTATATATACTTCAGACACGGGTCACGCTGACGGCGTTCCCCCTAGCGCCCCCTAGAGGACGCAGTGTCTCGTTCCCTTCTCAGGGAACCAAGGTTACATACGTAACCTGAGACG
>JAMKFB010000697.1:275518-375638 GCA_036247105.1 Cirrhinus mrigala | reverse complement strand
TTTCTGGTAATTCATCTACAACAAAATAATGAACAATGACATACATGCATCAAATGAACAAAATTTTGGATATACTTTTGTAATATATACACTACCATTCAAAAGTTTGGGGTCAGTACATTTTTATTGTTTCTTTTTTTTTTTTTTTTTTTTAAGAAATTAATACTTTTATTCACCAAGGATGTATTAAGTTAATAATTAAAAGTTTATTAAAAGTTAATAATAAATAATTTACATTGTTATAAAATATTTATATTTTGAATAAACACTGTACTTTTTAAACTTGTTATTCATGAAAGAATCCTGAAAAAAAAAATTACAGGTTCCAAAAAATATTTGGCAGCACAGCTGTTGATATTATCCAAAATTGATCATTCTAATAATAAATCCACATATTAGAATGATTTCTGAAGGATCATGTGACACTTAAGACTGGAGTAACAGCTGATAAAAATTCAGCTTTTCATTACAGGAATAAATTCTATTTTAAAGAATGTTAAAATAAAAAACATTATTTTATATTGTAAAAACATTTTGCAATATTACTGTTTTTTTTTTCTATATTTATAATCAAATAAATGCAGCCTTGATGAGCATAAGAGACTACTTTAAAGACTATTACAAGTCTTACTGACCCCAAACTTTTGAACGGTAGTGTATATATATATTATAATAAATAAACCTGTAGCTTGATGTCTCAGTCCAACAGTGATTACATCATCATAGTTCTCTGGTGTGACTTGTTTCTCTTCTAAATGAGTTAAAAACAAAGACAGAACAGACCTCAGAACAAAGTCAGAGCAGCATCATAGTTGTTTTGACAAGACTGAAAACAAGGCTGTAAGGGTAAGAATTACAGTGTGTTTAATGGATTGTACTTTTGTTTAATAACATGCCAATTATTCAACTGACGAAACATCTTTCCAAAAACATTCATTAAACAAAATCTTTTTCAAAGTGATGTGATCGAGTCTTCATCTGTCTACTGTGACTAAGGTCTGTGGACAGATTTACAGTTCAGAGGCCCAAGAAGTGATATCCATCAGTTAAAGTCAATGACCTGTCAGGCCTTTAGTGATGGTGACATCATTATCTAAATTAGGTGTTGACCAGTGTATACTGTATAACTTCTGCTAAGATAACTTGCTAAGTGAATGTTTTTGATTAATTAAAAATGCATTACACAGCACACATAGGGTTCTGTATGTAGCGGGTAACATTACTTTATTTAAGTCCTCTAACCTGAAAGAAGCTCATCAGCATCTTCATACCCAGAATGCTGTTCTTCAGAAAGGACACTTCCTGTTATGGAAACATCAGACACGTCAATGTGATTTATTCCACACATCCTTCTGAATAAAGTGATTATTCTGTTGATCACTACAAATCAGACACTATGACACTCACCTCTCTGAGTGAAGAGACTGTTTCCATTAGTGGGTCTGTTCTGAATCTCCTCATAAACGGCCTCAGTCGTCGTCCTGTGTCTCCTCTTAGAGAGAGCTGTGAGTGTAGACAGACAAACCTGCTGTCAGTTCACAACACATGACTGATCACACACTGAATAAGACACAACATGACAGTCTCTGGATCTCTCCTACCTCTCCTCATCACTCTGTTCTGCTGAATCAGTATAAGCAGTGGCACTAAGAGCAGTAAGAGCACAACTACCAGTACAGTCACAAGCTCTGGAGGGACAGAGAGAGACGCTGCTTGAGAAGTTTGTGGAGGAGAGACTGATGTTGAGAGCACTGGAGGAGAAACTGGAGGAGAAGCTGATGTTGTTGTGGCAGGAGCAGTGGACACTGACAAATCTGTGAAAAGAAACACAAACACATTCAAAATCATGAATGTGCTGAATATACCAGTATAATATGCTCTAAAATGAACTAAAAATAAATAATATTCCTCAGTGTTTTGCTATGACCTGCACAGGTGAGTCCAGCATGCTCTTTGTGGGAGCAGTCAGTGTGGTTATTCAGGGAGAGAGGACAGTCCCACAGGTGAATCTCATTCCCTCTGCACTCGATTCTGTTCAGCCACACAACACTTTCACCAGCACCAAAGACTGAATTCCCATCAGCCCTCAGTGCTGCTCCACAAACCAGCTGCCTGCAGACCACCTGAGCATCACTGATGTCCCACTGATCATCACAGACTGAGCCCCACACAGCGTTATGATACACCTCCAGCCTCCCAGAGCACCGGCCCTCCCCTCCACTCAGTCTGAGAGGAAGATGATCTAAAATTTTAAATTGATTTTAAATGCAAATAATGTAAAGCACAGATAATAATATACAGTATGAGGCAAATACAGGCTTAAACTAAGAAACATTAACAAATGTATCATCAGGAAACTTACTTGAACACTGTCTCTGGTGAGGTGATGCTGAACATGTCAGATGACTCAGAAGAGACTCTTTACTCACCTCCACTGAAATTATACATTATACAATCAAGATTCTTCCCACCAGCTTGGTTCAGTTTTACAGAAAAATCAGTTTACTTGCCACATAAATGAGGCATTTAAAAAAAATTTGACTACTGAGACCATATTAAATCATTTAAATATCATCCCACCTGAGCAAATTATTTTGGCCACTTCATCTTCTTTACAGTAGTTTTCAGCCCAGGGTAAAGATGGACACTGCCATATAGTGGAATCATGTCGTCGACATTTTACTTTATCCAGCCAGTTAGGAGCTGATTTCAATTTTGATGTAGCATCAGACAAAACACCAGATCTTCCACAGTTCAGCTCTTGACAGATCAGACTCACTGTGTCTGTGTTCATCTGGTTCCAGCACACATTACCCCAGGATCCATTATAGAAAACCTCCACATTCCCTTCACAGCCCTCACTTAACCTGATCTCTTTAAACTCTAGATGGAAATGAAAAGTAATTTTAAAATATCTGAACTGAAAAACCTTGCCATAAACACGTGAAAGTGTTGACAGGTTATTTCTGAAACCTTTATATCACCTTTAATTTTAAAGAAAATATGCAGCACCTCATTTACCTGAGCACACGACTCCTACATCCTCCTTGTGATTACAGTCATGTTTTCCCCAGCCTGGAGAAGAGCAGCTCCACAGGGACGTCTCATTCCCCTCACACTCCACCTCATCCAGCCATATGGGTCCAGAACCAGGACCAAACCAGGCTGGTACCTGCTGGTTACTGAGGGCCACTCCACACTGCAGCTGTCTGCACACCACATGGGCATCTTTAATATCCCAGGAGTCATCACACACTGTCCCCCATGAGCCGCTGTGAAAAACCTCCAGCCTCCCTGCACAGTCTCCCCCAGAACCCACCAGCCTGATGGACCCACGACCTGATATTCAGAGAAAGAAAAACACGCTATTGATCAGTAATAACTGAAGAATCTGCCCAGATGTTGTTGTTCTCACCAAGGCAGGTGATTGACAGCTGTTGTGTTGAGCTGCAGTTGAGAGTTTGTGGAGAGCTGCAGTTCCCCAGATGAGCTTCACTCCCAGAGCACTGGAAGCCCGTCACACACTCATGACTGTGTTCAGGACTGGATGAAGAGGAGCCGTAGAAGTTCAGCACAGAACCACAGCCCAGCTGTCTGCAGACCACAGAGGATTCAGTGAGACTCCAGGAGTCCAGCAGAACTCTCCTCCAGACCTGATGGATGAAAACTTCCACCTCCCCCTCACACTGTCTCTCTCCAGACAACCGCACCAGACCATCATGAAGAGCCAGAGAGGAATCTGAGGAAAGATCTCCAGCATTACTAAAATATTGTTTGGGAATATACTGTATAATATCAATAATACATTTTGCATAACAGTAATATGTGAATCTATGAGTAATAAGTACTCACTAGAGCAGATGACTCCAACATCCTGTCTATGAGAACATTCAGCTCGACTCCATGAAGAGATGGAACATACTGAAAGTTTTGCTTCGTTCCCATCACAATCAAACACATCAGCCCAGATTTCATCACTTCCTTCTCCAAACCAGTCTGATCCCACAACAGACACAGCAATCCCACAATTCAGCTGTCTACAGAGGACACTGGCAGCTCTCATATCCCAGCATGCATCACACACTGTGCCCCATTTATTAATGTAATGACGTTCAACTCGACCAGAACAGATGTCAGGGCCATTTACTAGTCTGAGGTCAGTGTAACCTGGACAGGAAGTTAAAACTTATTTAAATAAGACAGAGTAGTTTAGAAGGAAGAACAGATTTTTTATTTTTTTTTTAATACTGTTGTTGTATTATCATTCAAAATGCATAACACACTCATTAGAATTGTTGATCAAACAATTTGATTTTAGAATATTTAGTGATTCAAATGATGGATCTGATTTATTCACTGACGTGATAAACAGTGACATTTTACCGGAACACATCAGTTCCACATTGTTGTCTTGAGAGCACTGTATATACTTTGACAATGAAGTTGGACACAATCGAGTGGTTGATTCATCTCCTCTACACTGAATCTCTTGTGTCCACATCTGAGTGTCTCCTTTGCCAAAAGCAGCTGCTCCCAGCACCTGTACAGGAGCCCCACAGTCCAGCTCTCTACACACAACCTCTGCATCCTGCTGGTCAAAGGCAGCATCACATACTGTGTACCATGTGTTCCCATACAGCACCTCTAATCTCCCAGAGCACAGGTGAGGTCCATCAGCAAGTCTTGTAAATCGTCCATAGTTAATGGTTTCTAAATATTTTCATAATGCACAAAACCAATTTAATTAGCATCATGGTGAGTCAACTTATCATGGTGAGTGAAACTATCTTACTGTGAATGTTACAAACAAACATTAACTGCACGTATTTAATTCTATCATTTGACTGAATTCATATTGAAACTAAAACAATGTATAACTAGCGCAGAAACAAATTGTATTAAATTATTTTAATTTCATCCCTTACAAAAATTAACCATGGTATCCACAAATTATATTTTGCTATACCAACTATAGTTTAACCATAGTATTTGCAGTAAAACTGTGGTTATACAAAATGGTAATCAATGCCAAAAAAACATGGTCACTACACTTTTACTACAATAAAACCATGGTACATTTTCATAAGAGATATGTTGTGTTAAGAGAAGAAAGTTTAATAATTAATTAAACAATAAGATGCATGAAATCACTTACTTGAGCATCTGACTCCAGCATCAGAATCATGCCTGTCACAGTAAGTATCACGTTTACCCCATCCATTTGATCTACAGTCCTTCAGTGTAGACTCTGATCCTTTACACTGCACTCCATCCATCCAGATTTTTCCTGATCCTTGTCCAAAGAAAGAATATCGTGGTGCTTGTAAAGCCTCTCCACAGCTCACCTCTCTACACACCACTGCAGCATCAGTCATATTCCAGTTATAATCACACACTGTTCCCCACTGACCATTATGAAGAACCTCCACTCTACCAGCACAGCGACTGTCACCATTCACCAGCCTCACATTCACTTGGTCTATCCATGAAAGATACATCAAAACATAAACATACAACAATAAAATATTAGCCATATAGAAGTTATAAAAATAACATATAACCTCATAATCACATGTAAACCCATTTAAAATAATAATCATATACACAATATAAAATGTTTTATTTAAAAAAAAAAAAAATTCACCTGTCCCTGAAAATACTTACTAGCTGTGCTGAGTCTAACCACTGAAGACAATAAAATAAGTGTCAGAGCGCTTTCCATCCTTCTTTGTTTGCCCAAAAGACTAATAAATTCAGAACCAAAGCTTCCCCTCTGCTCCTTCAAACACACTGAAGAAACTGGCTCCTGTTAGCCCCCTAAAGAGAGAGAGAGACTCACAGCTGCCAGTGACACTCACTGTTACCTTATTAGACACAACAGAGGAAATCATCAAACACAATCATTGACAAATCAGAAAGCAGCTTTTTTATTTTCTCCATATATATCAATAAAGTGTCAGCACTGATGAGCGGGACTCCTCCTCCAGCGTGAAGAGACACTTCACTGAGGACAGACTCGTGTCAGTCATAAGTCAGTGTGGAGATAAAGTCACACTAAACTTAAAGCAGATTGATACAAAAACTGCAGCTTATATTCAGCATCAAAGCCTGAACCTGAACAGAGCAGATACAAGCACTGATGACAAAACCTCTACCTCTCTCTCTCTCTCTCTCTCACACAGACACACACACACACACACACACACAATGAAGCATGAAATTGGGAATGAATAAGTAAATTATTAAAAAAAAAAAAAAAAAAAAAAAAAAACCCTAAATACTTGTTTTTATAAAAAAATGTCAACTTTTTGTGATATTATATTATATATGCATAAACAGTATGTAAATGCATTATAAAATGAACTGAACAAGTTTGTAAATAAACATTGGTTTATATCCCAGAGATACAGCTTTGGCATCATATAAAGGCATTTGTAGCTGTGTGTGTGTGTGTGTGTGTGTGTGTGTGTGTGCATGCATAATTCATCCAGCAGATGGCATCAAAACACTTCTTATTGTAAAGAGGAGCAGACAAGAGATTTGTCCTTGTGTCACCACATGAGGGAGCCTCACTCAAAAAAATAAATAAAAAAGAAATAAATAAAAAAGAAAAAAAAAAAACACAAAACAACTCACAACTTCTTATTTAACTATTTTTTTAATATAATGAAACCTGTTGAACACAAACAAGTGAGTAATTTCAGTAAAGGGGTTATTGTTAGGGGTAGGGACATGTTTCACCTGTCATAATGACAATGGAAGTTAATGAGATGTCCTGAATAACATAATGAAACAAATGTGTGTATGAAATGATTTCGTTTTGTAATATATCCATATGTAATGCCATTATAAGAAAGACCCTCAATTCAGCAGGTGGAGGAGGCTCTGAAGAAATAAGAATAAACAAACCAAGAAGGGTCAGCCCAATCTCAACCTGCAGATGGAGCTATTGCTGCAAAATATTTAAACTAAATGCAAATAATCGGGCACAAAATGAGACTAAAACCGGTTTAAAAGTTATTTAAGTTAAAGTGCACCATCACACAGTAAACAGTGCAAATTTGTGTATGTTTTTTAATCAAACATTTTACATAATGCGTGCAACAAATCATTGCAATCTATTTTTGTTGTTATTTTTATTAAAAATAAATGTGGCTGTGTTGGGCACCGTTATACTTTATATCTATGTTATGCATTTATTTATTTAGATTTATTTGTCTTTAATAATGACAAAAAGATTGAATGAATAATATAATTAGTTTATTTATTCATTAGGTAAAAAGCAACAATATCAGTATAAAAATAAGATGAATACCAAAATACAAGTTGTTGTTACCAAATTTTTTTGCAAATCATGCAATTTTTCATAGAAAAGGAACTGATGCATTAGCAATATAAGAAACTTCCAGTAGCTCCAGTAACTGTGATATGACTTTGTGAACAAAGATATAGTGGGTGTGGTTATTGAGTCATATGGCCCCTCCCTCTTTAGTTGACATTTGCCCCACATCATCATAATCTGTTTAAAAAAATAATAAAACAAATTCACGTTTTTCATTCATTTTTTTTTTCTAGATTTAATTTGAATGAACAACAAAAATTATGAGTAGTTGTAAAGTATAAGGTGACAGTAACCTACCTAATTTTTTCCCATCTTCATTGCTGTTCATCACATCTTCATACTCCTGATCTCTCTCTCTCTGATACATACGTAAAACAAACCTTATATTGTAATTCGTAATATAGCATGTGTTATGTCATAGACATCTCATGACTGACAGAGATTAAACCTATTAGATTAAACCTGATAGAGGCATGAGAATTCATGCCAGAGTCACACATTTTTTGTTTAAACAACTGTTCTGTGAAATGTTTGACATTATTTTTGTGTAGAAATGGCATGTTCCCAAAACCTCTGACAGTGCATTCTCTGTAATGACTGTTGTCACATTTCTAAATATTTCTTTACATTCATTAAGTAACAGAATTTAAATGACACCGAGTTTGATCTTAAATCACACAGACACCGAAAGCATCACAGCAGCAGGATGAAGGCTGTCCAAATTCAAAGGCTCCTTCAAGTGCCACAAAGGATACAAATGGATCCAGATTGATTCATTGCACGCCAATAATCACGGGAATTTTTGAGAGAAAATAAGTTCAGTTTTTTTGATTTTCGTCTAAAAATAGGTTTTATAGGAAGTGTATACTTTTAATTAAGTAATATGTTAAAATGGATCAGTGAATCTATTTAGACAGACTGTGAACCATGTTTTATTTTCAGACAGTTAAAATAATTTTTTGTAGTCCAGTACAAAAGCCAAAATTTGGTTTTGATCTTGTACGTTTTTTTTTTTTTTCCTATGCCGTGTCAAGTTAAAAGTTTAACTTTTTTTTAACCCTTATTTATTTATTTTTTTCAATGCATTCCGTGTGAACAACCCCTGTTTATCCAGCTTGCTGTATTTCAGGGTTAAATCTCACATTTCAACAACAGATAATCATCAGATTAAACTCACCAAACAGCTCAGACTTTCCATGACTCGACAAATGCAGATCACACATATTCACTTCATGGAAACAAATGAAGACTAATGGGAAAAGACACTGACAGAGAGACACGCTGATCCAACAAAACCCGACAAGTATGCTTGTTGCTGTGGGTCGGCATTTGTCAGTGCAGTTTAAACTATAGACTTAGTTTTACGTAGTTGGTCTTTATTATAGTTGAACAGGTTCAATAAACCGCCACTGATTAAAAGTGCTGATGCAATCATCATATTTTAACTTCTTTAAAATGAAATTGTGTTTGGGGAACAAAGTTAGCTTTTTATCTCTGCAAACTCTACAAATGCACCTAATATGAACTCCTGCTTATCACTCTTTAAAACTTCACACAGGAAGAGACATTCACTGACACACACATAAACATGCAGCTTTGTGGTTTGGAGTCTGATAAACTATCATCTACAAATTCATCTGATTACACGTTAATAACCCGGAAAGATAAACAGTTACACTCATCTGACATTTTCAGTGGAGAAACTTATTTAAATCTTTTTATATGATTAAAATTAATTAGGTAGATGTAAAGGTTAGAAAAAGCAATAATTCTACAGTGGATCAGATCTGTATCACTGAAGTCTCCCATCATTTAATCTCAATTGACTGGAGTCCCAAACTTTTGTAATGCAGCTTAATGAGCCGTTTACTTTGCTGTTGATGGCTTTCTTTTTCTCGGGTGTTTTATCATTTCTAAACACATAAATTGTAACAGTTAAAGCTTTTAACAATCTCACATGATGCCTCACCCCTCTGAGTGATGTTGCCGGTGATGAATCTCATGATAAACAGCTTCTGTCTGTGTCCTTTGTAGTCCTGTATACCAGTCAGAAAGAGCTGTGAGTGTAGACAGACAAACCTGCTGTCAGTTCACAACACATGACTGATCACACACTGAATAAGACACAATATGACAGTCTCTGGATCTCTCCTACCTCTCCTCATTACTCTCTTTCGCTGAATCAGTATAAGCAGTGGCACTAAGAGCAGTAAGAGCAGAACTACCAGTACAATCACAAGCACTGGGGGGACTGAGAGAGTTTGTAGAGGAGCAACAGTTCTTAATGCGGCAGAAGTAGAGAACGCTGACAAATCTGTCATTATAAAAACAGGCAGACACAAATATTAAAAATAATGCAATTTTTTTTTTTTTACGCAAAATATTTTCAGCTTTAAAAGTTCAAAAAATTTTATTTCTCAGTGTTTTGCTGTGACCTGTACAGGTGAGTCCAGCGTGCTCATTGCGGGAGCAGTCGGTGTGGTTTTTCAGGGAGAGAGGACAGTCCCACAGGTGAATCTCATTCCCTCTGCACTCAACTCTGTTTATCCACACAACACCTTCACCAGCACCAAAGGTTGAATTCCCATCAGCCCTCAGTGCTGCTCCACAACCCAGCTGCCTGCAGACCACCTGAGCATCACTGATGTCCCACTGATCATCACAGACTGAGCCCCACACAGCGTTATGATACACCTCCAGCCTCCCAGAGCACCGGCCCTCCCCTCCACTCAGTCTGAGAGGAACATGATCTAAAACGCACACATCAACCAGCACTGAGCAGCTTTAGCACAACATTCATAACCAAACACACATTGAACCAAAATGGCTTTAAATGTATTAGTAGACCTCCTGTTCTTGTTTGAGTGCAAATATTTAAATTTATTTGGAAAATAAGGCTTATATTAACTAAAATGAAAAATATATATTGTCAGAAAGCTTACCTGAACACTGTTTTTGTTGAGGAGATGGTGAGGTAAAACATGTCAGACGACTCCGAGGAGACTCTTGATTCTCCTCCTCTAAGATTAAAACAAGAGAACTGAACATGAACAAGAGACATAATATCTTTCAGTGAAAAAACATAATTTTTATAAATCATTTATGCTCTTACCGTAAGCTAAGTTTAGCTTCTCTTAAACATTAGTTTACTCACAACATTAGATATAAACATTCTGTTCAAAGAAACATGACTACTGAGACCATTTTACGTAATTTAGAGATCACCTCACTTGAGCAGGTGATTTTGGCCACTTCATCTCTACTGCAGTCATTCTGTCCCCAGGGTGAAGATGGACACTGCCACAGATTTGAATCATGTGGTCGACATGTTACTTCATCCAGCCAGTTAGGAGCTGATTCCACTCTTGTTGTAGAATCAGACAAAACACCAGATTTTCCACAGTTCAGCTCTTGACAGATCAGACTCGCTGTGTCGCTGTCCATCTGGTTCCAGCACACATTACCCCAGGATCCATTGTAGAAAACTTCCACATTCCCTTCACAGCCCTCAGTTAACCTGATCTCTTTAAACTCTAGATGGAAATGAAAAGAATATCTAAAATACCAAAATTGAAACACCTGGGCATTTTGGAAATGTGGATGTGTTATTTTTAAAAAAAGTTTGTAATAATTTTAAGCTGAGTGAAAAAAATGAAAAAAAAAAAAAAAAAAAAAAACATCAGGACATTTACCTGAGCACACAACTCCTACATCATCCTTGTGTTGACAGTCATGTGTTTTTTCCCAGCCAGAAGAAGAGCAACTAAACAGGGACGTTTCATTCCCCTCACACTCCACCTCATCCAGCCATATGGGTCCAGAACCAGGACCAAACCAGGCTGGTACCGGCTGGTTACTGAGGGCCACTCCACACTGCAGCTGTCTGCACACCACATGGGCATCTTTAATATCCCAGGAGTCATCACACACTGTCCCCCATGAGCCGCTGTGAAAAACCTCCAGCCTCCCTGCACAGTCTCCCCCAGAACCCACCAGCCTGATGGACTCATGACCTGATATTCAGAGAAAGAAAACCACATTATTCATTATTAACAACTAAAAAATTTCTGCCTAGATGTTGTTGTTCTCACCAAGGCAGGTGATTGACAGCTGTTGTGTGGAGCTGCAGTTGAGAGTTTGTGGAGAGCTGCAGTTCCACAGATGAGCTTCACTCCCAGAGCACTGGAAGCCCGTCACACACTCATGACTGTGTTCAGGACTGGATGAAGAGGAGCCGTAGAAGTTCAGCACAGAGCCACAGCCCAGCTGTCTGCAGACCACAGAGGATTCACTGAGACTCCAAGAGTCCAGCAGAACTCTCCTCCAGACCTGATGGATGAAAACTTCCACCTCCCCCTCACACTGTCTCTCTCCAGACAACCGCACCAGACCATCATGACGAGCCAGAGAGGAATCTAAGTGAAACATCAGACATTTTACTGAAATATTCCAAGTCTGAAAATATGCTTTACACTGATGTTATGTTTTACATTTTAATACATAAAGTCAGAAAGGATTCACCAGAGCAAATGACTCCAACATCTCGTCTATGAGAACATTCAGCTCGACTCCATGAAGAGATGGAACATTCTGAGAGTTTTGTTTCATTCCCGTCACAACCAAACACATCAGCCCAGATTTCACCACTTCCCTCTCCAAACCAGTCTGATCCCACAACAGACACAGCAATCCCACAATTCAGCTGTCTACAGAGGACACTGGCAGCTCTCATATCCCAGCATCACACACTGTGCCCCATTTATTTAAGTACTTATGTTCAACTCGACCAGAACAGATGTCAGGGCCGTTTACCAGTCTGAGATCAGTGTAACCTGGAGAGAGAACACAGAGTTTACTGACAAAGAAGAGATTCTAAGTAAGAGAACAGAGATAATCTGAGTAATTCTCCAGTTCTAAACTCAGTTTAATACAGTCACTCAAAGCTTATAATGATGGTACTGATCAAACAATTTAATTTTAGTATATGTAACAAGTGGATTTGTTAATAAATAGGTCAAACTTTTTACCAGAACATATCAGTCCCACATCATTGTCATGGGTGCACTTTATATTTTGTGAAGTTGATGATGGACAGTGTCGAATGTGTGATTCGTCTCCTCTACACTGAATTTCTTTTGATCCAATCTGAGTGTCTCCTTTGCCAAAAGCAGCTGCTCCCAGCACCTGTACAGGAGCCCCACAGTCCAGCTCTCTACACACAACCTCTGCATCCTGCTGGTCAAAGGCAGCGTCACACACTGAACCCCAACCACCTACTAGAAGCATCTCCACTCTTCCAGAGCACAAGTGAGACCCAGACACAAGTCTTGACCCTCCGTAAGTTAAAGTTTCTGATTACATTTACACAACAGAGAAAAAAAAAAATAATAATCTGTCAATATGATTATAATATGGACATAACCCTAGTGAAAAATAAATATACTAAAATGCATTTAAAATACATTTATTTCATGCTAAGTATACCACAAATACAGTACTGTACAAAAGTCTTAGGCCACTAGTATTTTCACCAGCTAAAAAATGGTTTAAAGTAAGTTTTCTTCCTTTTGCTGTAGTGTGTCAGTAGAAAACATCAGTTTACATTTCCAAACATTCTGTTTGCCATTAATTGTAATAATCTAGTGAGATTTTTGTTTGCACAAGGAGTCTGACAACAGCCAGTGCTCCACACAGAGATCTGATCTCACCATCATCCAGTCTGTCTGGAATGACATGAAGAAACAGAATAACTGAAACAGACTAAATCCAGAAGAACTGTTTCAACATCTTCAAGATGTTTCAAGTAACCTACCTGCAAAGCTACCTGAAAAACTATGCACAAGTGCACCTAGGGCAAAAGCTACTTTAAACGCAAAGGATGGTCACATCAAATGCTGATTTACTTTAGTTAATAGTAGTTCATTGATAAAGAAAATCTATTTATGACATTATTTTTGACAGCATCCTCATTTTATGATGCCTAACTGCCTAAAAATTTTAACAGTACTGTAGCTTTGTAGGTATAGGACTCAAAGCATCTTGGAGATGTTGCCACAGTTCTTCTGGATTTAGTCTGTCTCAGTTTTTTCTGTATCTTAAGACAGACTGGATTGAATGATGGTGAGACCAGATCTCTGTTTGCACAAGGAGTCTGACAACAGCCTGTGCTCCATACAAAAATCTCACTGGATTATTATAATTAATGGCAAAATGAATGTTTAGAAATGCAAACTGATATTTCTTACTGACACACTACAGCAACAGACTGACTTTAACTGACTTTAAACCATTGTTTAGCGGATGAAAATACTAGTGCCCTAAGACTTTTCCACAGTACTGTACATTTACATATTTATATACTTAATAAAAAAAATACACTGAAATTGTACTTTTAGTACACTAAACTGATATACTTAAAGTCTGCTAAATTAGAACAACTAATTTTGTACTTAATGCACTTTCATTGTGAGGAAGTAGTGCTGAAGTCCAACTAAAGATGTACTGAAGTGTATTTTGATTGTGCTAATGTGGAACTATTGCAAGTATACTTCAGGCACACGTCAAATGTCTTGCATTTAAAGACTGATATTATTCAAAGATCATACAATCCTCATCAACAGTGACATTAAAACACATTTTAACTCTTCATATTAGGAAATGCACATTGTGCACAAGTAGTAATAATGTTTAATTAAACATTTTATATCAGCAAGTCTTGAGTGATATGTCAGTAAATATGTTAATGTACTTAAACTATACTTAGTATGAAATAAACGTATTTTAAATACATATATTTTTTTAATAGGGAAAACAACAGCAAGTCAGTGTCTTTTTTAATGAATGAAAGTTAATTGTTCAGACAATAAATGTGATCATTATTTAATTAATTGTTTATTAACTGCATGAAAACAAATTACACACAATTATTTTAAACGGTGTATCTGATGTTTACGGTGGAAAGTGTGATCAGTGATACATTAACATGGTGATGTATGGAGCAGCTCACCTGAACATCTGACTCCAGCATCTTCACTATGATCACAGTCATGAACACCCCATCCATTTGATCTACAGTTCTTCAGTGTTGACTCTGATCCACTACAGGCCACATCATCCATCCAGATTGGTCCTGATCCTTGTCCAAAACGAGCACTGGACACAGCCTCTACAGCCTCTCCACATCCCACCTCTCTACAGACCACTTTAGCATCAGTCTTATCCCAGTCATCACCACACACTGTTCCCCACTGACCATTATGATAAACCTCCACTCTACCACTGCAGGGACTGTTACCACCAACCAACCTAACAGTCTCAAAATCTGTACATGAAAGAGAGAGAAAGAGTAGTAGTAGAAGAATATAAATCATCAGCAGAATATGGCAAAGACAAAAACATAACATAAATAAATTCAAACTGGACGACTGAGGCTGGACAAGAGCATATTACAAATAATCTTCTCATTGTTAAATAGTTTGCCTACAAAAATTAAAATCATTCATAAAAATTAATTCATAAGTAATTATCTAGTGACCAGATTTTTTTTATTTTTTTCTAGATTTTACACAGGCCTCTATTCGCTTTACAGTGGTATAAGGCCATCACAAATAAACTGTTAATCTAAATATATCATTTTGCATCTAAAATATACTGCCTTTTTGTGTACTTACTAGATGTAGTTATAGTGATTATAGAGGAGAGTAAAACAAGTGTCAGACATCCCTCCATCTTCTTCTGCTCATCACACTGTCTGTTTGACTCTGTCTGGTCCCTCAAATACACTGAAGAAACTGGTTCCTGTCAGCCCCCTAAAGAGAGAGACAGACTCACAGCTGCCAATGACACTCACTGTTACCTTATTAGACACAACAGAGGAAATCATCAAACACAATCAGTGACAAATCAGAAAGCAGCATTTTTATTTTCTCCATATATATCAATAAAGTGTCATGATGAGCGGGACTCCTCCTCCAGCGTGAAGAGACACTTCACTGAGGACAGACTCGTGTCAGTCATAAGTCAGTGTGGAGATAAAGTCACACTAAACTGAAAGCAGACTGATACAGAAACACTGCAGCTTATATTCAGCATCAAAGCCTGAACATGAACACAGCAGATACAAGCACTGATGACTGACTGCTCACATCACTTACTTAGAACATTTTAAAGTTATTTTCAGGACAAGTAATTTTAAGTGGATTTTACTTCACCATTATGATATTCTAACCAAAAGCACAATAAAAAGTTAATACATAAAATAAAGGGCAATTCAGACAGGATTTCTTAACAAACATTTATATTCCAAAGATATTCATTTATCATTAGGGCTGTTCGATTCCGAAAATTTTGGAATCGAGTCCGATTCCGATTCCTGGTTCTGGAATCGATGGGATTCGATTCCAAGAATCGATTCCTCACTGTTGTTTTCGATTTTTCTTCGATTCTTGTTTTTGTAGATTGGAGGAACCTAATTTCGCCATCACTGTAGGATATAAAAGTCTTAGAAAGTAACCTTTTCATAATATGAAGCTTTGTTTTTATAAATTATGATACATTTCTGTATTTAAATTATTTTTATCTGCATTGCCCATGAAATTAGTCATAGCCCACAGCAGTGTACATGCGTTTATTGCATGAATGAAACAAGACGTGTACGGTTCAGCTGAATGATGTTACTTCAACCGTATGCGTTGCACAAAATTAACTGAAACAAAATAACCAGAACATTAACAACAACATTGCTATAAGAGCTTGTGGTTTATCTGTCAGTCAGACGCTCACTCTCCGCCACTTATGTGTGCTCTCGGTGCTTTCAAAATGATCACAGGCTGATAGAAAGGTTAAAAATAGCATTTTATTTAAGATGGAAATAGGATCAAGACCCTCGATCACGTCATGATCTATTCTTTTGTGCAGCGCTCATGTGGACAACATAAGCCAGTTTCACCGTAAAATAACTTCTGTATCATTTTGAACTGGTTCATTAAAACGATCTATCCAAAAGAACCTTTTTGTGGAAACAAATCAGACTTCTAATCACTATTAGCGAGCAAAGCTGCATCTTCAAACTCAGATATGCTCAGTACCGACTCCTTTCATTCAGTTTATTTTCGTGAATCGACGTTCAGCGACGTTTGATGACAGCAGCCAAGATATGCAGCCTTCGTATGATGCAGCCGTTCGTTTGAGAGGCGCCCATATAAGCTTTGTTTGAACTGAAAACGGCTCTGAATGGGGAGTCGATTCCCCCGACGGAATCGATTCCAACCTTTGGAATCGACTCTCGATTCCCAACGCCTCGGAATCGAGGAATCGATTCTTTTTGGAATCGATTCCCAGGCCTATTTATCATATCAAACACAGCTGGAAATCATCTGAGGGTACACACATGACTGAGACTTGAGATTCTTCATCTAAACGGAATGATTGTGAAGAATCTCAACGTTTTAAAACAAGAAAACAGCAAAAAGCAACACAATGGTCGAATACGTCTACCTAATATAGATTCACATAAGAAACAAATGAAAAACAGCACTAGCGGATTCAAAAACACTTCACACTTAACTTCACACGATACAGCACAGTAGTAACTTAAGTTTCTCCCAAGTTACCTCTTAAAAAGTAGCCATTTGAGTAAGTTGTTTAGGGTAAATAGGCTATCCACTTCATCCAGCGATATTTATTCTGTGTTCTTAAATATCCTGATCCGGGGAGGAGTCAGACATTGCAAATATTGGACCGGGATGCATGCTGATTTAACTATTTTTTATCCAGTTGTTTTCCAACTTCATCATTCTCCGCCTCTTTCGTTGATGTTGACTTATGTAATCTTGTATTTTTGTTACAACACAAATTTTAGATGACAGCGTAATTATAATTTAACATTTCTCGATTCCGATTTTGATGCAAGAGCCAAATCTAGTTAAAACAAAGACAAATAGGTTGAAACAAATGATTGAGCAAACACAACGATACAAATGAAGCAGCGCTTTAAGTTTTCTGCTACGTCTGTTGAGGCAAGTAATATTAGAGAAACTGAATGAAGTAGCCTAATAAAATGTAAAGTCTTAACTATATGAATATACATTCTTTCATATAGCTTAAATGTTATTAAGTCAAGAAGAGTGAGCGATTCGTGTGCTAAAGGTCTGAAATCGTTTCGTTGTTAATGTCAGCATATATTCTGCGCGCATCACCAGCGTCACGTGTTTTGCTCCCGTGTGGAGAATTTAATTTAATATAAATTAACACTTAATTAGTTTCTAATATTTAATTAGTATTTTACCCAGCTGTTCTACATTAAATTAATTGAGTTAACATAATTAGTTGATAAACTAATAAAAATAAAGATCTTTATTATGGTATTTTGAATTTCGACGACGAAATTATTAGTGCCGGAGTGGCCTGTAAAATTCATCTGCCATATTTACTCTCATCTGGAGCCTGACAGCTTAATTTCGTGCCCTGGATCGGGCAAACCAAACAAGCCAATTTCTAGTCGGAATAAAATCAACCCACCTTTTTTTTTGTTTGTTTGTTTTGTTTTGTTTCAAACGTATTATAGTATATACTGCTGAATGTATTAAAGCAATTAATGAGAACTAAAATATTTTAATAGGGCTATTGGTTACATTAACACTATTACGTAACTAAATATATGCAATCACATATTTTCTCATAATTTAACTATAATTTAGCATATTTATGGATTTCAACAATCTGTTAAAGTGCATTTTAATTAAACACACTAAAGTATTTTTAAAAATTAGTCTGACTAAAATTATGTGACAAAATTAACAGAATTTAAGTGAAATTAATTCCAAATTTAATTATAAAACATTTCGAATTTAATTATAAAACATTTAATCTGTACTGAATTTAAATGATTAGCTTTATAACACTATAAACGTTTAGTTCAAACTGATTTAGACTAGATATTAATTCTGAAGTGCACAGTAGTAATAAACATGCAAATTGAAGCACATTATTGCATATACAACTGATATATCCTTCACTTATAAACATTTGATAATCCTTAATTCTATTATATGCATTTTATGTTCAATTGTCATATAAATGCTACAAAATGTTACATTTCTGACTCTCAGAAACTGGGAAATTTTACTGTCAAGAATTAGTTGTTTATCATGTACTGACCAACACCAAATGTATTGCACACAAACTTTTAATCAGGTTCAATTAAATCAGCTGGAGTATACTGTATAAGCAAGTGTAATGAAGTTTAGAAGAACATACACACAGTATATAATGCACACAGTGTATAATAGATGTATTGTACACAGTATATATTATTGACACATTTAAAAAAAAATTTGGAAGCTTCAGTTGAAAGGTAACTCAATTATTTTACATGCGCCTTTGTATATTAATCAATACTGTACATCAACATAACTATACCACAGAAAAGACTGTAAAAGTGCCTAGAAAAAGTCATTTTGAAAGGTCATGAAAGCAAAGCAGTTTTTATGCCTAAAATTCCAATTGTGTATTTCATTGCAGAATGTAACAAAACACTGTTAGATTGCAGCTGAAACTTATATAGTAAGGTCACTAAAACTTTAAAAGCTTTAACAGGATTTGAGGCAGTGGGTGTGGTTTGAGTTATACAGTTCCTCCCTGTTTTCCTGGACCCTCCTCCACATCATCATAGTCTGTTATTGGAAAACAAGAGCAAATTCATGTATCAATACATACGTCAAAATGCATTATAATAAACTATATTAGCAGTAAATGAGCTTTCATGACAACAGATAATATGATAATATAAATTTGATAATATAAACTGATTATAAAGACTAAACGAAGGTGTTAACAACATACCAAACATGTCACTCATATATTCTCCAACATTCTTCACATCATCATACTCCTCCTGAACACCCTCTGATAGAAATGTGGCTATTATTAATTACATGAACAAATAGACTATACCAGGAGTGTCCAATCCTGCTCCTGTAGAGCCACAGTCCTGCAGAGTTTAGCTTTAGCTCCAGTTAAACACACCTGAACCAGTTGATCAAGGTCTTCAGAGTTACTAGAAACGTCCAGACGGGCGTGTTTGGGTCAAGATGGAGCTAAACTCTGCCAGACACTGGCTCTCCAGCAGCAGGTTTGGACACCATGGCACAATAATTTGAAGAAAAATAAGAAATAAAATACGCTGTGCCAATCTAGAAGGGTGTAAATTGAAACCCACACCTGCTTTATCATTGGAGAACTGTCGTATGATGACAACATCATCATAGTTTTCTGGTAAGTCACCTACAACAACAAAGAAAGAGTGAAAGAAAAAAACGCATCAATCAATTAAAATACTTAAGTATAGTGTTAAAACGTGTAGAAATAATAATAAAAAAGAAATAAACCTGTGCCACAATGTCTCACTCCTGCAGTGATCACATCATCATAGTTCTCTGGTGTGATTTGTTGCTCTTCTAAATGAGTTAAAAACAAAGAAAGAAAAGACCTTAGTCAGGGAAGCACCATATTTATTTTTTGACAAGAATGAAAACGAGGCTGTGAGGGACTGAAGTACAGTGTGTTCAATATACTGTACTGTTGTTTAACAACATGCCAATTGTTCTCTGAAAAACTTTCAGTAAACTAAATCTTCTTGAAGATTATGTGATCTAGAACCCCTAAGACTGTAAGTTTATCCCTCACAAACTTATTTTCATCTGCACAAAATATGCCATCTACTTTGATTAAACAAAAACAGGTTTAATGTTTACAGGCCCAAAAGGTTAAAGAAGTGAAACCCATCAGTTAAAGTCACGGACCTGTTGAGCCTTTAGTGGTTGAGAAATCATTACGGTATTCAGGTGTGACTCCTTCTGCAGATTTTTCTTTAATGAAAATATAAAATGTATGAATGAATGAATAAAGAAAGAAAGAAAGAAAACCATATCTAAATTATGTGTTGAATGGTGTATATCATTTTCTGCTACGATAACAAAGTGAATGTTTTAATTAATTACATATGCTTTACACAACATACATAGACTAATGCATATAGTAGGTAACATTACTATATTTAAGTCCTCTAACCTGAAAGAAGTTCATCAGCATCTTCATACCCAGAATGCTGTTCTTCTGCAAGGACACTTCCTGTTATGGAGTAAAACCATCAGATACATTCACAATCACAAATCAGCCAAAACCTCCACTTCCTTTGGATCATTTAACACTAACACTGTATAATTTCAAATAACACACAAGGTCCCACAAATGAATTAATGTAATTTATTCCAATCATTTCTTTGAATAAAGTGATTATCCTGTTGATCTCCACAAATCCAAGACTTTAAGACTTACTCACCTCTCTGAGTGAAGTGATTGTGTCTGTGCTGAATCTCCTCATAAACGGCCTCAGTCGTCGTCCTGTGTCTCCTCTTAGAGAGAGCTGTGAGTGTAGACAGACAAACCTGCTGTCAGTTCACAACACATGACTGATCACACACTGAATTAGACACAATATGACAGTCTCTGGATCTCTCCTACCTCTCCTCATCACTCTGTTCTGCTGAATCAGTATAAGCAGTGGCACTAAGAGCAGTAAGAGCACAACTACCAGTACAATCACAAGCACCGGGGGGACGGAGGGAAACGTTGCTGGAGGAGTTTGTGAAAGAGGGACTGATGTTGAATGCACTGGAAGAGAAACTGGTGGAGAAGCTGATGTTGTTGTGGCAAGAGTAGTGGACACTGACAAATCTGTCAAATCTGTCAAAACAGAAACAAACACATTAAAAATCATGAAAATCATCATTCAAAATCATGAACACAAATATTATTAGCTCAAAACTAAATAATGTTCCTGAGAGTTTCGCTGTGACCTGCACAGGTGAGTCCAGCGTGCTCTTTGTGGGAGCAGTCAGTGTAGTTTTTCAGTGAGAGAGGACAGTCCCACAGGTGAATCTCATTCCCTCTGCACTCGACTTTGTTCATCCACACAACACCTTCACCAGCACCAAAGACTGAATTCCCATCAGCCCTCAGTGCTGCTCCACAACCCAGCTGCCTGCAGACCACCTGAGCATCACTGATGTCCCACTGATCATCACAGACTGAGCCCCACACAGCGTTATGATACACCTCCAGCCTCCCAGAGCACCGGCCCTCCCCTCCACTCAGTCTGAGAGGAAGTCGCTCTGAAATACATGAAAAGACTCTTAGGAACCAGACAATTCACAACTGTATGGTAAATAAAAAGCAATTAGTCATTCATTTAGTACTGCACCTATTACTAAAACAAAACCTACTCACCTGAACATTGTCTTTGGTGAGGTGATGCTGAACATGTCAGACGACTATATGGAGACTCAGAACTCTCTTTCTCTGAGATTATAACATGCAAGACTCAACAAATCTCTGATTTAGATGGAAACTAAACTTTTATGAAAACTCAATAACAAACAATAATGTGTTTGGTTTGTTGAAATAAAATCAATCAAAAATCAAGAAATTAAATTATTATTATAACATTAAATATAGTCTTACCAATGCAAGTGATACTGGCCACCTCATTATCATAACAGTTGTTTTGGCCCCAGGGTAAAGATGGACACTGCCACAATGTCCCATCATGTTTTCTACAGTTAAGATGATCTAACCAGTTAGGAGCAGATCTCAGTCCCACTGAATATCCTGGTTCACTGCCAGATCTTCCACAGTTCAGCTCTTGACAGATCAGACTCGCTGTGTCTGTGTCCATCTGGTTCCAGCACACATTACCCCAGGATCCATTGTAGAAAACCTCCACATTCCCTTCACAGCCCTCAGTTAACCTGATCTCTTTAAACTCTAGATGGGAAAATTGTGAATGAATACAATTAGAATTCAAGTTGTGCTAAACCTAAAATACCACCTAAATAACTGGTTAAGACAAGGCTAATGCATGCTGCAATCATTCACAGCATTTGCAAATATTATCTGATCCAATATCTTATTAAATGTAGGATATTTTGTTAAAAAATATTCACAGTAGCGTACGGTTTACCTGAGCACACGACTCCTACATCCTCCTTGTGTTGACAGTCATGTTTTCCCCAGCCTGAAGAAGAGCAGCTCCACAGGGACGTCTCATTCCCCTCACACTCCACCTCATCCAGCCATATGGGTCCAGAACCAGGACCAAACCAGGCTGGTACCTGCTGGTCACTGAGGGCCACTCCACACTGCAGCTGTCTGCACACCACATGGGCATCTTTAATATCCCAGGAGTCATCACACACTGTCCCCCATGAGCCGCTATGAAAAACCTCCAGCCTCCCTGCACAGTCTCCCCCAGAACCCACCAGCCTGATGGACCCATGACCTGATATTCAGAGAAAGAAAAACACATTATTGCTCATGAGCAACCGAAAAATCTGCCCAGATGTTGTTGTTCTCACCAAGGCAGGTGATTGACAGCTGTTGTGTGGAGCTGCAGTTGAGAGTTTGTGGAGAGCTGCAGTTCCCCAGATGAGCTTCACTCCCAGAGCACTGGAAGCCCGTCACACACTCATGACTGTGTTCAGGACTGGATGAAGAGGAGCCGTAGAAGTTCAGCACAGAGCCACAGCCCAGCTGTCTGCAGACCACAGAGGATTCAGTGAGACTCCAGGAGTCCAGCAGAACTCTCCTCCAGACCTGATGGATGAAAACTTCCACCTCCCCCTCACACTGTCTCTCTCCAGACAACCGCACCAGACCATCATAAAGAGCCAGAGAGGAACCTGGAGAGGCAATCTGATGTTTCAGTAAAATACTACAATTTTGAGAATAAATAATTTTTATATAATAAATCAATACAAAAAAAAAATTCATTTATCTTTCCGTTTGAAATAAACATGTCAAATACATGAGATCTTTGAGCAGCATAATATCAGTCAATCTTACACAATAATATGGACTTACGAGAGCAGATGACTCCAATATCTCGTCTATGAGAACATTCAGCTCGACTCCATGAAGAGATGGAACATTCTGAGAGTTTTGTTTCATTCCCGTCACAATCAAACACATCAGCCCAGATTTCACCACTTCCCTCTCCAAACCAGTCTGATCCCACAACAGACACAGCAATCCCACAATTCAGCTGTCCACAGAGGACACTGGCAGCTCTCATATCCCAGCATGCATCACAAACTGTGCCCCACTCACTAAGGAACTGAAGCTCCACTCTTCCAGAACAAGAGTCTGAACCATTTATTAGTCTGAGATCAGTGTAACCTAAGCACAGTAAACAGAGTTCAGAAACAATGCATAAAATTTTCTTCTGTTAGGTCATCAGATTTTTTCCACATTATTTCCTAAATCTAAGACATGACTGAGTATCAAAAAGAAATGAAGAGATGCTGAATATCTATACTCAACCAGAACAGATCAGTCCTATAATATTGCCACTGGTGCAGTTGTGTTTGTTTGATGATGATATTGAACAAAATGAAATCTGGGATTCATTTCCTCTGCACTGAATCTCTTGTGTCCACATCTGAGTGTCTCCTTTGCCAAAAGCAGCTGCTCCCAGCACCTGTACAGGAGCCCCACAGTCCAGCTCTCTACACACAACCTCTGCATCCTGCTGGTCAAAGGCAGCGTCACACACTGACATCCACGTCTGATCATGAAGTATCTCTAACCTCCCAGAGCAAAGATGAGACCCATCAGCAAGTCTGGAGCGTTTATGACCTGTTTATATTGCAAAAAAAAATTAACATTAGGTGAGCATAGTTTTGTTTAACAGGTTCTGGATGTGGCAAATTACATTTTTAACAGTCAATTTTTTTTTTTTTTTTTTTTTTTTTACATGTACACATTTTTAAAGGTTGACTGTACCAAATGAAAGGGTTTTTAAGCGATTTTTCCTAAATAAAAATTGTAATCATCTCCTCTCCTTTATATCTCTGGCTAGGCTGTTTTTTTTTTCATAAAATAGCAAAAACAAAAATAAATAAAAACATACATAGAACTAAGCCTTGCTCACTTTTCCTTTTTGTCCTTGCGGAAGCTCCTATGACACCACATCTGTCCTGTGACCACAAACACGCACTCACTTTGCACCATTGCCGGTGAAAATCTTAGAAAGGAGGCTAAGAGTGATGGTGGCTAAAATGCAGGACCCATGTCTGTTTGGACCGGTCACATAATCTGTGGCGACTGACCATCTCACACAGTACGAGCTGGGCAGACATGATGGAAGCCAAACACCCAGATATGGTGTTTGAGGGCCAACTCGAGGAAGGTCAACTCGAGGACGAGGACACAGAGGGCGATGCTGACTCTGATCTCCTCAGTTTAGACATGGACGATGAAGAGGAGAAAGACAACTCCCTCTTCCCCCCAACAGTCTAGGCCTCCTAGCACCAACGACTTGGCCTCGCAAGTTGACAATAAATTGAACAAGGTGTGCAGACGAGCAGCGGCGAAATTGGGTCTAGCTTGGCCCACAGCCAAAGACGGTGAAGGAGCAGAGAGGAACCTTTATGATGGGAAAAGGCTGCCTCATGCTCAGCCTGCAGTGAGACAACTCCTGGCTGCCATGCCTGCTTGCATAAAGGAAATGTCTCGTTACTGGTCTAGCCCCTTTAAGAACAAGCACCCTACCAAGGGGTATTCCATGTTGGAGATTCAAGGGATGGGAGAGCTGGGGTTGGCCGGAACCCCAGTGGTAGAATTTCTGTGGTAGAATTCTGATCCATCTGAATCTATTTCGCTCTATTTCTGCCTATTTCTCTCCGATTTCACTACCAGGTAAAATGGAGCGGCGGCCCCGTGTGCTTGCTGAACGAAATGACTTTACTGTCAATGTACCAAGCAGAGATTTTGGAGGAGATTGGGGGGCAGCTGGAATCAGGAGCACTGAACCCAGGAGCCCACCATCTTTCTTGGGAACAAGGAAGTAGTGACTGTAAAAAAACTGACTCGCTGTTCACTAAAGGGACTTGTTCTATGGTGCTCTTCACAAGCAATGTTTACTTCGCACCAAAGAACATGTGCTTTGTTGTCCAGTACTGAAGTCTGAACGACGCATCTGAAGTGAGGTGGCCTGCGAGCGAACTGAAGTTCCCTCATTCTATGACTTTTAGAATCCAACTTGAAATGCTGGGAATGGCTTTTCAAGACAAGAGCCTGCCAGCAAGTGGTTCTGTTTTTACTAGTGGCAGATTGCCGTGTGGGAGGACAGGGAGCTGACACTTGTGATTACAGGAAGAGGAGAAATGCTCTTTTGAGTATGTGGGTCCGCTATCACAAAGATAATTTGTTGGGACACACGCTGAGTGTGCAGGATGTGTCCCTCTGAAAAAACGGAATGATCGCGAGTTTTCTTCGAGGGAGTTCTGGTCTGGGTGAGAACTAGCCCTCTCCTCTTCCTCTCTGCTCTCTGATCAGCACTGGGTTGAGCCATAGGTAGCACTCCAGCACTACCAGATCATTATTTTATGTGCATTTAAATTGTAATTGAACTTTGAAACTAAATATTTTGTGTTTTGAATGTACATGCACTATTGATGCATATTAAACATTACAAAATGTTTGTTACTGTGTGGCGTCGTGTGGGTAATCGGTTTGCAGATGTCAACGCTGTGGATCGAGTGGCCCATGGTGGCGGTGGGGTTATGGTATGGGCAGGCATATGTTATGGACAACAAACACAGGTGGATTTTATTGATGGCATTTTGAATGCACAGAGATACCGTGACAAGATTCTGAGGCCCATTGTTGTGCCATTCAAATGGTGGTCACACCAGATATTGACTGGTTTGGTCACTGTATATATATATATATATATATATATATATATATATATCTTAGAAATATAAATATATATAAATATATATCTTTTATATACATCTTTACTTTCTTACATAATCAAGATAAAATCATCAGAAAGTGTGGGATGTATTGAGGATGTATTGTACCTGAACAGATGACTCCAGCATCACGATTATGAGTGCAGTCATGTTTGTGCCACCCTCCTGATCCACAGTTATTCAGTGTAGACTCTGTTCCTGTACATATTAAAACACTCATCCAGATTGGTCCTGATCCTTGACCAAAGTGAGCAATACCCGGAGAATCTACAGGTTCTCCACAGTCCAGTTCTCTACACACCACTGCAGCATCAACCATATCCCAACTAGCATCACACACTGTTCCCCACTGACCTCTATGAAGAACCTCCACTCTACCAGCACAGCGACTGCTACCATTTACCAGTCTCACATTCATTACATCTATGAGAGAAGAAAATAGAGAGGAAGACAGAGAGAAAAATCAATCAATCAATCAATCAATCAAATCAATCAATCTAAAAATATGTCATCATATTAAGTGGCAGAACTAGTGGCAAAGGCTATTTTATCTTCTTAGAAAACCTGAAATACAGAGCATGGACTACATTTACGGTCCTTTTGGAGCTTGAAGCAAAAGATCTGAAATAATAAAATTACTGATTTAAAAAAACTGCAGTATGTGTTAAGCAGTGTTTGCCGGTTGAAAATCTGCCAGAACGTGTGTTAAATGATTATTAATGCACCCAAAAACAAGACATTCAGAAAAAACAGAACTACAGTGTTGTAATGCCACGCCAGCAGAGGGAGCCCTTACCCATGGACTGCCTGTGGCCGCTCCCTCTGCTGCTTCTCTAGTTACTTCCTGTTTGGCAGCCATATAAGGCAGGCCATGCCAAACAGCCACTGTGAAGTATTGTTTTGCCTGTGGGGACTCTACCAAGTGTTTTCCTGTTTTCCTGTTTTCCAGTTTTCCAGTTTTCCTGGCTTCCTGTTTTCCTGGCCTTGTTTTGTTATTGCCACGGTTTTGTTTCATTGTCATAGTTTTTGTCTTGTTTTTTGCCATAGTTTTGTCTTGCTTCATTGCCATAGTTTTGCCTAGTTTCATAGCCTTGTTCATTTGTCACTTCGGACTGCTCTCTCTTGTATTTTGACCTTCTGCCTGCTTATTTGGATTTTGCTTTTGTCTTGCCTACGTATTACTGTTTGTTTGGAGATCGACCCTGCCTGTCTTGACTACGCTGTGTCTAATAAAGCTCGCATCTGGATCTAACACGCTTCACAAGAGTCCTGTTACAAGTGTTATATTTTCATAAATTTTAATTAATTAATTGAGATTCATTTCCTTTGCACTGAATCTCTTGTGTCCACATCTGAGCGTCTCCTTGGTCAAAAGCAGCTGCCCCCAGCACCTGTACAGGAGCCCCACAGTCCAGCTCTCTACACACAACCTCTGCATCCTGCTGGTCAAAGGCAGCATCACACACTGACATCCACATCTGATTATGAAGTATCTCTAACCTCCCAGAGCAGCGAGAACCTCCAACCAACCTGACACCTGCAGTAATGAGAGAAAATAAACTTAAGTAAAGTTAGATGTTATTATTGATATCATAGACTTATTTAAAATAAAAAAGGCAAAACTTAATAATAACTTCGCCAGTAACATTTACAAACATTATTATAACATTCAAATAATGATGACAGATCATTATTTATGTGTATTTAAATTGTTATTGAACTTTGAAACTAAATATTTAGTGTTTTGAATGTACATGCACTATTGATACATATTAAACATTACAAAATGTTTGTTACTGTGCGGACAATAACTTTGTCATAGGTGGTCAATCATAGTCTACCACAGAAAAAAAAAGACAAACACTTGTGATGCTGAGCAATTAAATTTTATTAGTTCATGCAGTCCCTAAGAATTGAACCCATGCACTTGGTGTTAACACTTGGTGTTAAAATATATATATAAAACACTGGAACAAAAATATAAGGCATGTGAATCAACAGTGAAGTAATAGGTTCAATTTTAGAACAGCTCACCTGAGCAGATGACTCCAGCATCTCTATTATGATTACAGCCATAATCAAACAGCTGAACTGATCCACAGTTCTTCAGTGTAGACTCTGATCCAGTACATGTCATATGATTTGACCAAATTGGTCCTGTTCCTGGTCCAAAATAAGCATCACCAAGAGCATCTACAGGTTCTCCACAGTCCAGTTCTCTACACACCACTGCAGCTTCAGCCATATCCCAACCAAGATCACACACTGTTCCCCACTGACCTCTATGAAGAACCTCCACTCTACCAGCACAACGTTTTTCACCACCAACCAACCTCACATTCACACTGTCTGTTTATTGAATACAGAAAACATGAGAAGTAATACTTATGAACAGAGCGAACAAGACAGTAAGAAAAATCTCATAAAAAGAGAGAAGAAATCTTTTACACAGAGAGAGTCAGAAGATTTGACATAAGATTTCCATGAAGTAAAAGAAATTTGCTCAAACCTGCACACACCAGTCCAACATCACTCTCATGTGAACAGTTATATTTGAGTGGCAGTGATGTTGGACAGAGATGAATCTGAGATTCATTTCCTCTGCACTGAATCTCTTGTGTCCACATCTGAGTGTCTCCTTTGCCAAAAGCAGCTACTCCCAGCACCTGTACAGGAGCCCCACAGTCCAGCTCTCTACACACAACCTCTGCATCCTGCTGGTCAAAGGCAGCGTCACACACTGACATCCACATCTGATCATGACGTATTTCTAATCTTCCAGAGCAGCGCGAGCCTCCAACCAGCCTGACACCTGATAAAAAACAATGCGTATGAATTAACCGTTCAGAACAAAACACACACTACTTTTTTTTTTTTTTTTTAGAAAAGTAGAAAGTTTTGAGGTTACCTGAGCAGATGACTCTTGCACTCTTGCTCTGACACACACCTTGAAAACCCCATGCGACAGATCCACACTTTTTCAGTGTGGACTCAGATCCAGTACACATTGCATTATTCAGCCAGAATGGTCCTGATCCGAGTCCAACCTGAGCATCACCCAGAGCATCTACAGGTTCTCCACAGTCCAGTTCTCTACACACCACTGCAGCATCAGCCAAATCCCAGCCAATATCACACACTCTTCCCCACTGACCTCTATGAAGAACCTCCACTGTCCCACTGCAGGTACTCTTATCATTAACCAACTGCACATTTATTATTTCTGTGCACAGTAAGGGGGAAAAAATTAGAAGAGATCTATCAAAATTAAGTAAATCTTTCCTGCTGAAATGGTCAACACACCTGTACAAAGCAGTCCAACATTATTGTTGTATGAGCAGTTGTGTTTGAATGATGTTTGACACATATGAATCTGAGATTCATTTCCTCTGCACTGAATCTCTTGTGTCCACATCTGAGTGTCTCCTTTGCCAAAAGCAGCTGCTCCCAGCACCTGTACAGGAGCCCCACAGTCCAGCTCTCTACACACAACCTCTGCATCCTGCTGGTCAAAGGCAGCATCACACACTGACATCCATGTCTGATTATGAAGTATCTCCAACCTCCCAGAGCAGCGAGAACCTCCAACCAGCCTGACTTCTGAAAGAACATAATTATACATGGTCATACTGATGTTTGCTATGATATCCGCTTCGACCATTACAATACTCCTGATAACTTTTGTTAAAACTACAATAAGTAAATCCACTCCACATGCTAATAACTCCAACAATGAGGTTTTACCTGCACAGCACTTACCAGCTGGCCTCTGTTACACTTGCTATAGAGTGTTTTCATGTTACATCATCAATTCGGAAATCGACCATTGGGGCGGCACTGAACGTAAACAGTGCCACTGAACCATATAGAACCTGTGAATGGGCTTGGCGAAAAAAAACAACAACTAAGAAACAAAAGTAATTCACTATGTCAGGATAAGAATTAGAAGGAAAAACTGTTGGGTCATCAGTCCATGACAAAAGAGGCAGATTGTACAAATATTTACCCCCTATTACAGGGCTAAATGAAATGGACTGCCCTTTGCGTTCTTGTTCCAAAATGTTATTTGTGTGGAAATATTGTTATTATTATTATATTTAGTCTGCAAAAGGCCATTGCAGAGGCCAGAAATGCTTAAGAAGGACATAAAGTGGAGAAAACAGCAGCAGATCTGATCTGTAGCAGGCAGATCAGTCTCACTGTTCATGATCCACGAAATATTGTAAGAAACAATACTGGTGGTAGGAGTTTAAATGAATGTATCGTTGATGGGAACTGTCTGTTTTTTTTTTGTTTTTTTTTTTAGAAAAGTTTACATGGCATTTTCTTTTCATCTAGTATCAGTATAATGCATTATAATTCAGTGTTAATAAGTGTAGCACAGCTGTAACCAAGGAAACACTATCGTTGCTTAGCGTTGAGCCCCATATTAACTTTAGTTTGTCAAAATATATGCCCTTTCCTGCCTCCTAAGTCCTTCTCTATATAATTTACCAGCTTCCACCCATTTTTCCATTGTTTAGACTAGAGGTCTTCATGGTCCAAAAATTCGTACCCGAACCCGAAGAGACCCATAAATTTGTTGTATTACATTTGAAAGTGGGTGGGACCCGAACCCGTGCAGACCCGAGAAATGCCTTAAATTTACTACCCGGACCCGACATGGACACGACCGTTAATCGTAAATTGGACCCGAAACCGGCTGGGAAGACACAGACCCGACTGCACCCGGTCTGCACATCTTGCACAGCAAACTGCTATTAACAAGTCAATAAACACAAACACAAAAAACTTTTTGGTGTAGTAGCCCTGACAGCGATTTTTTTTTTTTTCAAAAAAAAAACAAAAAAAAAAACGCACAACTTTACTGTGGTGTCTGGAGAAGTGGGTATACTCTTAATTTATTTAAGGTATTGTTTTCGTTATAATGTACTGATGCTCCTCTAAAGTATAGGCTTATATCTTTTTTATGACATTTTTTTGTTATCTACTGTATGTTAATTCCAATTTTACATTTTTGACTTCATTATTATTATTGTTGCTGCCAGAAATCTGTAATTTTTTAAATAAATTATTTTAAATGGTATGTGATTTCTGTGTTATATTGTAATTATATTTAACATTTCACATGTGAACATTTAAGCTATTTAGACAAATTGATAAGAACAGCAAACACAATGTGGGCTTACTACATTAACTAACCAAACATGGGTATCCACATTTAACCAGGAGTGTAAAAATGTGATGTTTTCTTTGTAAAGTTTAAACTATTTCTCAAGGCAGTACAGAAGCTACATCTCAACCTTCATATATCATGAATATATGCAGAACTGTTACTGATTAATGCTGCATAAATGTGGCATAAATGTGTTTACACAGGAATAGGATATTAATATTTTAAACATGAAAATTATGAAATGCAAATATATATATATATATATATATATATATATATATATATATATATATATATATACATATACTGGAAGTTTTTTCCTTTTTTGCCATACATTTATTATCAGACTAAAGTGTTGGAAACTATAGTATTGAGTTCTTTGGTTGTTCATACTTCAGATACAATATGAACAGCAAAACTCGGGTTTAGACACAAATGTGCAAATGTTACCTGAGCAGATGACTCCAGCATCTTTAGAATGACCACAGTAACTTTGGTCCCATCCTGATGATCCACAGTCCTTCAGTGTGGATTCCGAACCAACACATCTGACAAAACTCATCCAGACTGGTCCTGACCCTGGTCCAAAGTGTGCATCACCTAGAGCATCTACAGGTTCTCCACAGTCCAGTTCTCTACACACCACTGCAGCATCAGACAAATCCCAGGCAAGATCACAAACTCTTCCCCACTGACCTCTATGAAGAACCTCCACTCTACCAGCACAGCGACTGTGACCACCAACCAACCTCACATTCATACGGTCTAATATTTTAAACAAAGAAAATAAGTGAGATTTATAGATTTATAAATAATGTTGCCATCCGAAACTACATTATAATTAAAATTTTAAGCAAACTATTAAAAATATATATATATATTTCAACCATCTCTTTTTCTTTTTAACTTGTGTACTTACCAGCTGTGATGAGTATTACAGCTGAAGAGAGTAAAGTGAGTGTCAGGCATCTTCCCATCATCCTCAGCATGATTAACTCAACACCCAGTCCAAGCTTCTCCACACTGATGATACAGAAGTACAGACATCCTCTTAATGAGAGAGAAGGAGGCCCAACACCCTCCAATCACACTCGCTATTACCTTATTAGACACAACAGAGGAAATCATCAAACAACTTCACTGCCAATCAGAGGAGGCTTTTATGATATTTCCCATATATTTAAAAACTGTCAGTGCTGATGAACTCCTCCTCCCCACACATCAAGACACCTTGTACTGTACACACACACACACACACATTTATATAAGACTTACAGGAGACAGGAAACTCTCCAGTTTATTTGCAGCATCAAAGGCCAACACCTGCAGAAACGAGATAAAAGTGCTGATAACTAACTGTGAATATCCAAAACACTGTGTATTAGTGTATACATATTCCAGCATGACATCATAAACTCAATAGTAAAACTGTAAAATGAAAAAACATAATTTCCATTCAGCAATAAGTATGTTATTCACCTTGTGACCAACAGATAGAGCCAGTGTGCTACTGTACATTTCTGCTACACCACCTTGTATTGTCCATTCATACTTCCAGAACAGTGAAGCAACATACTAAAATTGTACATTTGAACAAAGAAGTAATATTTTAAGCTCTGTATATTTTAGCTTAAGAAAAAGTTTGGCTTTGATAGTATCAGCAGTATCTCACGCATTAAATAAAGATGAATGACAAAATATTTTAGTCTGACATAGCCTAAATAAAATGTCAAATAAACCCTTCACTAAACAATACATAAAAACAAAACTGTGGTTGGTTTACATGTCAGATGGTCTCTTCTCATCTGCATGTTAGTTGTTCTTGTCCAAAATATTTTACAATGTGACCTTTTGCCATGTGTAGTCAAAGTTCGGTCTACATGAGACTAGACGCAGTCTTAAAGATACTTAGAAAAAAGAGCAGATACAATGTTTGCCACACTTACATAAGTGATTTTTCTTGTAGCAGTGCAGTATAGTAGTAATACTCTACAATTGTAATACACTCCCGTTTAGAAGGATTATTAATCTATAAACATACCTGCTAGTATTAGTGATCCGTCCTTTTGGAGTGGCATTATCATAGGTCTCATCTCACAGATGTGTCATCTACACCTAAAATACACCTATCATATTTTTTTTTTTTTGTTAAGTATACTTACAAACACGCAAAGACTTTAAGATTAATTCAAAATGGCCAGGCAATTATAGATACATGAATACTAGTGCAGATAACAAACTGCTTCATGCTTCTCACTTTGAGTTCATGTTAGTTATAAAATCAAATTTACTTTTTTAAAGATTTGTTTTAATTACTGTTATTCAGAAGTATATTTTAGCAATGCTTGTCATGTACACAGCATATATTAGTACATATATTAATATATATATATAGCATATTAGTAGGGCATTTAAGTACTAGACCAAGTTTGCAGCGGCACTTATACGTGTTTAATAATGCAATACCGATCTATTCCTTTGGGAGGCAGTAAAGGACTGAGATGGTAAACTTGATGACTACGGAATTGATCAGTGAATTATTGAACTGAATCATTGGAGCTCACTCAGCAAAACTGTGACGAGGTATTAAATCGAAATAACAAAATGAGCCCTCGTGAAGTGGATGCTTAAACGAAACCTGCCACTACATACTATCGCGTGTCAGCAATGAAGAAAATTTGAAAAGGTCGTGTGTATAGCTTTGAATGACTCGGTACTGCAGGTAAGGACAGTTTCCAAACAAAATAATATTAAAAGTAGCAAAAAGTATGACTTTTAAAAAAAGTAGGATTTAGGACTACAGCACTTGCGTATCCACCTTTTTCTTCCCGTAGTGGACGCGGGCATTTGTACATTTTATGCCTCTGGCTTCCGTCTCACCTCCGTCCAGCTAGCACAGCTTGTTTTGCTGCGTAATATGGCAAATTGGTGTGTCTTACCGTATTATTTTAATGTATTATCTAATTTATGAGCACACTGGTTTGTAGTGCAAACAGTTTTACCATTTACTGCAGTCTCACCCTCTCTTAAGTTTTCAGGGTAATGTCGTATTGAAATACACAAACAAACAAAATTGTCTGAGTTTTTATTGATATTAACAATGTCAGAAAAACTATGCAAATCTCACAAAGGCATACATTTTTAATACAAAAAAGGGGGAAAAATAGAGAAACCTGGGATTTTAATATATTACCTATTAACAAAATCAGCTAAACTTTGTTTAAATTTGTTAAACCAAGGCAGTGGGTGTGATCATTGAGCCAAACGGACCCTCTTCATTGTTTGACTCCTCCTGCACATCATCATAATCTGTTAATAATCACAAAATCTTAAATCAGGTCAAATGTTGTTATTGGGTGAATGTTTTAAAAATGTAAAAGATATCTGGACAATATAAACTAAGTTAAAATATAGGTGTTCAAAAAAAGTAACTTACCCAACAGGTTTCTCACATCTTCACATCATCATACTCCTCCTGAACTCCCTCTGATCAAGAATGACATAATAACATGTCATATCAGTTTATAAAGCGCTTTATTTAATTTAAAGGATCCCTTTTCCCTTAAGTGAATTGATTACAGAGAACACATATCGGATACTTGTTACGTGTTTCCTGTGTGTTTTCTGGCCCTGTCTTAGCCAGCTTTCTCCAGCACATTACAATACTCATGTAAAGATACAAAGGGTGATATAAAAAGGAGTTCTGTGCATCTCACCTGTTACACCTTGAAAGCTTGGTCTAATGATGATGGCATCATCATAATTCTCTGGTGTGTTCACTTCACATAAAACTATGATTCAAAATTAAATATAAGCCAAAAAAACATTAAAAGAGTATTTTAAAATATTGTCTCCAACAATCTTGATTTTAAAGGAATATGTATTGTTTTAATTGATAAAAAAGTAAAACACCTTTTTTGATATCAGAGTTCTGTCCACTCGTAATGGCATCATCATAGCTCTCAGGTGTGTCTTCTACAAATTCACACATTCATCACAGACACACACATTCATTACATTCAGAACAAAACTGAAATATCTGTCTTCAATATACTGTAATATTTCATTTTAAAATTAGATTATATGCCACTGTAGAATAACAGAGTGACACCTGTCTTACGATCTGGTTTCAGTCCATCAGTGATGACATCATCATAGTATCCCGGTGTGATTTCCTTCACCATCTCTTCTGCATCAACAAGAATATGTTTGGATACAAAAGCCAAAATATGTTATTGCTGCAGGTGAGATTAAGAATTTATTAAACATTTGGAAATTAATTATGTGATCAATTAAAAAGGTCACTGACCTTTTAGGCCACTGCCATTGGTGACATCATCATAATATGCAGTCTTGAACTCTTTTTCTAAAAAGAGGAAAGCAGACTTAATATATAAGTAAACATCAGTATCTGAATAGTATTGAGTCATTGATCAAATATGTAACAGAATTTATTTATTTATTTAGGTGAATTGTTTAAAAAGCATTTCAGTGGAATGTGGAATAAATATGCGCTTCTGTTCTCTAACCTGAGAGAAGCTCATCAGCATTTTCATACCCAGAATGCAGTTCTTCAGAGATGAGACTCCCTGTTAAAGGAGAGCAGAACAGACAGAAACATGTTCATCATTACAAACAGACTGAATCCTCATTTCCTTTGCATCATAAAGAAGACAACATGGCACAAATAGTAATTATTCACTTAAAAGCATTATAGGCAGAAATCCCTTTTTGTTGGGCCTGTTAGTAAACACAAATCTATCCTCACATGAACCCATTCCTCACTGCCTTCCAGAAATAGACACACACACACACACACCTGCACCTACACTTAAAAATATATGAACACCCCCTTATGACAATCTAAAAATACTCACAGGAAGAGACACTCACTGACACACACACACACACACACATAAACATGCACCTGCAGCTCTGTGGTTTTCTGTCAGGAATTCTGTGGTTTGAAGCAGGAGGTTTAACTGGACTAATAATAGATGAACATCAACTGTCTGACAGACTCTCTTATTAATGGTATTAAATGAGATTGATGGCTCATGTCTCACCCCTCTGAGTGAAGTGATTGTGTCTGTGCTGAATCTCCTCATAAACGGCCTCAGTCGTCGTCCTGTGTCTCCTCTTAGAGAGAGCTGTGAGTGTAGACAGACAAACCTGCTGTCAGTTCACAACACATGACTGATCACACACTGAATAAGACTAGTGTTGTCACGATACCAAAATTTTGACTTCAGTATGATACCTGATTAAAATATCACTATACTACTACTGAACCGATACTATGAATAAAACATAGAACAACTGGAAAAGTAATTGAATACTAGATGATCCAAATGCAGATCATAGTTATTTTATCTATTAAAACAAATTTAATTCTCACTTTTAAAAAAAAAAAATAAATAAAAATTATAATAATCACATGCCAGTACCATTACACAGGATTATGGTGAACAACTATCCTGAGCCTACAGGTATGTAGAGATCTTTGCTATATTGGTAAGTTAGCTTAAAGGATAAAGCCAAATCTTTTTTCAATATATACAATATATTCAGTATATAGTAATTTTATTTCATACATTTTATTTTCATTATATCATGATATTTTTTTGTTATTTTATCTTTGTTATTAATAATAAGAAACTAGATACAAGTAACAAACTAAAGGACAACTACAATAAAACAAAGACACAAATGAAATAAAGTGGTTTTATTTTTCCTAAATTCCATTTTAATTTTTCTAGAGTCTATTTTAATGGTTGCATTAAAAAAAAATTCATCAAAAAGCATGTCTAATTAATTGAATTCATGAAATGTGCAGAACTTAATAGCAATTTATTAAAAGTTTAACAAAAATTACATGTTTTTAAGGCCCTAATGAAATACGTTTTATTATTTTCAGTTTTGTTTGTGAATCTCTGTTTTCCATTAATTTTCTGGATTCCAGTTTAATCATTTCATTATATTTTAATAATCAAAAGCATGTCTGCATTTATCAAGGATAATTAGATTTGATAAAGAATCAAATTATTATAGGCTATTTATTATTCTTTCTTTTTTTCAGAAATACTGTATTGTGTATTTATAATTTTCTTTATTGTTAGTAGTAGTACTATCTTTACATTAAGTAATATATTAATATATTTCTGACTGTCAAGTTAAACCGACCTTTTATTTTGACGGGTTGCTGTGAAGACCTTTAGGGTCTTCAAAACTGCGCATCTCCGCCATTCACTAACACAGACGCGCAGAAATACGGCTCTTATTAAAATGCATTCTTAAAGTTTAAACTAGTAAAATGCGGAATCGTACCGTTTTTAAAAGCAGCGTATTGCGATACTTTTTTAAGTACTTTTTTAAGTATATGGTGCAACACTAAATAAGACACAATATGACAGTCTCTGGATCTCTCCTACCTCTCCTCATCACTCTGTTTTGCTGAATCAGTATAAGCAGTGGCACTAAGAGCAGTAACAGCACAACTACCAGTACAATCACAAGCACTGGGGAGACTGGAGGTGTTTGTGGAGGAGCGACTGATGTTGAGCGCACTGGAGGAGATGTTGTAGATGTAGCTGATGTTGTTGTGGCAGAAGTAGTGGACACTGACAAATCTGTCAAAACAAACAAATGGATGCAAAATCATGACAGACTTAAATACACAAAAAGATTTAAAAATGATATTTTATATGTATGTCAGTGTCTGCTGTGACCTGCACAGGTGAGTCCAGCATGCTCTTTGTGGGAGCAGTCAGTGTGGTTTTTCAGGGAGAGAGGACAGTCCCACAGGTGAATCTCATTCCCTCTGCACTCGACTTTGTTCATCCACACAACACCTTCACCAGCACCAAAGACTGAATTCCCATCAGCCCTCAGTGCTGCTCCACAACCCAGCTGCCTGCAGACCACCTGAGCATCACTGATGTCCCACTGATCATCACAGACTGAGCCCCACACAGCGTTATGATACACCTCCAGCCTCCCAGAGCACCGGCCCTCCCCTCCTCTCAGTCTGAGAGGAAGATGCTCTAAAACACACATCAAACAGCACTGAGCAGCACAAGAACAACATTTACAACAAAGTTTAAAGTTGCGATAATAATAATAATAAACTCATAATAAACATACTTGAACACTGTCTCTGGTAAGGAGATGGTGAGGTAGAACATGTCAGAAGACTCTGAGGAGACTCACGTGTTTGATCCTCTAAGATTAAAACATTTTAAAATTCAATTTACCACTTAATGGAAAAAAGTAATTAAAAGAATAAAAATAATCATATTTAAACAAACACATTATTACAATTTCAAACCATCTTAAATCAGTTAAATATCATCCTACCTGAGCAAGTGATTTTGGCCACTTCATTATCACAGTCATTCTGTCCCCAGGATGAAGATGGACACTGCCATAAAGTGGAATCATGCCGTCGACATTTAAGGTTATCAAGCCAATTATGGGACCTCAGTCCCTCTGAATTAATAGGTTCGCTGCCAGATCTTCCACAGTTCAGCTCTTGACAGATCAGACTCACTGTGTCTCTGTCCATCTTGTTGTAACACACATTACCCCAGGATCCATTGTAGAAAACCTCCACATTCCCTTCACAGCCCTCAGTTAACCTGATCTCTTTAAACTCTAGATAAAAAAGAATGAGAAATTACCTCAGCTCAGTTTTAATTAGTGATGCGAATCATACATTTTATGATTCTGATTAATCCCAACAATTACAGCTCCAATTTAAAAATACCTAACTTTTTAATATATATAAAATACTAATATTGATCAAATGCATATCTTTAGCTGCACTTTATCATTTGAACATCAAGTCTGTAATTATACTGATTTAACTCTCAAAGTTAGCTGTAAGCTGTATGTCTTTGAGTCACTAAAAAGAACAGAATCATTAAAGATTAGTTTGGGAATTGGGCTACACTGATTACGCTGTGTGTTTTGTGCTGGAGATTCAGCAGTGTCATGTTGCAGCCTGAACAAGTAACTTTAAAGTTTTAAGTTTAAATTAAATTATTATTTACATTATTATTTACCTGAGCACACGACTCCTACATCCTCCTTGTGATTACAGTCATGTTTTCCCCAGCCTGGAAAAGAGCAGCTCCACAGGGACGTCTCATTCCCCTCACACTCCACCTCATCCAGCCATATGGGTCCAGAACCAGGACCAAACCAGGCTGGTACCTGCTGGTTACTGAGGGCCACTCCACACTGCAGCTGTCTGCACACCACATGGGCATCTTTAATATCCCAGGAGTCATCACACACTGTCCCCCATGAGCCGCTGTGAAAAACCTCTAGCCTCCCTGCACAGTCTCCCCCAGAACCCACCAGCCTGATGGACCCGTGGCCTGATATTCAGAGAAGGAAAAACAGTGCTTGTACATGTACATTATTGATCAATTACAACTAAAGAATTTCCACAGATGTTGATTTTCTCACCAAAGTTTGTGATTGACAGCTGTTGTGTGGAGCTGCAGTTGAGAGTTTGTGAAAAGCTGCAGTTCCTCAGATGAGCTTCACTCTCTAGAGAGAGTATTTATTTGTCATTCAATATTTATTTAAAATACATTACATTTGTTTAAATGTGTAGTTTTATTCTGAAACCCATTCAGTGTTGTGTGAATGTGCTCACCAGAGCAGATGACTCCAACATCTTGGCTATGAGAATATTCAGCTCGACTCCATGAAGAGATGGAACATTCTGAGAGTTTTGTTTCATTCCCGTCACAATCAAACACATCAGCCCTGATTTCACCATTTTCCACTCCAAACCAGTCTGATCCCACAACAGACACAGCAATCCCACAATTCAGCTGTCTACAGAGGACACTGGCAGCTCTCATATCCCAGCATGCATCACACACTGTGCCCCATTCACCAAGATACTGAAGCTCCACTCTTCCAGAACAAGAGTCTGAACCATTTACCAGTCTGAGATCTGTGTAACCTGGACAAACAAGTGACATCTTATTTAAACAATATAAAAATGGAGTAAAGATAATTAAGCAATACAACAACAGTATATTATGCATGTAATTTATCGAAAGAGATGCCAAACGTTAATACTCAACCAGAACAGATCACTCCCACATCATTGTTATGGGAACAGCTGTGCATCTGTGAAGATGATCGTGGACAGGCGTGTATCTGAGATTCATTTCTTCCGCATTGAATCTCCTCTGACCAAACACGGCCTTTCCCTTTGCCAAAAGCAGCTGCTCCCAGCACCTGTGCAGGAGCCCAACAGTCCAGCTCTCTACACACAACCTCTGCATCCTGCTGGTCAAAGGCAGCATCACACACTGAACCCCATCCTTCTGTATGAAGCATCTCCACTCTACCAGAACACAGGTGAGACCCGTCTACAAGTCGAAGTCCTTTTTCTGAGTTGTTGAAATATAAAGACAGATTATTAATAAACATCTCTACTCACCTGAAACACTAGAGAAAACTGTTATTAAACGTTGACATTTTGTATTTCATTAAATCAGTTTCAGTAATCTGCACTAATTTTATCTGTAATTCTATAATCTTTATTAAATAACATTATTTAGAAGAAATCAGACTGAGAATAAAAAAAAAAAAAATACATGACATTTAATTTTGATTCTCTTCATAGTTTATTGTATTAAAATTAGGAATGAGGATCAATATATGATACAAAAAATCAAACTGACATTGATGCAGTTTGTCCACACCAGCATATAGAAATGTATTTTATTGTTTGAGTGAGAATTATGAAAGAGTGATAAAATATGAGGCTGAGGTTTGGAGCAGCTTACCTGAACAGACGACACCAGCATCTTGATTATGTTTACAGATCCACTGTGCAAACGAGCTGCTTGACCTGCAGTCTTTCAGTGCAGTCTCTGATCCCCTACATCCTACAAAAGCCAGTGAAATTGGTCCTGATCCTTGTCCAAAGTGAGCACTGTGTGTTGCTGTTACAGCCGTCCCACAGTTCAGCTCTCTACACACCACTGCAGCATCAGCAATATCCCACGAAACATCACACACTGTTCCCCACTGACCTTTATTAAAAAACTCCACTCTACCAGCACAGGGATTACTGCCGTTCACCAACCTCACACTCACACTTTCTGCTGTACATGAAAGAGACAATTAGTAAATACACCAACCATAGCATGTAGTAAAATGTAGCATCATATATAAATTATTTCGGCTCATTTTAAGGAATAGATAACCTTTTTACCCTGAGTATGTACCTACCTGTTGTGATGAGTTTTACCATATAATATAGAAACATAAGTATCAGACAGCTGTCCATCTTCTCCTTCAGCTCAACACACACACTATTTCATCAACTCAGAGCACAGCACAAGTTTCTCGTCTGCTCCCTCAAACACACTGAAGAAACTGGCTCCTGTCAGCCCCCTAAAGAGAGAGAGAGAGACTCACAGCTGCCAATGACACTCACCGTTACCTTATTAGACACAACAGAGGAAATCATCAAACACAATCAGTGACAAATCAGAAAGCAGCATTTTTATTTTCTCCATATATATCAATAAAGTGTCAGCGCTGATGAGCGGGACTCCTCCTCCAGCGTGAAGAGACACTTCACTGAGGACAGACTCGTGTCAGTCATAAGTCAGTGTGGAGATAAAGTCACACTAAACTTAAAGCAGATTGATACAGAAACACTGCAGCTTATATTCAGCTTCAAAGCCTGAACCTGAACACAGCAGATACAAGCACTGATGACTGACTGCTCACTTCAGACACTTACTAAAACTTTACTTCACACAGAATGTAAGTTGATATTTGCTATAGATATTTAAATTATAATAAACTGAAAGTTTAAAGTTATTTTTGAAACAATGTGCATAACATTAAACTGAATTTTCCTACACGGTTGTAATTTACAAAAGCACAATGAACAGTATGTTACTACATTATAAAATGAACTGGACTGTTTGTGTACAACAAAAAATGGCTATTCAGATAAGATTTGTAAATAAACATAGGTTTCTATTCCAAATATATTAATCTGGGATTATATCAAAGACATTTGTAGCTGTAGATGTTTAACACTGTAAAGTGTAATTCATCCAGCAGATGGCAGTAAAACACTTCTTATTCGGAACCCGGAAGCATGGAATAGTTGTGTAAATTAACTTCCGCTGTAGCCTGTATGAATGGCAGTGCCCATAGAACGGGATGGTTGTGATTTATTAATGAACAATTCATCATAGATGTTTCATCAAAACATATTAAACACAGTTTCCGATCATTAATCGGTATGAAGAAACAAGGCAAAATGTTGTCCTGATATTCCGACGCACATTTCGTGATTTAAATAGAAGCGCACAAGCTGCGTATGCACAGTAAGACAGACCAGCTTATTATTTAAAAAAAAAAAAAAAAATACAAGAATAGCATACAAACAACACATCACATTAAAGCTTATCTCATAAAACATTAACCACGAATATACTCTACAAATTAAACAGAAATAATGTTAGCATTGCTTTCGTGCACTTGCTTTGCTTTTCGATACAGTCGTCACGTATTAGATCAAATTGGAGTTGTTCAAATAAATGTATATTTTTCATCCAAGAGTTATTCTAAGATAACTGGTTATCATCTTAAACGTGACATAGTAGTATTAATCATTGCGCAATAATAAAAACAATAACATTAAAATAAAATTAAAACCGTGTGTGTGTACATATTCTCAGATTCTCATGACTGTCACAACACCGACAACACAAACGGCTCGCTTACATATTTTACGGTAAAATGGAAGATTGCATGTATGGTAGGGGATCGTCTAAGGTTAAACAGATTCTTTTAACTGTAATCTGCCCGCGGCTGCACGTTACTGCTGGAGAAATACTCGGAATATACACCGTTTTAATTCTATTTTTAATTATTAGTTATTGTTTTTATTATTGCGCAATGCAATATTGTTATCATAATAAACACCTGTTGAACGTCAATTTTATTGCTCTTTAATGTGATGTGTTGTTTGTATGCTATTCTTGCATTTTTTAAATAATAAGCTGGTCTGTCTCTGAAGTACTGTGCATACGCAGCTTGTGCGCTCCTATTTAAATCATGAAATGTGCGTCGGAATATCAGGACAACATTTTTCCTCGTTTCGTCATACCCGATTAATGATCGGAAACTGTGTTTAATGTGTTTTGATGAAACATCTATGATGAATTGTTCACTAATAAATCACAACCATCCCGTGCTATGGGCACTACCATTCATACAGGCTACAGCGGAAGTTATTTTTCACAACTATTCGACGCTTCTGGGTTCCGAACGCGCACCGTGAAAAAGGCTACTTATCCAAAGATGTTCTGAGGGCAGAAAGGAAAATGATTGGTTTACAGATTTAACCAATGAAATTGAAGCAGAGGCGGGGTCAGAAAATTGGGACGTGTGGAGGGAATACTTAAGACAGAAACGTTATTAAGGCTTCGTGGGAGGCATTTGCTGTAAGGTAAGCGAATTTACCATGTATTTTATTTAAAAAATAATAATAAATCAACATAACTCTAACGTTTACTGAGATAATTAGCCGGCAAAGACGCACAGAACAAGTAATCATCGACTACATATCATATCATATGCATTTTCATTCAACTGCTTTATCAGTCGATCGCACCAAAGCTGCTTATGGGGTAGATTGAGTAAAACATGCTTTTCCAATGCTACCGCGCGGTCTGTAATACCGATATGAGCGACAACAAAACTCGTTCTAATCTCCGTGACATTTCATTAGTCAGTTAGTGCTTGCATTAAGGAGGACTCAATAGGTCCGTATTACTGTTATTTTTAGTGTACTATGCGCTGCTCTCGAGGCAGGAGTACTCAATAGGTTTGTATTCCTGTTATTTTTACTAAACTATGCGCTGCTCTCGGGGCAGGAGTACTCCATAGGTTTGTATTCCTGTTATTTTTACTAAACTATGCGCTGCTCTCGAGGCAGGAGTACTCAATAGGTCCGTATTACTGTTATTTTTAGTGTACTATGCGCTGCTCTCAGGGCAGGAGTAAAAATAACAGTACTAAACTGAATTATGCACTGCTCTCCGGGCAGGAGTATTCAATAGGTTCGTATTACTGTTATTTTTACTAAACTATGCGCTGCTCTCAGGACAGGAGTAAAAAATAACAGTACTAAACTGAATTATGCGCTGCTCTCGGGGCAGTAGTACTCAGTTGGTCTGTATTACATTACCATTATATTTATAAAACAGTAGACAATTTCTATATGTTTGATTGATCTTTTATTTTATTCTTCAGTTACCTGGAGGAGTTGCAAAATCTGGACAAATCAAAGGAGCTAACACTGAAGATCTGATGCTGCTGAGTCCAAAATGGTGCAAAAATGGAGATGTATGAAAAATGGTGTAAGTTTGGATCCACCTGATAAAAGCAGATAATAGCCAGATTCAGTCGGTAACTGTTAATCATGGGGACGCAAGCGATTTTCAACATCTACAGGGCCATCTGAATCCAGAATGTTGGTGTTTTTCTCCCATCACCCTCGTAAAAATTCCCAGCCAAATTACATGCTGTTTTTTAGGCACCAAGGTTGTATGGTCAAAGAAATCGATTCAAAATGAACTACAACAAAAATATTTCATAACTTTTCCAGCACAGCGGGTAGGAGCTGTTAAGAACAAAAAGACAGGAAAAGTACTTAAACATTTTAAATTAGTCATTATTATGGCAGTAATATGTATGCAATACAATTTTAAAATCTAGGCCTACAATTACATACATAAAAATATAAACCAAGCAGCCTTGTCATTATAGTCCCTCATGTCCGCTGCATTCTCAAAACTTTGAAAATACCCAAAATATCAAAATCAACTGTGGCGGCAGATAATTTTCTTATTTAGTGCCCAACACTGTTCAGGAGGCAGACACACTCTGTCAGTTTAAATCTAGATTAAAGACCCATCTCTTTAACCTGGCCAACACAACACATTAACACATTTCTATAATTCAAGTCCGTTAAAGGATGGTTAGGCTGCATTAATTAGGTCAACCGGAACCGGGAATAATTTCCATAACACCTGATGTACTCATTGCATCATAAGAAGAATGGCATCTACACTAATATTAGTCTGTTTCTTTCTTATTCCAAGGTCTCCAGATGATGGATCAGCACCTAGAGACCACCTCTACATCCCTAAATGTCCTAAATGAGTCTTCTGCAATCTGACTTTGCTGCAACATGGAACTTTTGCATTATTGACACACTATTGTCCTATTAAAAACTGTAAAGTTGCTTTGACACAACCTGTTTTGTTAAAAAGCGCTGTATAAATAAACGTGATTGATTTACCTCATGTAAATAAGAGGTTGCATGCAACTTATTTCTGCTAATCTTCACATTTCTCATGACACCTATCATTTTGAGAGATAAAATTTAAGAAAAACATTTCAGCTATAGTGGGTCTATTTTTGAACCTGAGATTTAAATAACATATTAAATTTAAATTTATTCTTAATCCAAGCATGTGGCATTTAATTTATAGCAGACAACTATGCGACAGGCCATATGAGCAGTGCATTCCTGGGTTCATATGATCACACTGTGAATAAATCAAATCCATGAATTCACTGAGGTGCCATGTACATAAATTTTCACATATGTTCCTACTGTCCGAATAGGGCTTCTCTCACAGATTTCACTTGGTGATACATAAATGTGATTACAAAACGTACCAGTCATTTTTTGTGCAACCACTTAATGTTCCTCCCATGGACTATTGCAGAGAAATTAAGACTTGTAATTTTAATTATATTTATTTATTATTTTTTTAATAATCATGTTGTTAATGTTGTATCATTCAATGTCTGTTGTACAGACTGTTTAAGAACAAAATGAAAGAAATGTTGATTGAAAATAATCAGTTTACGGGTCCAATATTACAATAAAATAAGTTTAATTATGACTTCTTTCTGTTTTTATACAATTACAAATTACAAACAAATCCAGTGAATTAAATGCATGTATAAAACACAGGACATTTCACAACAAAAAAGTTCAGCAAGATGTATCATTAAACTGCTGTAGTCTTAACTAGTGGATATCATCATTCCTAGAGGTTTTTAAGTTTTTTATTTTTGTATTTTTTATTTTTATTTTAGACATGAGTCTAAGAACAAATTTGAACAGGCTCCCTTTAAACCAAGCCCAAGGTCATAGGTTGCTTTGCCAAATATCTTCTCAAAACCAGTGTCTCAAAGTCTCCAGAAATGTTTGTAAGGTCTTCCTGCAATTGAAATGCATAAAGAATTTTGTTTCAATTTACATTGACAGTCAAATAAAATTTTACGTAAAGGCTTTAGTTTGGGATATTGAATCATGAACATCCTCATTTTCATATATTTTCTGGACCACTTTCTTTTGTGCAGGAAACTTCCATGCCAGGAACACGACATCACTGACCATCTCACTGCACAGCATCTGAAATATAGCAATGTAAACAAACGGAATTACTAGCAAAATCATAAGATTAAAGATAAAAATCACTTACAACTCCCTCAAAATTGACAATTTCTTAAGGACATGTAATACATCTTAAACCCTGCCACTCCTAGAGCCTACTATACTCTGGCCTCAGCTACAACCACAATGACTGAGGGCAGATCAAAGTAGACATTTGAGGGAGAGCTAATGAAGTCCATAGGCTGGAATTATGCAAACAAACCTAACAGGTAATTGGTAACAGGAAGTGAGACTGGAGTTTCTGACACTTAATATGGGCACTTAAAAAAAAAACAAGATTCTCAACTAAAACTAGATGAACTTACAAAGAAAGTCCAGAGATTCCCTTTCTCTAAGTATGGACCAGTGATAACTTCTGCTTTTTTCCAAAAAGTTTTTCTGCAAAGAGAAGAAAAACTACATGAAAGAGTCAATGACAGGCCTATAGTCATACAGAAATACTTTGATGTGCGTAGCGCATAGTACACGACAAATAACAGTAATATGAACCTATCCAGTACTCCTGCCCTGAGAGCAGTGCATAGTTTAATAAAAAATAACGATAATATGAACCTATTGAGTACTCCTGCCCAAAGAGCAGCGCATAATTCAGTTTAGTACTGTTATTTTTACTCCTGCCCTGAGAACAGCACATAGTTTAGTAAAAATAACAGTAAATACGAATCTATTGAGTACTCCTGCCCTGAGAGCAGCGCAAAGTACACTAAAAATAACAGTAATACTAACCTATTGGGTACTCCTGCCCTGAGAGCAGCACATAATTCAGTTTAGTACTGTTATTTTTACTCCTGCCCTGAGAGCAGTGCATAGTTTAGTAAAAATAACAGTAATACGAACCTATTGAGTACTCCTGCCCTGAGAGCAGAGCATAATTCACTTTAGTACTGTTATTTTTTACTCCTGCCCTGAGAGCAGTGCATAGTTTAGTAAAAATAACAGTAATACGAACCTATTGAGTACTCCTGCCTGAGAGCAGTACATAATTCAGTTTAGTACTGTTATTTTCACTCCTGCCCTGAGAGCAGTGCATAGTTTAGTAAAAATAACAGTAATATGAACCTATTGAGTACTCCTGCCCTGAGAGCAGCGCATAATTCACTTTAGTACTGTTATTTTTTTACTCCTGCCCTGAGAGCAGTGCATAGTTTAGTAAAAATAACAGTAATACGAACCTATTGAGTACTCCTGCCCTGAGAACAGCGCATAATTCACTTTAGTACTGTTATTTTTTTACTCCTGCCCTGAGAGCAGTGCATAGTTTAGTAAAAATAACAGTAATACGAACCTATTGAGTACTCCTGCCCTGAGAGCAGCGCATAATTCACTTTAGTACTGTTATTTTTTACTCCTGCCCTGAGAGCAGCGCATAGTACACTAAAAATAACAGTAATACTAACCTATTGAGTACTCCTGCCCTGAGAGCAGCGCATAATTCACTTTAGTACTGTTATTTTTACTCCTGCCCTGATAATTCAGATAGTTTAGTAAAAATAACAGTAATACGAACCTATTGAATACTCCTGCCCCGAGAGCAGCGCATAATTCAATTTAGTACTGTTAGATTTACTCCTGCCCTGAGAGCAGCGCAAAATTCACTAAAAATAGCAGTAATACGAACCTATTGAGTACTCCTTAATGCTAGCACTAACTGACTAATGAAATGTCACGGAGATTTGAACGAGTTCTGTTGTCGCTCATATCGGTATCACAGATAGCGCGGTAGCATTGGAAAAGCATGTTTTACTCAATCTACCCCATAAGCAGCTTTGGTGCGATCGACTGATAAAGCAGTTGAATGAAAATGCATATGATATGATATGTAGTCGATGATTACTTGTTCTGTGCGTCTTTGCCGGCTAATTATCTCAGTAAACGTTAGAGTTATGTTGATTTATTATTATTTAATACATGGTAAATTCACTTACCTTACAGCAAATGCCTCCCACGAAGCCTTAATAACATTTCTGTCTGAAGTATTCCCTCCACACGTCCAAATTTCCTGACCCCGCCTCTGCTTCAATTTCATTGGTTGAATCTGTAAACCAATCATTTTCCTTTCTGCCCTCAGAACATCTTTGGATAAGTGAAACTCTTATCTGCCCTTGGGTCACTACATGAGGGAGATTCTCACTGTTAAACATATTTTTTTGGATAGAAATTTTTAATTTCCTTTTAAGTTACCACACAAAACCTTTTTTTTCCCCCCATGTTCTGCTTTTTTTCCAAATGTCCACAAATAAATAAATTACCAGTGTACTTTACAACAATATAAACAATTTCTTTCTTTCTAATTTAGTACAAACCATTATGTTAAAAAAAATGTTAGACTACAGATATTAATTCTGAAGTGTACAATAGCAATAAACATGCAATTTAAAGCATATTATTTAAAATCTGCTTTAATCTTCATCTATATTTGATAATCTTTAATTCTGTAAATTGTCATACAAGTACAATGTCACATACTGTATGAGCAGGTGGATTAGAAGAAAAATACACAGTATATAATGCACATGTAATATATTCACATTATATATTATAAACTTTCAAAAATGCATTAAAAATGTAATTTTGGGCAACACATTTCAGTTGAAATGAAAGTCAATTATTTTACTTGTGCTATAGTATATTAATCAATACATCAACTTAACTATATCTCTTTAAAGCATGACAAAAACAATGATTTAAAATGTAAGTTTAAGTAAACATAATTAAACATTATTACAAAGCACATTTTTAAAACACTTAAAGTGTGTTAAGAAACAAAGTAAGCTAAGAAAGTCATGAGAGTGTACTCTCTTTAGATACACTTAAGTGGCCTTTAATTTGAAGTATAATACAAGTGCGCATTCAGTAAAATTAAGCACCTCATTTTCACAAGGGTAGAAGGGATATAAACCTATAAACATACCTGCTGTAGCATCTGTCCTGCAGGGAAGGAACTCAGGCGTATGTATCAGTCAGTCTTCACTGTTCCCAAAAAACAAATTTGAGTCACATGCTCTACATTTTACTTCAGCCAGTTATGAACTGACTCAACACCAGACCTTCAACAGTTCAGCTCATGACAGATCAGACTCAGTGTGTCATTAAAATATAGCCAAATTAAAACATTTTACAAATGTTCTGAAAATGATTGCCCTGTTTACCTATAGCCTCAAAATATCAAAAATTACTTTCATCGTTTCATTTATGATTAAAAATAACAGGTCATGTACATTTGAATTTTTATATATATATATATATATATATATATATATATATAAAATACAGAACACAGCCAAACCACACTGCAATGACTTAACTGAATGGCACATTTGATTTGACTGTTCACACGCAAATCATACCGGCAGTAATGCACAAACTACTAAATTACTAACTGAATTTAAACTTAAAGACTTTAGGATTTTGAACAGTTAGTAACATATTTTATAAAAATTGCTTCAGAATTATTTAATATTCTGCTCTATTTTAATGTTACTAATTGTCAAGCATCAGTTCTGTTCTGTTTTGGTTTCTGTGTTCCTTGTTTAGTTTGACCTAGTTTCCTTTGTTAGCCCCTGATTAGCTCACACCTGTTTTCTGTTCCTTTGATTACTCCATGCAAGTATATTTAAGCCCTCAATGGTCTTGTTATGTTATGATGATGTTTAATGGTTATGTCATGTAGTTTTTTTCTTTTCTGTGTTAATTAAAACTCCTTGTTTCCATTTCATCTGGTCGTTTGGATTATATACACAGCAGTTACACAAAAGTAGAATATTTAATACAGTTCTGTGTAACTCGTCCATTAAGAGTGCTATCTATTAATGATGACATCATCATCGTCATCATCTTTTACTCTGTCCATTGTTCTCACAGACATTATAAGCTCCTAAATGCAACAATAAAATGGTAAAATGACATTTTTATCTGTACAGCCCTTAAAGGAACAGTGTTCAAAATAAATAAAATGCAAAATATTGTAGAAATAATTCTATAATAACAGAACTGTCATCATCACACACTATTCCCCACTGACCATCATGATGAACTTCCACTCAACAGCACAGAGATACTGCCACCCACCAACCTGACATTGCCTGTACAAATACAAATAGTGTCTAAGTCCATATATTCATAGATAAATTGTGCTCTCATCATCTTGAAAATAAAGCTTAATGTCTTTAAGGTATGTACACAGTCAGTGCTATTTCTCTGAATAATATAATGATCTGTGCAGTTTATTTCCTGGTTGAGCAACATCTGTTTCAGATTCTGCAAGACTGGGGCGTTTTACTGAATTACAGTTTATATAGAGGTAAAATGTGTTGCATGTAATTATTTAACCAACATTAAAATAATTAACTGCTTCCAATTGCATACTGTTAATGAAATCATTGTTGAAACATTTGTGGTTATCCTGTACTAATAAAAACAATATTACAACACAACATGGTTACATAAGCATACCGAATAACTGTACATGGTGCATACGTTACAAAGCATACATATTTATTCAGATTTCAGAATGAGCGCTTTGACATTTGTAATACATATGTTGAGATGTCTCATTTATCCACCATTAAAATGTTCGCTACTGTAATGAATATGACTAATTTTCAATAAGCAGAGGAAATTCCTGACAAACAACCATTTACAAGCATAGGACATCCACATTTTGAGAATGTACAGTGAGACTTCAGATATAAAAAATCAGAGCAGAGACTCATTGGGTGACATTTTCTCATTAAAAATGAGTGATTTCCTATTAATTCAGCAGAATGTGTGGAAGTATTAGGGCAAAGCAATATGGCAGAAACCACCACTGCAGGACATGAAGTAAACAACATGCTCTTATGCTCTACTGCTCAGTTAAAAGAGTTATTATATTTGTTTACAAGGAAAGATTATTGCTCATGTCTGCTGTTTGTGAACTTAAGTACATTCTAACATTCTTTATAAAATATTAAAAGTGAACCATCAGTAATTCTTAAAAGGAATGATATTTTGATATTTGATATGATATGTGACCACAAAACCATGGGTCAAAATTACTGATTTTTCTTTTATGCCAAAAATCATTAGGATATTAAGTAAAGATCATGTTCCATAAAGATATTTAGTAAATTTCCTACTATAAATATATCAAAGCTTAATTTTTGATTACTAATATATGCATTGCTAAGAACTTAATTTGGACAACTTTAAAGGCGATTTCTCAGTATTTTAATTTTACTGCACCCTCAGATTCCAGATTTTTTCACATAGTTGTATCTTGGTCAAATATTGTCCTATCCTAACAAACCATACATTAAAAAAAAAAAAAAAAAAAAAAAAGACCCTTATGACTGGTTTTGTGGTCCATGGTCACACAAACTGAAGATACTGTAATCCATTAATAAGGGGTGGAAGCTTAATGGTGAACGATCTGAACACAACTCAGTTTTGTTCTTACGAATTATCTAAATGTCAGAAAATGTCAGGTTTTTTTTTGTTCTCTCAGATTTCGAAGCCTACACGATTGAAAAGATTTGTAAAAGCACCTGTCAAACATTTTGAAAACGTCATGAAAGCAAAGAATTTTTTTTTTTTTTCTGTAAAAACTTGCAATTGAAGATTAAGAAGATTTAAGAAGATTATTTAAATTTTAAAAGCTTTAAAAGGATTTGAGGCAGTGGATGTGGTTTGAGTTACTGAGTTCCTGCCTGTTTTCCTGGATCCTCCTCCACATCATCATAGTCTGTTATTGGAGAAAAAAAGTGCAAATTCATGTATCAGTACATACATTAAAATGCATTATAATAAACTTTAATCATAGCAGTAAATTTAGATGAGGTTTCATCACCACAGAAAAAAAATTAGAAAAACCAAGGTGTTAATAACGTACCAAACATATCACTCTCTGACATTCTTCACATCATCATACTCCTCCTGAACACCCTCTGATAGAAATGTGGCTATTATTAATTACATAAACAAATAGACTATATCAGGGGTGTCCAATCCTGCTCCTGTAGGGCCACAGACCTGTAGAGTTTAGTTCTAACCCCAATTAACACACATGAATCAGCTAATCAAGGTCTTCAGGGTTACTAGAAACTTCCAGGCAGGTGTGTTGGGACAAGAAGGAGTTAAACTCTGGAGGACATTGGCCCTTCAGGAGAAGGTTTGAAACCACTGAACTACATACTTTACATGCCAATAATTTGAAGAAAAAGAAGAAATAAATAAAAAAAAAATCTAGAAGGGTGTAAATTAAAACCCACACCTGGTTTGTCACGTGAGAATTGTTGTATGCTGACAACATCATCATAGTTTTCTGGTAATTCATCTACAACAAAATAATGAACAGTGACATACATACATCAAATGAACAAAGTTTGGATAGAATTTTGTAATATATATAATATAATAAATAAACCTGTAGCTTGATGTCTCAGTCCAACAGTGATTACATCATCATAGTTCTCTGTTGTGGCTTGTTGTTCTTCTAATTGAATTAAAAACAGAGAACAGACTGTGGTAATGGCAACTACCATGCTCAAGGCTTTTGATGTGACATCAGTGGTTCAATTGCAATGTTATGAAGCTACGAGAACACATGTTTTTGCGCACAATGAAAATAATGACTATTCAGTCATTTCTTCTCTTCCCCACTAGTCTTCAATGTCCATTCACAAGAATACACGACTCTTGGGTGAACACTTTAAAACGTGTAGATATAATTATAAGAAATAAACCTGTAGCAAGATGTCTCACTCCAGCAGTGATTACATCATCATAGTTCTCTGGTGTGATTTGTTGCTCTTCTAAATGAGTTAAAAGCAAAGAAAGAAAAGACCTCAGAACAAAGTCAGGGCAGCACCATAGCTGTTTTGACAAGAATTAAAACAAGGCTTGTAAGGGTTAGAATTACAGTGTGTTTAATGGATTGTACTGTTGTTTAACATGCCATTTGTTCAACTGATGAAACAGCTTTCCAAAAAACTTTCAGTAAACAAAATCTTTTTGAAAGTGATGTGATCTAGTCTTCATCTGTCTACTGTGACTAAGGTCTGTGGACAGATTTACAGTTCACAGGCCAAAAAGGTTAAAGAAGTAAAACCCATCAGTTAAAGTCAATGGCCTGTCGGGCCTTTAGTGGTGGTGACATCATTATCTAAATTATGTGTTGACCAGTGTATACTGTATAACTTCTGCTAAGATAACTTGCTAAGTGAATGTTTTTATTTAATTACATATGCATTACATAGATAGGCTAACCTGAAAGAAGTTTATCAGCATCTTCATACCCAGAATGCTGTTCTTCAGAAAGGACACTTCCTGTTATGGAGAAAAACCATCAGACACAGGTCAATGTGATTTATTCCACTCATCCTTCTGAACAAAGTGATTATCCTGTTGAGCACTACAAATCAGACACTATGACACTTATTCACCTCTCTGAGTGAAGAGACTGTTTCTGTTAGTGGGTCTGTTCTGAATCTCCTCATAAACGGCCTCAGTCGTCGTCCTGTGTCTCCTCTTAGAGAGAGCTGTGAGTGTAGACAGACAAACCTGCTGTCAGTTCACAACACATGACTGATCACACACTGAATAAGACAATATGACAGTCTCTGGATCTCTCCTACCTCTCCTCATCACTCTGTTCTGCTGAATCAGTATAAGCAGTGGCACTAAGAGCAGTAAGAGCACAACTACCAGTACAATTACAAGCACTGGTGGGACGGAGGGCGGAGGAGACACTGTTGAAGGAGTTTCTTGAGGAGTGACTGATCTTGAGCGCACTGGAGGAGAAGCTGATGTTGTTGTGGCAGGTGTAGTGGACACTGACAAATCTGTTAAAACACACACAAACACATTCTGAATATACCAATATCATATGCTCTAAAATGGACTAAAAATTAATAATATTCCTCAGTGTTTTGCTGTGACCTGCACAGGTGAGTCCAGCGTGCTCTTTGTGGGAGCAGTCAGTGTGGTTTTTCAGGGAGAGAGGACAGTCCCACAGGTGAATCTCATTCCCTCTGCACTCGACTCTGTTCATCCACACAACACCTTCACCAGCACCAAAGACTGAATTCCCATCAGCCCTCAGTGCTGCTCCACAACCCAGCTGCCTGCAGACCACCTGAGCATCACTGATGTCCCACTGATCATCACAGACTGAGCCCCACACAGTGTTATAATACACCTCCAGCCTCCCAGAGCACCGGCCCTCCCCTCCACTCAGTCTGAGAGGAAGACGCTCTAAAATACATGAGAAGACTCATCAGTTAGCTCTTACCAGCCAGACAATTCATAGCTATGTGGTGAATAAAAAGCAATTAGCCATTCATTTATTGGTGCTCTTTTTACTAAAACAAAACCTACTCACTTAAACACTGTGTTTGGTAAGGAGAGGCTAAACATGCCAGACGACTTTGTGGTGACTCAGGACTCTCTTTCTCTGAGATTATAACATGCAAGACTTAACAAACCTCTGATTTAGATGGAAACTAAGCTTTAATGAAAACTCAGTAACAAACAATACTATGTTTGGTTTGCTGAAATAAAATCTATATAAAATCAAGAAACAAGAAAAATATTATATCATTAAATTTAGTCTTACCAAAGCAAATGATATTGGCCACCTCATTATCATAACAGTTGTTCTGGCCCCAGGGTAAAGATGGACAATGCCACAATGTCCCATCATGTTTTCGACAGTTAATATGATCTAACCAATTAGGAGCAGATCTCAATCCCACTGAATATCTTGGTTCACTGCCAAATCTTCCACAGTTCAGCTCTTGACAGATCAGACTCGCTGTGTCTCTGTCCATCTTGTTGTAACACACATTACCCCAGGATCCATTGTACAAAACCTCCACATTCCCTTCACAGCCATCAGTTAACCTGATCTCTTTAAACTCTAGATGGAAAAGTGTGAATTAATACAACTGGAATTCAGGTTGTGCTAAACCTAAAATACCACCTGAATAACTGGTTAAGACAAGGCTAATGGATGCTGCAATCACTGACAGCACTTCAAAATATTACCTGACCAAACATGTTACTAAATGTAAGATATTTCTTCAAAAAAACAACCACACTAGTGTACTGTTTACCTGAGCACACGACTCCTACATCCTCCTTGTGTTGACAGTCATGTTTTCCCCAGCCTGGATGAGAGCAGCTCCACAAGGACGTCTCATTCCCCTCACACTCCACCTCATCCAGCCATATTGGTCCAGAACCAGGACCAAACCAGGCTGGTACCTGCTGGTTACTGAGGGCCACTCCACACTGCAGCTGTCTGCACACCACATGGGCATCTTTAATATCCCAGGAGTCATCACACACTGTCCCCCATGAGCCGCTGTGAAAAACCTCCAGCCTCCCTGCACAGTCTCCCCCAGAACCCACCAGCCTGATGGACTCACGACCTGATATTCAGATAAAGGAAAACACATTATTGATCACTAACAGCTGAAGAATCTACCCAGATGTTGTTGTTCTCACCAAGGCAGGTGATTGACAGCTGTTGTGTGGAGCTGCAGTTGAGAGTTTGTGGAGAGCTGCAGTTCCCCAGATGAGCTTCACTCCCAGAGCACTGGAAGCCCGTCACACACTCATGACTGTGTTCAGGACTGGATGAAGAGGAGCCGTAGAAGTTCAGCACAGAGCCACAGCCCAGCTGTCTGCAAACCACAGAGGATTCAGTGAGACTCCAGGAGTCCAGCAGAACTCTCCTCCAGACCTGATGGATGAAAACTTCCACCTCCCCCTCACACTGTCTCTCTCCAGACAACCGCACCAGACCATCATGAAGAGCCAAAGTGGAATCTGGGTGAAACATGAGATATTTTACTGAAATATTCCAAGTTTAAGAATATGCATTACACAAATGTTACATTTTACATGATAATACATGAAGTCAGAAAGGTCTCACTAGAGCAAATGACTCCAACATCTTGTCTATGAGAACATTCAGCTCGACTCCATGAAGAGATGGAACATTCTGAGAGTTTTGTTTCATTCCCGTCACAATCAAACACATCAGCCCAGATTTCACCACTTCCCTCTCCAAACCAGTCTGATCCCACAACAGACACAGCAATCCCACAATTCAGCTGTCTACAAAGGACATTGGCAGCTCTTATATCCCAGCATGCATCACACACTGTGCCCCATTTACTGAGATACTGAAGCTCCACTCTTCCAGAACAAGAATCTGAGCCATTTGTTAGTCTGAGATCAGTGTACCCTGAGCAAAATAAAGAAACAATGCATAAAACTTTCTTTTTTTAAGCTGTCATTATAGATCAATCACATAAGATTTATATGACATGATTATCAAAAACAAATGAAGAGAAGTTGAATATCTATACTCAACCAGAACAGATCAGTCCTATAATGTTGCCACTGCTGCAGTTGTCTTTTTGTGATGATACTGAACAGAATGAAATCTGGGATTCATTTCCTCTGCACTGAATCTCTTGTGTCCACATCTGAGTGTCTCCTTTGTCAAAAGCAGCTGCTCCCAGCACCTGTACAGGAGCCCCACAGTCCAGCTCTCTACACACAACCTCTGCATCCTGCTGGTCAAAGGCAGCGTCACACACTGACATCCATGTCTGATCATGAAGTATCTCTAACCTCCCAGAACAAAGATGAGACCCATCAGCAAGTCTGGACTGTTTATGACCTGTTTATATTTCATTAAAGTGCACATTAGGTGAGCTGGGTTTGTTTAACAGGTTCAAGTGTTAGTGTTACATGCAATTACATTTTTAATACTCATTACCACTTAAGGGTTTCCTAAATATATACATCTTTTTCTTTTTTCGGTAAGGTTAACGTACATAATGAAAGGGTTTTTTTTTTTTTTTTAAGTTAAGTTTCAAAAATGAAAAATGTTATCATCTCCTCTCCATATCTCTTAAAAAAGTAAAATAAAACACCTAAGCTTTGGTCAATTTTCCTTAATGTTAAAAAGTGTCAGATTCGAATATTGTTTTGTACTTATCATTAATTCTTCTGGTGTTACTGTCTATCCCTTTTCATTCTTATTAGCTCATTGTGACTGGGTGAGTGTGTTGTATTTAAAATTAAATAAATAAATAAATAAACTAAATAACCTTAATAACTAAATAGCCTTACAAAACTTCACCATAAATATCTAAAGTTTTGAAGAACATGAAGATGAACATATGATGACAAATGATGATGAACTGTAATTATTTCTTTAATTAATTTGGAAAATGTGGTAAATAATTGTGGCAGATTTACATTTTTTAAGCTGCCTAATTCTTAAGTTGTAATTAATTAATTAATTGTAATTAATAAGAATAAGACAGATTTGTTTAAATTGGACACGAAGTTAACCTCTTCCAAATATATATATATATATATATATATATATATATATACATATATATATATATATATATTTACTTTCTTACATAATAAAGACAAAATGTTCAAAAAATCGTGGAATACATTGAGGTCTAATTTTATTTACCTGAGCAAATGACTCCAGCATCATGATCATGAGTACAGACATGTTTATTCCACCCTGACGATCCACAGTTCTTCAGTGTAGACTCTGTTCCTGTTCCTGTTCTGGTCCTTGACCAAAACGAGCACTACCCAGAGCATCTACAGGTTCTCCACAGTCCAGCTCTCTACATACCACTGCAGCATCAGCCATATCCCAGAAATTATGACACACTGTTCCCCACTGACCTCTATGAAGAACCTCCACTCTATCAGCACATGGACTGTTACCATTTACCAGTCTCACATTCATTAAATCTAAAAGAGAGGGAAATAGATCAATCAACCACTCAATCAATCAATCAATCAATCAATCAATCAATCTATCTATCTATCTATCTATCTATCTTATTTAAAAATAGCATAACTACTGGTAATGCTAGGTAGTTCCATGGGGCCCTGTAAGTTCTGTGAGCAATCACTTAAGTTTGGACCTGTTCCTGAAACAAAGCTATTTTATCTTAGAAGACTTGAATATGAAGTACATTTGGACTACATTTATAGCACTGGGGCGCATATGATCCTAGTTATGCTACTAATTGCTCTCATCTTAATCTTCTTACCAGCACACAGGAGTGCCTGGTGATCATCATGGGAGCAGTTGTGTTTCTGTGATACTGGACACATTCGAATCTGAGACTCATTTCCTCTGCACTGAATCTCTTGTGTCCACATCTGAGTGTCTCCTTTGCCAAAAGCAGCTGCTCCCAGCACCTGTACAGGAGCCCCACAGTCCAGCTCTCTACACACAACCTCTGCATCCTGCTGGTCAAAGGCAGCATCACACACTGACATCCACATCTGATTATGAAGTATCTCTAACCTCCCAGAGCAGCGAGAACCTCCAACCAGCCTGACACCTGCAGTAGTGAGAGAAAATAAAAGACAAGTTGCATGACTATCGTTATCATAAATTTCTAAACAACCGCAATTACCAAAAATAGAAAAGGCAAGACATTACAATAACTTTGGCAATCAACATTTACAAACATTATTTTAGCATTTAATAATGCTGACAGATCATTATTTCATGTGCATTCAAATTGTTACAAATGTTACTAAACTTTGATACATATAGTTTGTTTTTTGAATGGATATGAACGATTGATGTCTGTTAAACATTATAATATGTTTGTTACTGTGTGGATAATAACTTTGTCTTAGGTGGTCAATCATCAGTCTTAGCCTAAGATGACACAGAAGAACACTGACGGTTCACTTAATGCTTTTTTTTTTTTTTTTTAAAGGAAAAAAGGCAAACACTTGTGAGGCTGAGCAAAGAAAACTGCAAGTTCATAAAATCTGCATTTTACATTTATTATATATAGCCAAAACCACTTCATATGCATTCAAAATTAACATTTTATCAGTTTATGCATTGCCTGAGAATTGAACCCATGACCTTGGTGTTGCTAACACTTGGGACCCTATTTTAACGATCTAAGCGCATGGTCTAAAGCGCACTGTTGGCGCGCCCGGCTAATTATTTCAGTTGCCTCAATATAGCGCCAACAATGCGCCTGAACACACCTCGTTTTCAGAACAGCATGCCCACAGGTGCACAAATGTGTGCAAATGCATTTGCTATTTAAACAACGTGGCACAGGACGTGAAAATGCTAACTGCATCGGGCTGAAACTAGCAAAAATCACTTGCGTCACACCTGCACCGCATTGCGCCGGGTGTATAATAGGGCCCTTGGTGTTAAAAAAAAAAAAATCTATACAAACTTTGGAACTAAAATATAAGGTATGTGGATCAACAATAATGTAATAGGATAAATTTTAGAACAGCTCACCTGAACAGATGACTCCAGCATCTGTATTATGATTACAGACATAATCATACAACTTGACTGATCCACAGTTCTTCAGTGTAGTCTCTGAACCAGTACATATTATATGCTTTTCCCAGATTGGTCCTGATCCAGATCCAAAATGAGCACCACCCACAGCATCTACAGGTTCTCCACAGTCCAGTTCTCTACACACCACTGCAGCATCAGCCAAATCCCATCCTTCATCACACACTGTTCCCCACTGACCTCTACGAAGAATCTCCACTGTACCAGCACAGTGACTGTGACCACCAACTAACCTCACATTCACACGGTCTGTATATTGAAAACAGAAGACAAAAGAGGAAAAATTCTTATGAGCAGAGTGAACACAAGAGTTAGTCAGAAGATTTTACATAAGATTTCAATGAAATAAAATAAATCTGCTCAAACCTGCACATACCAGTCCAGCACCATTGTTATGTGAACAGTTGTACTTGTGTGATGGTGATGTTGGACAGAGGTGAATCTGAGACTCATTTCCTCTGCACTGAATCTCTTGTGTCCACATCTGAGTGTCTCCTTTGCCAAAAGCAGCTGCTCCCAGCACCTGTACAGGAGCCCCACAGTCCAGCTCTCTACACACAACCTCTGCATCCTGCTGGTCAAAGGCAGCGTCACACACTGACATCCACGTCTGATCATGAAGTATCTCTAACCTCCCAGAGCAGCGAGAATCTCCAACCAGCCTGACACCTGAAAAACACAAGGAGTATTTTAAAATACTCAAAGCGAAATTTTGAAATTAACCTTTCAGAACAAAACATACACTACTTTTTTTCTTTCTTTCTTTTAACAAAGTTTTCAAGTTACCTGAGCATTTGACTTCTGCACTCTTACTCTGACATGCACTTTGAAAATCCCATGTGACAGATCCACACTTTTTCAGTGTGGACTCAGATCCAGTACACATTGCATTACTCATCCAGATTGGTCCTGATCCGAGTCCAATCTGAGCATCACTCACAGCATCTACAGGTTCTCCACAGTCCAGTTCTCTACACACCACTGCAGCATCAGCCAAATCCCAACCATCGCCACACACTGATCCCCACTGACCTCTATGAAGAACCTCCACTGTCCCACTGCAGGGACTGGTACCATTAACCAACCGCACATTTATAATTTCTGAGTACAGTAAGGGAAGAAATAATATTAGAATTTTTTTTTTTTTTCAAAGATTTTTATCAATCTATAAATATTTCCTGTTGAAACGGTCAACACATACCTGTACAAAGCAGTCTAACATTATTTTTGTAAGAACAGTTGTATTTGGTTGCGAAAGATGTTTGACACATATGGATCTGAGATTCATTTCCTCTGCACTGAATCTCTTGTGTCCACATCTGAGTGTCTCCTTTGCCAAAAGCAGCTGCTCCCAGCACCTGTACAGGAGCCCCACAGTCCAGCTCTCTACACACAACCTCTGCATCCTGCTGGTCAAAGGCAGCGTCACACACTGACATCCACTTCTGATCATGAAGTATCTCTAATCTCCCAGAGCAGCGAGAACCAACTAGCCTGACTTCTGAAAGAACATTTTTTATTTATAAAAAATTATTTAACAGACCCTTTAAAATTTTAACCAGTAAATATCACTGGGATTTAGAAATGGCATTACTAATTTCATACATTTAAACAAACAAAGGAAAAAGGAAACATCCTAACACAGCACCGTTATGTAGGTCGTTGTCTTCTATCTTCCTATTTGTTTCCACAGCGTGAATATAAGGTTATTCAAATTTATTAATGAACCACGCATTTTAAAAATCTTTCTGGTCTACTGACATTTGTTATGATATTTCATTAACACTAAATGCACCAATGACTCTTCAACAATGTTTCTGTAGAGCCAGTGTAGAAGCAGACGTTCATAGACAAAATTGTAAAAATATCAGTGTACTTGTTTCTCTGACGCATAAGGTCTATATATAGCCTACCCTCCACAATGTAAGCTTCTGGCTTGTCTCCCGAGGCCACAGGAGAGTGCAGTGAGCAAAATATTAATGCACCGCATTGTTTATCCAAAGCAATGAAAAAAAACCCCTTTAAACTAACGTTATAAATAAAATATTATTTCATAATTGCATGAACAATTATGAACAAAACAGCATCATGTATTTGTGCATAGTTTAACTAAGAGCCAAAGCACTGATCAGTTTTTCGCGTAAAACATGAGATGCAGTGGAATGGAAGGACCCCTCACAAAGTCTCAGTAAGACTAACACTAACACAGCTGTCCCTTTTTTTATCTTTTATAAAATTATTAACTTTATATCCAATTGTACATTTTTATGGTTTCTGCCAGAAATCTGTTTTTTTTTTTTTTTTCATAATAAATTCTAGAATAAATAGAATATGATTTGTGTGTTATATAGTTGTATTTAACATGTGAACATATAGACTACTAGTTTTTTTAGACAAACTGATAAAGACAGCAAACACACTGTAGGCCTACTAAATTAACTAGCCAAACATAGGTATGCACATTTAACAAGGGGTGTTAAAATGTGAAGTTTGCTTTGTAAAAAATAAACTATTTCTCAAGGCAGTACAGAAGCTACATCTCAACCAGCATATATTACAAATATGTGCATAACTGTTACTGATGCCGCACAAAGTGGCATAAATGCATTTACACAGGAAAAGGATATTAATATTTTATAAATAAATAGATTAATTAGTGCAGTATTCACTACCTATCACACAATTGAAATTTGTGACAGAATTTTGCCTTCTGGGTACTGGAAGTTTATTTTTCTTTCACATACATACATTTCTTATGTCTGTGCATACTGTGTGGATCAGTCTAAAATGTTGTATTTTGGCTGTTCATATCCGAGTTAAAATATTAAAAAAGTTCATACCTGAGTTACAACAGCAAAAGGTGTAAAATACGGGTGTAGACACAGGTGTGCAAATGTTACCTGAGCAGATGACTCCAGCATCTCTAGCATGATCACAGTAACGTTTGTCCCATCCTGATGATCCACAGTCCTTCAGTGTGGATTCCGAACCAACACATTTGACATAATTCATCCAGACCGGACCTGATCCTTGTCCAAAATGTGCATTAGCCAGAACATCTACAGGTTCTCCACAGTCCAGTTCTCTACACACCACTGCAGCATCAGCCAAATCCCAACCAACATCACACACTGTTCCCCACTGACCTCTATGATGAACCTCCACTCTACCAGCACAGCGACTGTGACCACCAACCAACCTCACATTCACACTGTCTAATATTTTAAACAAAGAGAAAAAGAGAGGCATATTGTGAATTAATAAATAATTGTCATCTGAAACACTATATTATAATCAAACATTTTAAAGCAAGCAATTAAAAAAACACACACTATTCTGACCAATTACTGAAAGTAACATTGCGTCATTGCTGTTTTTTTCTTAACTTATGTACTTACCAGCTGTGATGAGTATTACAACTGAAGACAGCAAAATGAGTGTCAGGCATCTTCCCATCATCCTCAGCATGATTAACTCAACACCCAGCACAAGCTTCTCCGCACTGATGATACAGAAGTACAGGCATCCTCTTAATGAGAGAGAAGGAGGTCCTACACCCTCCAATCACCCTCGCTATTACCTTATTAGACACAACAGAGGAAATCATCAAACAACTTCACTGACAAATCAGAGGAGGCATTTATGATATTTCCCATATATATCAAAATTGTCAGTGCTGATGAACTCCTCCTCCCCACACATCAAGACACCTTGTACTGTACACACACACACACACACACACACACACACACACACACACACACACACACACATTTATATAAGACTTACAGGAGACAGGAAACTCTCCAGTTTATTTGCAGCATCAAAGGCCAACACCTGCAGAGACAAGATAAAAGCACTGATAACTAACTGTGAATGTCTAAAACACTGTTTATTACATATGTATACATATGTCAGCATGACATAATTTATAAAATGACAACATAAAAAACATAATTTCCATTCAGTGATGATCATGTTGTTCAGACATGTTGTGACAGAGTCAGTGTGCTACATTTCTGCTAAACCAACTTGTATTCCACATTCGTACTTCCAGAACAGTGTAGCAACATTTGAACAAAGAAGTAATATTTGTAAGTAATCTCTGTGTATTTTAGCTTAAGAAAAAGTCTGGCTTTGATAGTATCAGTGGTATCTCGCACATTAAATAAAGATGAATGAGAAGTATAATATAACATAGCCTAAATGACATTTCTAATAAACCCTCCACTAAACCTTACATAAAAACAAAAGTGTGGTTGGTTTACATGTCAGTCAGACTGTCTCTTCCCATCTACATGTGGTTTTAGTGGTTCTTGTCCAGAATATTTTACAATGTGACCTTTTGCCATGTGTAGTCAAAGTTCAGTCTATATGAGACTCGATGCAGTCTTAAAGCTATACTTAGAAAAAAAAAAAAAGAGCAGATACAATGTTTGCCACTCTTACATAAGTGATTTTGTTTATACAAATCTATAAACATAGCTGCTAGTATCAATGATCTGTCATCAATGACACACTGCAGCAGATTTCACTTTAAAAGCAGAGCTGTCTCTTTAAAATCTGACACACATCTGATTGTTTCACAACTTTTCACTGCCATTTAGGACTTTTTAACTCTTTTAAAACTGTGTGTACAAAGTCACTGGCCAAAAAGTTAATACATACAGGAAACTGATTTCAGGGACAGGAAACATTCCAGTTTATTGACATCATCAAAGCCCAGCAATTGCAGATATAGAAATACTAGTGCAGATAACAAACTGCTTCATGCTGCTTTCTTTGAGTTCATGTTATTTATAAAATCAAGTGTACTTTCCTGCTTTAATTACTGTTATTCAGAAGCAGTGCCAGCCTGTAGGTTTGTGGGGTCCTAGGCAAGTTAATGAAAATGGGCCCCACTAGTGTAAAAAACTGTCATAGAAATTTGATGAGTGAAGAGAAAGCACATAACATGAATATTTCAATATTTAAGTGTGAATGTGTATTAATTGTAACACATTCAGCAAACATTTAAAAATATTTAAACAAAAACAAAAACAAAAAAACAAAACAAAACAAAAAAAAAAGGAGTGCAAGTGAGTTTGCGTAAACAGATACACATGCATCACAAATAAATAAAATATAAAGAAAGTATACACAAAAACTAAATAAACATAGGCCTACTAATATTCATAAATGACAAGAAATGCAGGCTATTTTGATTGTTTTGTTTTATTTTGTTTTGTATTGTTTTGTTTTGACTGATGAAGAAAACATTATTGCGTTAGACACTGGATCTGGGTCTGTTCATGGGCATCACTGCATGCAAAAACAAGTACTACAACAATAAATATTATATATATAGCAGTCAAAACATGTTTTTTTCCAGCTCCGGAAAGATATCATTTGGATTCCATTTCTACCACAACTTCACTTTAATCTCTCTATCATACTTTCATTTCAAATGATTTAAAAAAGACTTTTTGACATTTTGAGAGAATATTCTGAGAAGCAATAGTAAGAGAATTCCAAAATCTAAACCGTAACAACAAAATCTGAACTGTAACAAGAAAGGTTTTCAAAAATGATAAAGAACACTGAGTTTGTTGTGCCTGATTGTAGGGCTGCACAATTAGACCAAAATGTTGTTTTTATTAATATGACTAATTCTGATTATTGTTATTACTAAATAAAAACATTAAACAAAACAAATAATTATTGCTAATGATTATTAATATATTTTGCAACTGCAGCATGACCTGTTAGCATGCAGGAGGACGAACTATAAATGTTTAGAAAGGTATAAGGATGTATTATAATATTATTATTTAAAAAAAAAAAAAAAGAATGAAAGAAAGAAAAAAAAAAAAGAAATTGGTCAGAAAATCTCATGCATTCACTGAGAGAGAGGAAGAAAAACTCCTCTACACTGGAGAAAAAAAAAAAAAAAAAAATAGAAGTATTATCATTCCTATTTTTACCCCAAATAAGGTGTTGTGAGCATTAGTAAGTGCACACGTGTAATATAATATTTCATTCTTGTTCTTCTTTTAGTTTTATTGTGGAGTATGTGCATACCGCTATAATGTTTCTTTCATATAGGGAATTCCTAATATGGACAAAGGAATACACTTTCGCATAGCTGAATAAAACTCTACTGATGAAACATGGAGACATATCTGTAAGATTAGTTTTTCAAGCCACATCGGGTATTTTTACATGAATAAACTATGTGGAATTCAATGCTAATCAACAGCCTTTATCACTATATAAAATAATGATTTTGCCTCATTCTGGGATGTGAAACCACGTCAGATCACAAAAGGAAGTTATTTCAAACACTCGACTGATGCTATTAAATGCATTTTGAAAAAAAATAAAAATAAAAAAATAATAATAATAATAATAATAATGATTAAAATGTTCTCAATACACAACAGTTTGTAAACAGACTCAAACCCATGCAAAATCCATGCACGCGTTCTACTGATTTAAATTTGAACGCACAGACTGACTATTTTTTCTCATACGTTCAACACATTTGCCGCACTGTACAGCCCTGGTGCATCACCCTAGTTATGTAGTCAGAAGGTGCGTGTGGCTTGAAGTTGCGCTGCGCACACCGACACACCATGTATGATATTAAAGTACCGTAAGAGCGATTTGAAAGCATACAGAGCTATCTGCCCTCTATAGCTCATGCTGTACTTTGATTTTAAACACGGATCTTTCTGCGCAGTGTCGCTTCAAGTCGAACGCAGCTGAAAATCCAATTGACAACCTTGCGGCCGCGGGGCCCTCCCCTTAAAGCAGGGCCCCTGTATCGCCTGTTGGACGGGCCGGCACTGTGTGCACTTGCAGTCTTGCTGACTTACATACCTAAATGCATTAAGGTATGAGTGGCCAATTAGATACAATTTTAGTTTTAACACTCAGTTTAAGTGGTCAATGAGTGTAGGGGAGCGCGGGGTACAATCTAACACTTTTTGAATCTCTCAGTTTGTGTAAATCCACCTTGGGTTCAGAGTATCATTTTTATCCACGTTATTTTCACATTTGTCTACTACAAATATGTAGCTTTGTTTCATAATTACAGTGTGTACGTTTTTTATTTACCTCAAAAGAAAAGAAGTGAAAAGTGACAACATGCCCCGTAGGTGGGGTACATTGTAACATGTGAGGGGCACGTTGTAACATGACCATATGACAGCTTAAAATGTTATCTGATCGAATGAAAGAAATATAGACGACAAACTAAAATATTTTTGTCAGTAAAATAAAATGATTAAAATTTTCAAATGAAATAATGGTGTTTTTTAAGAATTTAAAAAAATGTCTAATTTTTGAGGTTCACAATGAACACATCGCAACCACGCGTGGGACGCCCTGATCGCAAAACACAACTATACAGTATAGTTCAAAACAATGTGCGCAAATAGATTCAGACATTCAGAAAAACACTTCCTCAGGTGTGTGTATCAGTCTTGTCTTTACTGTCTCCAATCACAAATTCGAATAATGTGGTCTCTATTTCACTTCAGCAAGTTATGAACTGACTCAACACCAGATCTTCAACAGTTCAGCTCATGACAGATTAGACTCAATGTGTCATTAAAATATATCCAAAATAAAACATTTTACAAATGTTCTGAAAATGCTTACTTGTTCATCTGTAGCCTCAAAACATTAAAATACCGCCACATCTCTGGGATGTTTCATGATTAAAAAAAAAACATATTCTGTATTTGGATGTTTAAAAAAAAGTAAAATAGAAAACAGCTTTGCCACATTGCAATGAATTAACCGAATGGCAAATTTTAACAGTCCACACACAAATCACAATAGCAGTGATGTGCAAACTACTACATTACTAATTGAATTTAAACATCAAAATGCAACAGTTAGCAACACATTTTATAAAAATGGCTTCAGAAGTATTTAATATTCTGCTCTAACTTCATATTACTTTGACAGGTGTCAGTTCTGTTCTATTTTGGTTTAGTTCTGTGTTCCTTGTTGAGTTTGACTGAGTTGCCTGTGTTCTCTGTTTTCCCGCCACTAGTTTGTTTCCACTGTCCCTGATTAGTTCACACCTGTTCTCTGTTCCTTTGATTAGTCCCTGCAAGTATATATTAGCCCTCAGTTTCTTCTGTTCTTGGTCTTGCACTGATGTTTCAACTGCTATGCTAGTGTGATTTCTGTGTTCATTAAAACTCTTTTGTTTCTTTTTTATCTGGTTGTTTGGATGCTATACATGACTACCATTAAACTAATACACACAGAAGTAGAATATTAAATGTGGTTCTGTGTAACTTGTACATTAAGTACATTGAGTGCTATCCATTAACAATGACATTATCATTAGTGTTTATTGTGACCACTGTTCTCACACAAATTATAAACTCTTAAATGTAACGTGTTACTAAATTACAGTTTCTATAGGACTAAAATGTATTGTATGTAATTGTTAATTTAATCAGGGTTTGAATCATGAAGTGCTTCAGATTGCATACTGTTAACAAAATCATTGTTGAAACATTTGCAGTTATTCTACTGTACTAAGAAAAACAATTTAATGACACAAGCAAAGCGAATAACTGTACATTGTGTGTTACAGTGCATAGATCTTTATTCAGATCTCAGAAACATATGTTGAGATGTCTCGTTTATCCGCCAATCAAATGCTTGCTACTATAATGAATATGAACGTAATTTTTTAATAAGCAGGGGAAATTACCAACATTAAACAACCAATTACATGTTTAGGACATCTGCGTTGTAAGAATACAGTAAGACTTCAGATATAAGTGACTCGTTAGGTGACATTTTCTCATAAAAATCATACGATTTCCTATTTATTTAGTATAATGTGTGGGAATACTGGGGCAAACCAATATGCTGGCATGGTGGTTTCACTTTTTATGACGTCATGACGTTCAGTTTTTTTTTTTTCTTAAATAGGGCTACACAACAAAAAAAGACTAAAAGTGCCTAGAAAAAGTCATTTTAAAAAGGTCATGAAAGCAAAGCATTTTTCTAAAATTGCTGTTGTATATTTCAATACAGAATATAACAAAACACTGTTAGATTGAAGCTGAAACTTATATAGTAAGGTCACTAAAACTTCAAAAGCTTTAAAAGGATTTGAGGCAGTTGGTGTGGTTTGAGTTATACAGTTCCTGTCTGTTTTCCTGGATCCTCCTCCACATCATCATAGTCTGTTATTGGAAAACAAGAGCAAATTTATGTATCAATACATGGGTCAAAATGCATTATAATAAACTATATTAGTAGTAAATGAGCTTTCATGACAACAGAATAGATAATATAAAGTGATTATAAAGACTAAATGAAGGTGTTAATAACATACCAAACATGTCACTCATATATTCTCCAACATTCTTCACATCATCATACTCCTCCTGAACACCCTCTGATAGAAATTTGGCTATTATTAATTACATGAACAGACAGACTATATCAGGAGTGTCCAGTCCTGCTCCTGAAGGGACACAGTCCTGCAGAGTTTAGCTTTAGCTCCAGTTAAACACACCTGAACCAGTTGATCAAGGTCTTCAAGGTTACTATAAACATCCAGACAGGCGTGTTTGGGTCAAGATGGAGCTAAACTCTGCAGGACAGTGGCCCTCCAGGAGCAGGTTTGGACACCACTGGACTTTATATGGCACAATAATTTGAAGAAAAATAAGAAATAAAATACCCTGTGCCAATCTAGAAGGGTGTAAATTGAAACCCACACCTGCTTTATCATTGGAGGACTGTTGTATAATGACAACATCATCATAGTCTCCTGGTAAGTCATCTACAACAACAAAGACAGAGTGAAAGAAAAAAAAAACCATCAATCAATTAAAATGCTTACATATAGTGTTAAAATGTGTAGAAATAATGAAAGAAATAAACCTGTAGCATGATGTCTCACTCCAACAGTGATCACATCATCATAGTTCTCTGGTGTGATTTGTTGCTCTTCTAAATGAGTTAAAAACAAAGAAAGCAAAGACCTTAGTCAGGGCAGCACTATATTTATTTTTTGACAAGAATAAAAACAAGGCTGTGAGGGACTGAAGCACAGTGTGTTCAATAGATTGTACTGTTGTTTAACAACATGCCAACTGTTCTCTGAAAAACTTTCAGTAAACAAAATCTTTTTGAAGATTTTGTGATCTAGGACCCCTAAGACTGTAAGTTTATCCAACACAACCTTATTTTCATCTGCATAAAATATGCCATCTACCTTGACTAAACAAAAACAGGTTTACTGTTCACAGGCCCAAAAGGTTAAAGAAGTGAAACCCATCAGTTAAAGTCACTGACCTGTTGAGCCTTTAGTGGTTGAGAAATCATTATGGTATTCAGGTGTGACTCCTTTTGCAGATTTTGCTTTAATGAAAATATAAAAATATAAAAATGTATGAATAAATGAATAAAGAAAGAAAGAAAGAAAGTAAAACATATCTAAATTATGTGTTGAACGGTGTATATCATTTTCTGCTAAGATAACTTGCAAAGTGAATGTTTTAATTAATTACTATACTTTACACAACATACATAGGCTAATGCATATAGCGGGTAACATTACTATATTTAAGTCCTCTAACCTAAAAGAAGCTCATCAGCATCTTCATACCCAGAATGCTGTTCTTCAGAAAAGACACTTCCTGTTATGGAGTAAAACCATCAGACACATTCACAATCACTAATCAGCCAAAATCTCCACTTCCTTTGGATCATTTAACACTAACACTATATAATTTTAAATAATACACAAGGTGCCACAAATGAATCAATGTAATTTATTCCACTCATCACTCAGAATCAAGTGATTATCCTGTTGATCTCCACAAATATAAGACTATAACACTCACCTCTCTGAGTGAAGAGACTGTGTCTATTAGTGGGCTTGTGCTGAATCTCCTCATAAACGGCCTCAGACGTCGTCCTGTGTCTCTTCTTAGAGAGAGCTGTGAGTGTAGACAGACAAACCTGCTGTCAGTTCACAACACATGACTGATCACACACTGAATAAGACACAATATGACAGTCTCTGGATCTCTCCTACCTCTCCTCATCACTCTGTTCTGCTGAATCAGTATAAGCAGTGGCACCAAGAGCAGTAAGAGCACAACTACCAGTACAATCACAAGCACTGGGGGGACGGAGAGAGACACTGCTGAAGGAGTTTGTGGTGGAGTGACTGATGTTGAGCGCACTGGAGGAGAAACTGATGTTGTTATGGCAGGAGTAGTGGACACTGACACATCTGATAAATCTGTCAAAACAGACAGAAACACATTAACAATCATGCCAATGAATTAAATACACAAATATTATTAGTACTAAAATAAATATTATTTGTCAGTATTTTGCTGTGACCTGCGCAGGTAAGTCCAGCGTGCTCTTTGTGGGAGCAGTCAGTGTGGTTATTCAGGGAGAGAGGACAGTCCCACAGGTGAATCTCATTCCCTCTGCACTCGACTCTGTTTAGCCACACAACACCTTCACCAGCACCAAAGACTGAATTCCCATCAGCCCTCAGTGCTGCTCCACAACCCAGCTGCCTGCAGACCACCTGAGCATCACTGATGTCCCACTGATCATCACAGACTGAGCCCCACACAGCGTTATGATACACCTCCAGCCTCCCAGAGCACCGGCCCTCCCCTCCACTCAGTCTGAGAGGAAGATGATCTAAAATATACACATTACAGAAAAGAACAGCAGTATCTGCACATGTGATCATGTGAATATCCCAAGATGAAATCCTGCTGGTGCTTTATATTAGAACAAAATTACATTGCACAGCATTCAAAATTTTTGTTTTTGATTCCATTAAATGAACTTACCTGAACATTGTCTCTGGTGGAGAGATGTGGAGCATGTCAAATAGCTTTGAGGAGACTCATGACTTTCCTGTTCTGTAATCAAAATCGCAATAAATGTATTCCATGCATGCAATGTTGAAGGACTACTTCTTTATTGTTTAGTAATGGAAAATGCATCTGTTTTACCTGAGCAGATGACATTGGCCACTTCATCATCACCACAGTCATTCTGTCCCCAGGGTGAAGATGGACACTGCCATAAAGTGGAATCATGTGCTCGACATGTTACTTTATCCAGCCAGTTAGGAGCTGATTTCACTCTTGGTGTAGAATCAGACAAAACACCAGATCTTCCACAGTTCAGCTCTTGACAGATCAGACTCGCTGTGTCTCTTTCCATCTTGTTGTAACATACATTACCCCAGGATCCATTGTAGAAAACCTCCACATTCCCTTCACAGCCCTCAGTTAACCTGATCTCTTTAAACTCTAGATACGGAAACAAAAAAAAATCACAAAATTGAAAGATGAGAACATTATGGGCACATGAGTAAGTTGTTGAAATTTGTAAAATCTTATATTTAATTTCCATGTAAAAAAAATTAGCAGAATGTTTACCTGAGCACATAACTCCTACATCCTCTTTGTGATTACAGTCATGTTTTCCCCAGCCTGGATGAGAGCAGCTCCACAGGGACGTCTCATTCCCCTCACACTCCACCTCATCCAGCCATATGGGTCCAGAACCAGGACCAAACCAGGCTGGTACCTGCTGGTTACTGAGGGCCACTCCACACTGCAGCTGTCTGCACACCACATGGGCATCTTTAATATCCCAGGAGTCATCACACACTGTCCCCCATGAGCCGCTGTGAAAAACCTCCAGCCTCCCTGCACAGTCTCCCCCAGAACCCACCAGCCTGATTGACCCACGAGCTGATACTTAGAGAAAGAAAAACACATTATTATTCACTAAAAACTACAGAATGAGGCTCCAGATGTTGTTGTTCTCACCAAGGCAGGTGATTGACAGCTGTTGTGTGGAGCTGCAGTTGAGAATTTGTGGAGAGCTGCAGTTCCCCAGATGAGCTTCACTCCCAGAGCACTGGAAGCCTGTCACACACTCATGACTGTGTTCAGGACTGGATGAAGAGGAGCCGTAGAAGTTCAGCACAGAGCCACAGCCCAGCTGTCTGCAGACGACGGAGGATTCAGTGAGACTCCAGGAGTCCAGCAGAACTCTCCTCCAGACCTGATGGATGAAAACTTCCACCTCCCCCTCACACTGTCTCTCTCCAGACAACCGCACCAGACCATCATGAAGAGCCAGAGAGGAACCTAAGGAGACAATCTGATGTTTTAGTAAAATACTGCAAGTCTGAGAATAAAACATTTTATATATTAAAAATCAATTCAGAAATAAATGAAAAGAGCATTAATGAAATACACGAGATGAAATATTGTATTTCTACTACTGAGCCTTTGAGCAATCAATCTCATAATTGGTCAGTCTCACAATATGGACTCACCAGAGCAGATGACTCCAACATCTCGTCTATGAGAACATTCAGCTCGACTCCATGAAGAGATGGAACATTCTGAGAGTTTTGTTCCATTCCCGTCACAATCAAACACATCAGCCCAGATTTCACCACTTCCCTCTCCAAACCAGTCTGATCCCACAACAGACACAGCAATCCCACAATTCAGCTGTCTACAGAGGACACTGGCAGCTCTTTTATCCCAGCATGCATTACATACTGTGCCCCACTCACTGAGGAACTGAAGCTCCACTCTTCCAGAACAAGAGTCTGGGCCGTTTATCAGTCTGAGACCAGTGTAACCTTAGCAAAGTAAAGAGAGTTCAGAAACAATGCATACAACTTTCTCCTGTTAAACTGTCATTAGATTGATCACATTATTAAATCGAAGACATGACTGACTATCAAAAACAAATGCAGAGATGCTGAATATTGATACTTAACCAGAGCAGATCAGTCCCACAATGTTGTCACTGGTGCAGTTGTGATTGTGTGGTGATGATGATAACGAACAGAATGAAATATGAGATTCATCTCCTCTGCACTGAATCTCTTGTGTCCACATCTGAGTGTCTCCTTTCCCAAAAGCAGCTTCTCCCAGCACCTGTACAGGAGCCCCACAGTCCAGCTCTCTACACACAACCTCAGCATCCTGCTGGTCAAAGGCAGCGTCACACATTGACATCCACACCTGATTATGAAGTATCTCTAGTCTTCCAGAGCAAAGATGAAACCCATCAGCAAGTCTGGAGCGTTTATGACCTGTTTATAAAAGTGTGCATTAGGTGAGCTAGTTTTTTGTTCAACAGGTTCTGGATTTGGCAAGTGTTACGTGCAATTACATTTTTAACACTCAATAACACTGAAGTGTTTCCTAAATATATACATGCATATGGTATAAAGGTTATACCAATAAAGGTTTACTATAGCACATAATGAAAGGGTTCTTTTGAATTTAATTTCCCAAAATTAAAATTGTCATCTCCTCTACTTCATATCTCTGCCTAGGCTGCTTCTCTTCATAATGTGCAAAGTTAGTAGAGACATATCCCAACACACTAAAGGCTGTAATTAAAGCAAACGGTGGGTGAATATAATACAGACACAAGGGTATGATCCTTTTTCCAACTCACTGATTCCGTTTTTGTTTTTTTTTCTGACATGCTGGTATTATATCTTTCATTTGGATGTTATAAGTTGCACTAAGTAAATACAGCTGGATAAAACAAAAACTCCATCTTCATTTCAGACTGCAAAGCAACAAAATGTGATTGTTTTAAAGGGGTTGAGTGTGTCACCCTGAGTGGTGCTTCAGGGTTCTACCCTTGAGCCACAGGAATGTTGATGCTGGACCCAATTGAAACAATTGAGGCAGTATTCCAGAAAAAGTCAATTTATTAAAGGGAGAAGACAAGACAAGAAGTTTTAGCAATGAGACATGAAATGTGGGGTTAATTCTAAGTGAACGGGGAAGAAACAAATGATAAGAAACAGGGTTAACTTTCCTTGCTATGCGAAATGTGCCAATGTATTTCTGGGAAAGCTTCCTAGATTCGACTCGGAGGGGCAGGTTCTTGGTGGCTAACCAGACTCTTTGACCGGCTCAGAAATTAGGGGCCGTCCGGCGGCAGCGTTTAGCCTGACGTTGGTATCTCTGGGAGGTCTGAAGAAGAGCACACCTCGCCCTCCTCCAGGTCTGCCGACTGCGTCGGACAAAGTGCCGGGCTGAGGGGACGCCAACCTGTGCCTCTTCCTCAGGGAACAATGGGGGGGTATACCCGAACTGGCATTCAAAGGGAGACAGTCCAGTGGCTGAGGATTGGAGGGTGTTGTGGGCATATTCCGCCCACATGATGTAGGCAGCCCAGGAGGTGGGGTTAGTGGCCGCCATACACCGCAGGGTGGTCTCCAGATCTTGGTTAATCCATTCTGTCTGGCCATTAAACTCTGGATGGAACCCAGAAGAGAGGCTGGCAGTGGCCCCAATCAGCTTGCAGAAGGCCCCCCAGAACCAGAACGAAAACTGCGGCCCCCGGTCGGAGACAATATCCAGAGGAATTCCAAACACCTTCATGAGAAGCTCTGCAGTCTCTTTGGCCGAAGGCAACTTGGGCAGGGGAACAAACTGGGCGGCCTTTGAGAACTGGTCCACAACCACCAAGATGACTGTGTGGCCCTGGGATGGTGGGAGTCCCGTGACAAAGTCCAGAGAAAGGTGTGACCAAGGCCTACGGGGAACGGGTAAAGGATGGAGAAGTCCCTGGGGTCGCTGATGTGTAGACTTTCCCTGGCTGCACACGGGGCAGGCCTCCACATAGACCTTAACATCCTCCTTGATGGACGGCCACCAAAACCGCCGCTGGAGGAATTCAAGAGTGCGAGCACTACCCGGATGACATGTAAAGGGAGATTCATTAACATGAATCCTTAACAGTGGCGGGAATGGGCCAGTTGAGGACAGCTTCAACCTTCTTAGGATCCATCTCTACATGACCAGGAGTGATGATGAACCCAAGAAACTGAGCCTGGGTGACGTGAAACTCACATTTCTCGGGCTTCACATAGAGATGATTGTCAAAAAGTCTCTGGAGGATCTTGCTGACATGCCCCTCATGCTCCTCCAATGACCTCGAGAAAATTAGGATATCGTCAAGGTATACGAAGACAAACTGATTAAGCATGTCCCGGAGAACATCATTTACTAGTGCTTGGAATACTGCAGGGGCATTGGTGAGCCTGAATGGCATCACCAGATACTCATAGTGGCCTGTGGGGGTATTGAAGGCTGTCTTCCATTCGTCCCCTTGCCGGATCCGCACCAGATGGTAAGCGTTGCGTAGATCCAGCTTAGTAAAAATAGAAGCCCCTTGTAGTAGCTCGAAAGCCGTAGCCATGAGAGGAAGGGGGTGTCGATTCCAAACCGTGATCTTGTTGAGGCCCCGGTAATCAATACACGGCCTAAGACCCCCGTCTTTCTTCCAGCTGCCAAGGACTCCTTGATGTAGGTATCCATTGCTGTGCGTTCGGGAAGAGACAAAGAGAAGATCCGACCCCTGGGAGGGCAGAAGTAGATCAATGGCACAGTCGTAGGGGCGGTGAGGTGGTAAGGAGGTGGCCCGGGACTTGCTAAACACTGCCTTGAACTGATGATAGGTACTGGGCACTTGAGACAGGTCGACAGACTCTTGAGACTCAGAACTAGGGGCTGAGGGACTCTGAAGTAGGCAGGTGAGATGGCAAGAAGAACTCCAGCTCAGAATGGTGCCAGCGGACCAGTCGATCCAGGGATTATGTCTGCGCAGCCAGGGTTGGCCCAGGATAACAGGATACTCGGGAGAGTCAATAAGATAGAAGGTCCCCTCCTGTTGGTGTTTGTGGATGGTGATTTGCAGGGACTGAGTGGCCTCTGTTACTCTGCCCGGTTCCAGAGGCCTGGCATCAAATGCCGTAACCGCCTGGGGGTGAGGAAGCAGCTGGGTGGTGATCCCAAGTTCCTTAGCCAATGATAAATCCTAAAAGTCACCCGCAGCGCCAGAATCAATCATGGCCTGGACCTGATGCTGGTGGCCATCCCAGGATAGAGTGGCTGGAACAGCTAGGACGGCATTAGTAGGAGGAGCTCTAATCTTCCCCATCACAGCCCTCCTGTAGCTGGGCAGGGACAACCGTTTCCCGAGAGCTCGGGACAGGTGAAGCGAAAGTGGCCGGAGGCACCGCAGTAGAGGCAACGTCGCTCCCTCATGCGACGTTCCCTTTCGTTGGGAAAGAGCCTGGAACGAACCAACTGCATGTCTTCTGGGGAATCATGGAGCGCTTCAGGGGACAGGGAAGCCCTGGATGCAGGAGAACGAACTGGGGACACAGTCCTGCTCACAGGAACTTGGGATTGAGAGGTCTTGCGGCGAGCCACCCTTCGCTCTCTCAGGCGATTGTCCAGGCGGATGGCCATTGCAATGAGAGACTCAAGGTCAGCAGCTGGTTCTCGACTCAAAAACCGAGTGAGGAACCAGGGAAAAATACACAACTTAAATACACTGCGGGAGATGAGGCACAAGTGACCTGAATAGCGCTAACAAGGCCACACGAGGAAGAAATAAGGTAGAGGGGAACAAAGGGAACCTATAGAGGCATGGAGACAAACTACAGGGGGAACCATGCTGACACAGTGATTCTCTTCTATACCCACTGTATATAGTCATGTGAAAAAGAAAGGACACCCTATTGAAATTCCATGGTTTTCCAAAACAGGAACTGATAAAAAAAAAAGAAAAGAAAAGAAAAAGAAAAAAAAATATCTGGTCCTTGGAAAATAAAACCTTAGATGAACATCAACACATGACATATTTGACAAAAAATAAAGCCAATATGAAAAAAGCCATGGGTGACAAACTAAGGACACCCTATGATTCAATTGCTTGTAGATCCACTTTTAGCAGCAATAACTTAAAGTAATCATTTTCTGTATGACTTTTTCAGTCTCTCACATTGTTCTGGAGGAATTTTAGCCCACTTTTCTTTACAATGTTACTCCAGTTTATTGAGGTTTGTAGGCATTTGTTTATGCACAGCTCTCGCCACAGACTTTGACTGGGCCATTGCAACACCTTGAATCTTTTCTTTTTCAACCATTCACCATTCTGAGCCGCTGAGGACACTGTGGTTAAATTTAATTTTTGAAGGAAATGTCCTGAAGTAAAGTCTGCCTGTTTTCACTGATGCTGCCTTAACATGCCACCAGAATGATATTAAATAGGAATGCTGTAGTTAAAAATTGCATATGAAAGCAATGTGAAGTTGACGGCTTGAATTTGTGGAGCTCATAATCACAAGTGGGACTTATAAAGTTTATGATAGCATGCAACGGCACCATGATACCATGTATTTATTATACACAGTATTATCAGAAGACTGACTTTTTAAACTGATTCCATTTGAACATATAAGGCTGAAAACCCTCTTGAAGCTCTTGAAGCTCCACCCTCTTCTGAAAAAGGGGCCAGGAGCACACGCTCATTTGCATGTAAAGGGACAAACACAAAAATGTTTTGGCTCATACCCTAAAAGTAGTGATTTAAGCAAGCTATACAAAATTGTCTGTCTTGTATTTTTAGCTAACTTAACTTAACGTACACACTCTAGGGACATCAGAGACTTATTTTACATCTTGTAAAAAGGGGCATAATAGGTCGCCTTTATGTGGTAATTAATTATAAGAATAAGCATTTAACCACATCCAAAAATATATATCTTTACTTTTGTACATAATCAAGACAAAATGATCAGAAAGTGTGAAATGCATTGAGGTTTAGTTTTATTTACCTGAGCAGATGACTCCAGCATCATGATTATGAGTGCAGGAATGTTTTTTCCACCCTGCTGATCCACAGTTCTTTAATGTGGACTCTGTTCCTGTACATAATAAAACACTCATCCAGATTGGTCCTGATCCTTGACCAAATTGAGCACCACCCAGAGCATCTACAGGTTCTCCACAATCCAGTTCTCTACACACCACTGCAGCTTCAGTCATATCCCAATATTTATCACACACTGTTCCCCACTGACCTCTATGAAGAACCTCCACTCTACCAGCACAGCGACTATTACCACCAGCCAACCTCACATTTGTTGCATCTAAGAGAGGATAAAATAAAGAGAAAAACAGAGACAGACAATCAATCAATCAACCTGTTCCTGAAACAAAGCTATTTATCTTCTTAGAAGACTTGAAATAAAGAGCATGAAAAATATGGACTGCATTTATGGTCCTTTTTTAGAGCCTGAAGGAAAAGATCTGAAATAGACGTGCCAGTATTTGGTAATACTATCTCCGGGTTTCACAGACAAGGCTTAAGCCAAGTTCTACTAAACTAGACTAAAATGTAAGTCTGAACTGAAAGTAGCTTGCACTGATTGATCTTAAAGTATGCCAGTGCTTTTGTTTTGTCTCAAGATGCATACCAGTAATGATTTTTTTAAGACATGTGTATAAAAATAACTTAAATGTCTTTATTGAACTATGGCCTAATCCTGGCTTAGTCTTTATGTCACGGTAATGTATATGCACAATATTGTTCAAAATACAGAATTGTAGACATGCAACCATTACCCCATAAACAAAGCACCTGCACTACTTTCTGTTTTTGAAAAGTATTTGAATGTTTCAATGTATTTGAATGTTTCATAATTATGTTCTTCATAACTATTTTGCACTTTATTCTGTTTGAAACATTTGTTTACTTTGTGCATTGATTTAATGTATTTAAATGTTCAGGGTTTTTTTTGCGAGTTATTCAGTTATTAAACCTTTTATATGACAGCACTTTTTCTATTATTGTGATAATACAGTTTACTGTGATAAAAGCTTCAACAATAATTGCAACGTGTGAATTTGATACGGTCATATGCCTAATCTGAAAACTAAAATTAATGATTTAAAAATATATATAACTATAGTATATGTTTAGTAGTGCTAAAACCTGGCAGAACTTGGGTTAATGATTATTAATGTATCCAAAATGTATGTTTAATGTATGCAAAATGCAACCTTTTAGAATAAACAAACAGAATTACAAATACTATTGTACTGTAAAACTCTTTTAGAGATGCCATTTAAGGAGAGTCATTCACAACAGACATTCACAACAACCACAGAATTACAGTGTTATATTTTCATTAATTTTAGTTCTTGTAAGATTGTAATTCTTGTAAGCTGTGGGTGTCATGGAGGCCCCACCACATGTTTCTACACTAGTGCTTATATGATTCTAGTTATGCTACTAATTGCTTTCATATTAATCTTCTTACCAGCACACAGAAGTGCCTGGTGATCATCATGTGAGCAGTTGTGTTTCTGTGATGATTTTGCACAGAGGTGAATCTGAGATTCATTTCCTCTGCACTGAATCTCTTGTGTCCACATCTGAGCGTCTCCTTTGCCAAAAGCAGCTGCTCCCAGCACCTGTACAGGAGCCCCACAGTCCAGTTCTCTACACACAACCTCTGCATCCTGCTGGTCAAAGGCAGCGTCACACACTGATGTCCATGTCTGATTATGAAGTATCTCTAACCTCCCAGAGCAACGAGAACCTCCAACCAACCTGACACCTGCAGTAGTGAGTGAAAATAAAGTTGACTTTATTAGCAAATAAATATCATTGACTTCTAAACAGCCGCATTTATCTAAAATAAAAAAGGCAAGACTTTATAACAGCGGTAACACTTTAGAATAATCGTCTGTTATTAACAAATAACTGTGAAGGAAGTAATAGGTAGTACTACATTAACACTGAGCTTAATATTGTTAACTAATATGGAAGCAATATTAACTAAGTAAGTAATAGCAAATACAGGACAAAAGTAGTTCCTTGTTAAGTATTCAGTAATTACTAAACAAAAATATTCATAATGAGAACTACTTGCTAATTATTAACAAATAAATAAAGAATAACCACTTAATTACTAATCACAACATTAACATGTCTAAAAGTAAACTACTGTCTTGTTTTATTCTTAACATGGTCACAAAATGCCTTTTCAGAAGCTTGCACCTCAAATGGCCTCTTTGCAGAGAAAATTTATGAATATTATATGCCCACAAATAAGTTGTCTACAGACTGAGATTGTAACTACTTTACTCTTACCAAAAAGTAGTTTATTTCAAACTTAAACACAGGATAATAATAATAATGTAAATAATTCATTTAAAATGTTGAATAACTATGAAGAGGTGCTGACAAGCCATGATTGGATTAGTTCAGTATTATGAGCTGTATTCAGTGTCAGTTCAATACGTCTCCGACTCCAAAACACCAAGATAGTGACAGCATCCTGGGAAAGACTTCTCTTTAGGATATGAATATAAACAATGATGGTCTTGTCAAAAACATTTTGCATCCTTAAAGACATTGACTGCATTGTGTTAAGCACAACGAACATCTTCCAGATTACAATGTCTGTTAGGTTAGACCTGGACCATTATTTTAAAGTGAAAAACAAGTTTAACCCTTCAGTAATTACTCAAGCATTTCCTTGTCAGCCCACAGGAACTATTAGTGATCCAGATGACTAATAATAATTTAATAGGTTTTAGACATTACTGTTGTGATTACTAATTAATTGGTTATTCTGTATTAATTAATCATGGTTAGCAAGTAGTTCTCAATCAGGATATTTACTACTGAATTACTGAATGCCATTACTATTACTTACTGCTTAGTTCATCTGGCTTTCATATTAGTTAGTAGTATTAAGCTCAGTGTTAACTGTTAATACATGTTAAACATTACAAAATGTTTGTTACTTTGTAAATAATAACTTTGCTATAAGTGCTCATCATTACTCTTAGCCTTAGAAGGCACAGATGAACACTGATGGTTCACTTAAAGCCTTTTGGAAGGAAAAAACGCAAACACTTGTGACGCTGGGCAAAGGCAAACACTTGACTACAAGTTCATTTCTGATTGGCTGCCTTTAAGAAAATACTAGGAGTCAGACTGCACAAGTATTTATGCCAGGAAACATAGTCTTTAAGATGTACTAAGCTGGCACAAAAACGTTGGGAATAAGCTAATTGTTGCATTATTTGGATTTAAATTTACGTTTTACATTTATGCACATAGGCCAAACCACTTGCAGTGTAACGCCACACCAGCAGAGGGAGCCCTCACCCATTGACTGCCTGTTGCTGCTCCCTCTGCTGCTTCTCTGGTAACTTCCTGTTTGGTGGCCATTTAAGGAGGCCTAAACCAAACAGGCCCCGTCAGTATTGTTTTGCCTGTGTGGACTCTACTAAGCATTTTCCCTGTTTCATTGCCACGGTTTTGTTATTTCCACGGTTTTGTTTTATAGTCATAGTTTTTGTCTTGTTTTTCACCATAGTTTTGCCTCGTTCATTGCCATAGCTTTTGCCTAGTTTCTTAGCCTTGTTTATTTGTTACTTTTGGACTGCTCACTTGTATTTTGACCTATTGCCTGTTTTATTGGATTTACGTTCTCGCCTTGCCCAGGATATTACTGTTTGTTTGGTTATCGACCCTGCCTGTCTTGACTACGCTGTGTTATAATAAAGCCCGCATCTGGATCTAACACGCTTCCCACGAGTCCTGTTACATACAGATGCATTTAAGATTGACATTTTATCATTCATGCGTTTCCTGAGAATTGAACCCTTGATCTTGGTGTTGCTAACACTTAGTGTTAAAATAAAATCAATATAAACCTTTGCAACTAAAATATAAGGCATGTGGATCAACATAATGTAATATGTGAAATTTCAGAACAGCTCACCTGAGCAGATGACTCCACCATCTCTGTGATGATTACAGTCATAATCATACAACTGAAATGATTTACAGTTCTTCAGTGTAGACTCTGATCCAGTACATAACATACGATTTGTCCAGACTGGTCCTGATCCTGGTCCAAAATAAGCATCACCCAGAGCATCTACAGGTTCTCCACAATCCAGTTCTCTACACACCACTGCAGCTTCAGTCATATCCCAACCAGCATCACACACTGTTCCCCACTGACCTCTATGAAGAACCTCCACTCTACCAGCACAGCGACTTTGACCACCAACCAACCTCACATTCACACTGTCTGTTTATTGAATACCGAAGACAATAGAAGAAAAAATAATTATGAGCAGAGCAGACATGAGAGTTTGAAGAATCACATAAAGAGAGGGAAAAAATCATACAGAGAGTCAGAAAATTCAACATAAGATTTCAGTGAAGTAAAAGAAATCTGCTCAAACCTGCACACACCAGTCCGACATCATTGTCATGTGAACAGTTGTGTTTGTGTGATGGTGATGTTGGACAGAGGTGAATCTGAGATTCATTTCCTCTACACTGAATCTCTTGTGTCCACATCTGAGTGTCTCCTTTGTCAAAAGCAGCTGCTCCCAGCACCTGTACAGGAGCCCCACAGTCCAGCTCTCTACACACAACCTCTGCATCCTGCTGGTCAAAGGCAGCATCACACACTGACATCCACATCTGATTATGAAGTATCTCTAACCTCCCAGAGCAGCGAGAACCTCCAACCAGCCTGACACCTGAAAAAAAAACAAACAAACAAAAAAAAACAAACAAACAAACAAACAAAAAAAAAACAAAATGAGTATGAATTCATGTTTTTTTTTTTCCCTATTGTTTTCTATTCTTTCTTTCTTTTAACAAAATTAAGTTACCTGAGCACATGACTCCTGCACTCTTGCTCTGACACACACTTTGAAACCCCCATGTGATGGATCCACACTTTTTCAGTGTGGACTCAGATCCATTACACATTGCATTACTCATCCAGATTGGTCCTGGTCCAAGTCCAATCTGAGCATCACTCAGTGCATCTACAGGTTCTCCACAGTCCAGTTCTCTACACACCACTGCAGCATCAGCCAAATCCCAACCATTATCACACACTCTTCCCCACTGACCTCTATGAAGAATCTCCACTGTCCCACTGCAGGGACTGTTACCATTAACCAAGCGCAGATGTATTATTTCTGTGCACAGTAATGGAAAAAAAAAAAAAAAAAAAAAAAAAAAATATATATATATATATATATATATATATATATATATATAGATTAAAAAGGATTCATCAAAATTAATTTTCCTGTTGAAATGGTCAACACATACCTGCACAAAGCAGTCCAACACTATTTTTCTGAGAACAGTTGTATTTAGGTGTAAATCTGTATGATGTTGGACACATATTAATCTGAGATTCATTTCCTCTGCACTGAATCTCTTGTGTCCACATCTGAGTGTCTCCTTTGCCAAAAGCAGCTGCTCCCAGCACCTGTACAGGAGCCCCACAGTCCAGCTCTCTACACACAACCTCTGCATCCTGCTGGTCAAAGGCAGCGTCACACACTGACATCCATGTCTGATTATGAAGCATCTCTAACCTCCCAGAGCAGCGAGAACCTCCAACCAGCCTGACTTCTGAAAGAACATAAATACTTATAGTTTTCTTTTTGCAACAAAACATTATTTATATATTATAACAGACCCTTAAAAACTTTAATCCAGGTAATGTTACTGGGATTTGGAAATTACATTACATACATTTAAACAAACAATGGAAAAAGGAAACATCTTAACACAGAATTTACAGACATTATGTATATATATATATATATATATATATATATATATATATATATATATATATATATATATATATATATATATAAATCAATCTCACATTACTTTAGAGAAAGGTAAACATTACAACCTAAAAAAAGGCATAAGTCAAGAAATTGAGGCATTTAGATGGAGGCCTATTTAGACATTATTTAATTCAGCTCAGAGGGACATGAATGCATTTAACTTACAGTTACAAATGCATAAATAGTATTTTGTTATTTTAAACAAAACATTAAATACTGATATTTACTTTTAAAGGGGTCATTGGATGCCCATTTTCCACAAGTTGATATGATTCTTTAGGGTCTTAATGAAAAGTCCACAATATACTTTGGTTAAAAATTCTCAATGGTTGTGTAAAACAACACCCTTTTTACCTTGCCAAAATCAGCTCTGCAAAATTCATCCTGTTCTGGTTGAGGCTGCTTTAAATGTTAATGAGCTCTGCTCGCCCTGCCCCTCTCTTCTCTCTGTGAAGTGATGAGCCTGTTTACTTTAGCCGCGTTTAGCCACATTATTAGGAAAGGCGATCGCAAAGATTCATAAAAAACCCTCATACTCACTTCTGCTGTAAGTGAAGCTGGATCATGAATGATTCGCGTGAACATAGACGGATATATGTCGATCGGGAGGCGCATTCCCTTCACAAACAAACGTAATCCACTGCATTTTCAGCAGCTCAGATGTCAGGAGTAAATGACGACCACTATGTTCATTATTACATCCAGCAATACGACACCTCAATCGCTCAATCAGAGATATTCTTATCTAACTTACATCCCTGCTCCAGCAACAAAACAATGGGTTACTGAACTGTTACAGCTGATTTAAGGTGGGTCTGAGGTAAGATGCTCATGTCAATCAACTATCGTGGGAGCGGCCTCTGTCAGTGTTACGCCACACCGATAGGCATCTGACAATGGCTTGATTTGAAAAAGGGGATATTATTTATACAGATTAATAAAAAACCACTGCATGGATTTTTATCATCATAGGGGAGATGTGTAAATATACTGCCAACACACATTAATGTTCAAACAACATGTAAAAGTGAACTTTGCATCCGATGACCCCTTTAAAATGAAGATACTTTAAATGTAAAATCAAAACCGCCAGTAGTTGGCAGCAAGTCACTGTTAAGTAAGTGAGTCATTGCGATTGAACTGAATCATTTAATGGGTGATTCATTCAGGAACGAAACACCGTCATGTTGCTCAAAGATGCAAAACAGTGCTGTGGCTGTGTTTAGAATGGTTATTTGCTGGCGAAATAGAGCAAAAACAGGCAAAATGCTGTCTAAAATGTAAGTCTTGTTTATTGATTAACTGTTGCATAAAATTAGTATCACATTTGTAATCATGCTGAGACACTCTTCATTTGATATTCACTAAATGTCTAACTTTCTGTGTGTCACAGAGAGAATGAGGTAATCAACATTAAATGGCACTTAGTCTTTCACAAAACATAGCTAACTTAGGGACGTCATAACTAACCACCATTAATTTACTTAAATATGTATGTATTAATATACTTAAATATGTCCAGCATTTATCAGCTTGTGCGTCAGTAATAATGGTCTGTGGGGAAACACAGTTTTCCGTGTGTAGTTACAGTAAATGGACTAAACTTGAGTTACACTAGGAATCGTTTCAGCCCTAATATCCAATATAATTTCATTATATTGACAAAACAGCATCATGTATTTAGGTATAGTTTAATTAAGAGAAAAACATGAGATGCAGTGGAATGGAAGGACCCCTTACAAAGTCTTGAGTAGAATAGAATAGAATATTAACATTAACACAGCTGTCCCCTTTTTTATCTTTTATGAAATTATTATCTTTATTAATTCCAATTTTACATTTTTGACTTCATTATTATGGTTTCTGCCAGAAATACGTAACTGGCGTTAGGATTAGACAAACTGATAAAGAGAGCAAACACACTGTAGGCCTGCTAAATTAACTAACCAAAGATAGGTATACACATTTAACAAGGAGTATTAAAATGTGAAGTTTGCTTTGTAAAAAATAAACTATTTCCCAAGGCAGTATAGTAGCTACATCTCAACCAGCATATATTACGAATATGTGTATAACTGTTACTGGTTAATGCTGCACAAATGTGGCATAAATGTGTTTACATAAGAACAGGATATTAATGTTTTATAAATAAAATTATTACTTGTGTTCTCTATACACTACTTATCACACATTTGAAATTTGTGACAGAATTTTGCTTTCTGGGTACTGGAAGTTTTTCTTTTTTTTGTCATACATTTCTTATTATCAGTCTAAAGTGTAAACTATGGCATTGAGTATTTTGGCTGTTCATACTTGAGATAAAATATGAACAGCAAAAGGTGTAAAATACCAGTGTAGCCACAAGTGTGCAAATGTTACCTGAGCAAATGACTCCAGAATCTTTAGCATGATCACAAGAATTCCTTTGCCACCCTAATGATCCACAGTCCTTCAGTGTGGACTCTGATCCAGTACACATGACAGAACCCATCCAAACTGGTCCTGATCCTTGTCCAAAGTGTGCATTACTCAGAGCATCTACAGGTTCTCCACAGTCCAGTTCTCTACACACCACTGCAGCATCAACCATATCCCAGAAAAGATCACACACTGTTCCCCACTGACCTCTATGATGAACCTCCACTCTACCAGCACAGCGACTGTGACCACCAACCAACCTCACATTCACACTGTCTAATATTTTAAACAAAGAGAAAAAGAGGGGCATATTGTGAATTAATAAATAAGAATTGTCATCTGCAACACTATATTATAATCAAACATTTTAAAGCAAGCAATTAAAAACACAATATTCTGACCACTTACTGAAAGTAACATTGCTTCATCATTGCTTTCAAAAAAAAAAAAGTGTGTACTTACCAGCTGTGATCAGTATTGCAACTGCAGACAGTAAAATGAGTGTCAGGCATCTTCCCATCATCCTCAGCATGATTAACTCAACACCCAGTACAAGCTTCTCCGCACTGATGATACAGAAGTACAGGCATCCTCTTAATGAGAGAGAAAGAGGTCCAACACCCTCCAATCACACTCGCTATTACCTTATTAGACACAACAGAGGAAATCATCAAACAACTTCGCTGACAAATCAGAGGAGGCATTTATGATATTTCCCATATATATCAAACCTGTCAGTGCTGATGAACTCCTCCTCCCCACACATCAAGACACCTCACTGAGGGGATGCACACACACACACACACACACATTTGACTTACAGGAGACAGGAAACTCTCCAGTTTATTTACAGCATCAAAGCCAAAGCACCTGCAGACACTAACTGTAAAATAAACAACTGTTCAAAACAGTCTGTTAGTGTATACATATATCAGTATGACATCATAAACGCAACTCTGTAGAGATGTAAAATGAAATAAAATTACATCTGGCTAATAAAAGGCTTACCTTTTTTTTAAGGCATAATAGACTATAATTAGTAAGAGGCAGAAAAGATTATTTTTCCATAAATCATTTTTTATGAAACCCTTACATTTCTATGTCACATATATTATATATTACTTATATATTACTTAATTCCATAAAACTTTTTTTTTTTTCAAATGACCCACAAAAATCATAATTTCCATTCAGTGATGATTATGTTGTTCACTTTGTGACCAGCAGAGAGAGTCAGTGTGCTACTGTACATTTCTTCTAAACCACCTTGTATTGTACATTCATACTTTCAAAATAGTGTAGCAACTGTACCTTTGATCAAAGAAATAATAATTTAATCTCTGTGTATTTTAGCTTGAGAAAAGTCTGCTTTCAATAGTATCAGTGGTATCTCACGCATTAAATAAAGATGAATGAGAAAATAATTTAGGATGACATAGCCTAAATAAAATTTCAAATAAACCCTCCACTTAACTTTACATAAAAAGAAAACTGGCTGGTTTACATGTCAGTCAGATGATCTCTTCTCATCTGCATGTTAGTGGTTCTTGTCCAAAATATTTTACAATGTGACCTTTTGCCATGTGTAGTCAAAGTTCGGTCTACATGAGACTAGATGGAGTCTTAAAGATATTTAGAAAAAAGAGCAGATACACTGTTTGCCACACTTACATAAGTGATTTTTCTTGTAGCAGTGAAGTATAGCAGTGATACTCTACAATTGTAACTCCCATTATAAAGGATTATTAATCTATAAACATACCTGCTAGTATCAGTGATCTGTCCTTTTGGAGTGGCATTATAATAGGTCTCATCTCACATCTCATCTCATTTTTTTTTTTTTTTTTTTTTTGGTTAAATATACATACAAACACACAAAGACTTTAAGAATGATTCAGAATGGTTTTGATTCAAAATCAAAATACTAGTGCAGATAACAAACTGCTTCATGCTTTTCACTTTGAGCTCATATTAGTTATAAAATCTAATATACTTTTTAAAAGATTTGTTTTAATTACTGTTACTCAGAAGTATATTTTAGCAATGCTTGTCATGTACACAGTATACAGTAGTCAACATTTTAAGGGGATGAAAAACATTTAAAGTTGACCTAAAACGAAAAACAACACCCGTTTTTGTCTTAGGGCAACTCTGATGAACTTTTTTGATCCACTTAAAATGTTGACTACTGTATATTAGTACATATACTGACAGATATAGTATATTAGTAGGGCATTTAAAAAAAAAAAATACAACTTTGACCATACACAATTCATCTTAAAGGAGTACTTGACCAAGTTTGCAGCTGCACTTGTACGTGTTTAATACTGCAATACCGATCTATTCCTTTGGGAGGCAGTAAAGGACTGAGATGGTAAACTTGATGACTACGGAATTGATCAATGAATTATTGAACTGAATCATTGGAGCTCACTCAGCAAAACTGTAACGAGATATTAAATCGAAATAACAAAATGAGCTCTCGTGAAGTGGATGCTTAAACGAAACCTGCCACTACATACTATCGCGTGTCAGCAATGAAGATTTAAAAAGGTTGTGTGCAGCTTTTAATGACTCGATACTGCAGGTAAGGACAATTTCCAACCAAAATAATATTAAAAGTAGCAAAATGTAGGACATTATCATGGTTTTATTTATGACTACAGCACTTGCGTATCCACCTTTTCTTCCCGTAAGACTGGACGCGAGTAATGTTATTTGTAAATTTTATCCCTCTGGCTTCCGTCTCACCTCCGTCCAGCTAGCACAGCTTGTTTTGCTGCGTAATATTGCTAACTTGTGTGTCTAGTCTTAGCATATTATTTTAATGTATTATCTAATTTATGAGCACACTGATTGGTAGTGCAAATAGGTTTACCATTTACTGCAGTCTCACCCATAGGCTATTAGGCTTATTTCCGCGTTAAAGTGAAATGACGCCATACTTGAGGCAACTGCCCTTGTTTTATATTGATGGAAATGACATGAGCCGCAATGGGATTATTGTTATTATTAGAATACTTGCTGCAGCAATGCTGGGGCTGTTAAATCACTGATGGTCACTTGGTATTTTTTAGGATGTCTTCAACTTTCACTGTGGTTGTGCTTTATAAGGTAAGATCTTAAGTTTGTTTTCAGGGTAATGTTGTATTGAAATACACAAACAAAATTGTCTGAAAAGTTTTTATTGATATTAACAATGTCAGAAAAACTATACAAATCTCACAAAGGCATACATTTTTAATACAAAAAGGGGGAAAAACAGAGAAACCTGAGATTTTAATATATCACCTATTAACAATATCAACTAAACATTGATTAAATTTGTTAAACCAAGGCAGTGGGTGTGATCATTGAGCCAAGCGGACCCTCTTCATTGTTTGACTCCTCCTGCACATCATCATAATCTGTTAATAATCACAAAATCTTAAATTAGGTCAAATGTTGTTACTGGGTGAATATTTTAAAAATGTATAATATCTGGACAATATAAACTAAGGTAAAATATAGGTGTTCAAAAAAGTAACTTACCCAACAGGTTTCTCACATTTTCAATGACACTCGTCACATCATCATACTCCTCCTGAACTCCCTCTGATCAAGAATGACATAATAACATGTCATATCAGTTTATAAAGCACTTTATTTAATTTAAAGGATCCCTTTTCCCTGAAGTGAATTGATTACAGAGAACACATATCGGATACTTGTTACGTGTTTCCTGTGTGTTTTCTGGCCCTGTCTTAGCCAGCTTTCTCCAGCACATTACAATACTCATGTAAACGGTGATAAAAAAAAAAAAGGAGTTCTGTGCAACTCACCTGTTACACCTTGAGAGCTTGGTCTAATGATGATGGCATCATCATAATTCTCTGGTGTATTCACTACACATGCAAATATGATTCAAAATTAAATATAAGCCAAAAAAACATTAAAAGAGTATTTTAAAATATTGTCTCCAACAATCTTGATTTTAAAGGAATATGTATTTTTTTAAATACATATTTTTTTGATAAAAAAGTAAAACACCTTTTTTGATATCAGTGTTCTGTCCATTCGTCATGACATCATCATAGCTCTCAGGTGTGTCTTCTACAAATTCACACATTCATCACAGACACACAAATTCATTACATTCAGAACAAAACTGAAATATCTATCTTCAATATACTGAAATATTTTATTTTAAAATTAGATTATATGCCACTGTAGAATAACAGAGTGACACCTGTCTCACGATCTGGTTTCAGTCCATCAGTGATGACATCATCATAGTATCCCGGTGTGATTTCCTTCACCATCTCTTCTGCATCAACAAGAATATGTTTGGATACAAAAGCCAAAATATGTTGCTGCTGCAGGTGAGATTAAGAATTTATTAAACATTTGGAAATTAATTATGTGATCAATTAAAAAGGTCACTGACCTTTTAGGCCACTGCCACTAGTGACATCATCATAATATGCAGTCTTGAACTCTTTTGCTAAAAAAGTAAAAGCAAACTGTTAATATACAAGTAAACAGTATCTGAATAGTGTTGAGTCATTGATCAACTATGTAACAGAATTTATTTATTTATTTAGGTGAAGTGTTTAAAAAGGATTTGAGTGGAATGTGGATTAAATATGTGCTTCATCTCTCTAACCTGAGAGAAGCTCATCAGCATTTTCATACCCAGAATGCAGTTCTTCAGAGATGAGACTCCCTGTTAAAGGAGAGCAGAACAGACAGAAACATGTTCATCATTACAAACAAACTGAATCCTCGTTTCCTTTGCATCATAAAGAAGACAACATGGCACAAATAGTAATTATTCACTTAAAAGCATTATAGGCAGAAATCCCTTTTTGTTGGGCCTGTTAGTAAACACAAATCTATCCTCACATGAACCCATTCCTCACTGCCTTCCAGAAATAGACACACACACACACAGCTGCACCTACACTTAAAAATATATGAACACCTCCTTATGACAATCTAAAAATACTCACAGGAAGAGACACTCACTGACACACACACACACACACACCACACACACACACACACACACATAAACATGCACCTGCAGCTCTGTGGTTTTCTGTCAGGAATTCTGTGGTTTGAAGCAGGAGGTTTAACTGGACTAATAATAGATGAACATCAACTGTCTGACAGACTCTCTTATTAATGGTATTAAATGAGATTGATGGCTCATGTCTCACCCCTCTGAGTGAAGTGATTGTGTCTGTGCTGAATCTCCTCATAAACGGCCTCAGACGTCGTCCTGTGTCTCCTCTTAGAGAGAGCTGTGAGTGTAGACAGACAAACCTGCTGTCAGCTCACAACACATGACTGATCACACACTGAATAAGACACAATATGACAGTCTTTGGATCTCTCTTACCTCTCCTCATCACTCTGTTCTGCTGAATCAGTATAAGCAGTGGCACTAAGAGCAGTAAGAGCACAACTACCAGTACAATCACAAGCACTGGGGGGACGTAGAGAGACGGTGCTGGAAGAGTTTGTGGAGAAGCCGATGTTGTTGTGGCAGGAGTAATTGAAATTGACACATTTGCCAAACCTGTCAAACAAGACACAAACACATTACCAATCATGCAATTGACATAAATATTATTAGCTCTAAAACTATGTAAAAATTGTATTATGACCTGCACAGGTGAGTCTAACATGCTTCTTGCAGTCAGTGTGGTTTTTCAGGGAGAGAGGACAGTCCCACAGGTGAATTTCAGTCCCTCTGCACTCGACTCTGTTCATCAACACAACACCTTCACCAGCACCAAAGACTGAATTCCCATCAGCCCTCAGTGCTGCTCCACAACCCAGCTGCCTGCAGACCACCTGAGCATCGCTGATGTCCCACTGATCATCACAGACTGAGCCCCACACAACGTTATGATACACCTCCAGCCTCCCAGAGCACCGGCCCTCCCCTCCACTCAGTCTGAGAGGAAGATGGTCTAAAATACACAAATCAACCAACACTGACCATCTTCAGAACAACATTTACAACAATAATCACAGTTTTAAATTGTTATGAAGTCCTTTGTAAATATAATTTTGAATGAAAATAATTAAATAATTACAAAGTAATTTAGCATTCCAGTATACACTTGTGAATACAGAAAATATAGACCCATGAACTTGCCTGAACACCGTCTCTGGTGAGGAGATGGTGAGGTTGAACATGTCACATGACTCCGAGGAGACTCATTACTCTCCTCCACTGAAATTAAAACATGATACAATTAATTGAACTAAACACAATTTTGCGTATTATATTCATAAAATCTCACTGTAAAACTTATCTTCTGTGTGAAAACAACGTCATCACAAAAACTTTAAGTGTCATATTTTAGACTTTTCCCATCTGCTCAGATTTGTATAGCAAATAAATGTATTTACCATATATATATATATATATATATTTATTTAAATATGACTATTAAGACCACATTAGACCATTTAAATACCATTTACCTGAGCAAGTGATACTGGCCACCTCATCTTCACCACAGTCATTCTGTCCCCAGGGTAAAGATGGACATTGCCAAAAAGTGGAATCATGTGCTCGACATGTAACTTTATCCAGCCAGTTAGGAGCTGATTTCACTCTTGGTGTAGAAGCAGACAAAACACCAGATCTTCCACAGTTCAGCTCTTGACAGATCAGACTCACTGTGTCTGTGTCCATCTGGTTGTAACACACATTACCCCAGGATCCATTGTAGAAAACCTCCACATTCCCTTCACAGCCTTCAGTTAACCTGATCTCTTTAAACTCTAGATAGAAAGGGATAGTGTAAGTTAATACTCATAAAACATTAACATACAGGCAGGTGAATGTGTTGATGATATTTCTAAAAATCTAATATTAATTATAAGTTTAGTAAAATAATTACAGCATAAAGTATACCTGAGCACACGACTCCTACATCATCCTTATGTTGACAGTCATGTTTTCCCCAGCCTGGAGAAGAGCAGCTCCACAGGGACGTCTCATTCCCCTCACACTCCACCTCATCCAGCCATATGGGTCCAGAACCAGGACCAAACCAGGCTGGTACCTGCTGGTTACTGAGGGCCACTCCACACTGCAGCTGTCTGCACACCACATGGGCATCTTTAATATCCCAGGAGTCATCACACACTGTCCCCCATGAGCCGCTGTGAAAAACCTCCAGCCTTCCTGCACAGTCTCCCCCAGAACCCACCAGCCTGATGGACCCTTGACCTGATATTCAGAGAAAGAAAAACACATTATTGATCACTAACAACTTGAGAATCTGCTTTATGTTGTCATGATGTGGATCTGCTCACCCTGGTAGGTGACTGACAGCTGTTGTGTGGAGCTGCAGTTGAGAGTTTGTGGAGAGCTGCAGTTCACGAGATGAGCTTTGCGCTCTCTCTCTCTCGAGTATTTATTTGTCACTCATTACTTATCTGAAATATACTACATTTCTTAAAATGAAACCCATTGCTTCATTACGGCATTAATGTGTTCACTAGAGCAAATGACTCCAACATCTCGTCTATGAGAACATTCAGCTCGACTCCATGAAGAGATGGAACATTCTGAGAGTTTTGTTTCATTCCCGTCACAATCAAACACATCAGCCCAGATTTCACCACTTCCCTCTCCAAACCAGTCTGATCCCACAACAGACACAGCAATCCCACAATTCAGCTGTCTATAGAGGACATTGGCAGCTCTCATATCCCAGCATGCATCACACACTGTGCCCCATTCACCAAGATACTGAAGCTCCACTCTTCCAGAACAAGAGTCTGAGCCACTTACCAGTCTGAGACCAGTGTAACCTGAGCAAAGTAAAGAGAGTTCAGAAACAATGCATACAACTTTCTCCCGTTAAACTGTCATTAGATTGATCACATTATATGTTAAATCTAAGACATGACTGAGTATCAAAAACAAATGCAGAGATTCTGAATATTTATACTTAACCAGAGCAGATCAGTCCTACAATGTTGTCTCTGGTGCAGCTGTGATTGTGTGATGATGATAATGAACAGAATGAAATATAAGATTCATCTCCTCTGCACTGAATCTCTTGTGTCCACATCTGAGTGTCTCCTTTCCCAAAAGCAGCTGCTCCCAGCACCTGTACAGGAGCCCCACAGTCCAGCTCTCTACACACAACCTCTGCATCCTGCTGGTCAAAGGCAGCGTCACACACTGACATCCACACCTGATCATGAAGTATCTCTAACCTCCCAGAGCAAAGATGAGACCCATCAGCAAGTCTGGAGTGTTTATGACCTGTTTATATTGCATAAAATTGTGCTTTAGGTGAGCTGGTTTTGTTCAACAGGTTCTGGTTGTGGCAAGTGTTATGAGGAATTACATTTTTAACACTCAAGTGTTTCCTAAATATATACAAATATACATCAATAAAGGTTTACTATAGCACATAATGAAAGGGTTCTTTTGAATTGAATTTCCCAAAATGAAAATTGTCATCTCCTCTCCTTCATATCTCTGCCTAGGCTGCTTCTTTTCATAATGTGCAAGTTAGTAGAGACATATCCCAACGGACTAAAGGCTGTAATTAAAGCAAACGGTGGTTCAACAAAATACAGACACAAGGGTATGATCCTTTTTCCAACTCACTGATTCCGTTTTTGTTTTTTTTTTTCTGACATGCTGGTATTCTATCTTTCACTTGGGTGTTATAAGTTGCACTGAGTAAATATTGTAAAAAAATTGTGTCCATCTTCATTTCAGACTGCAAAGCAACAAAATGTGATTGTTTTAAAAGGGTTGAGTGATTCTCTTCTATACCCACTGTGTATACAGTCATGTGAAAAAGAAAGGACACCCTATTGAATTCCATGGTTTTCCAAATCAGGAAATGATTAAAAAAAAAAAAAAATCTAGTCCTTGGAAATTAAAACCTTAGATGAACATCAACACATGACATATATAGCAAATGGGTGCATGGGTGACAAACTAAGGACACCCTATGATTCAATTGCTTGTAGATCCACTTTTAGCAGCAATAACTAATAATAAGTAATCATTTTCTGTATGACTTTTTCAGTCTCTCACATCATTCTGGAGGAATTTTAGCCCACTTTTCTTTACAGTGTCACTCCAGTTTTCTGAGGCTTGTAAAGGACACTGTGGTTAAATTTAATTTTCGAAGCAAATGTCCCGGAAAAAAATGGTAAAGTCCCCTATATGTTTAGGGTTCAATACCAACGTTTTGTGCGCAAACGTCAGCTCCAGATAAAGAAAGTATCATGCATTTGTTTTCTAAATGGCCTTTCTGAAAGAGCTTCTTGGCACTCTTTAAGACTAATATTGCTAAAGCTACCATTGTCTCTGCCTGTTTTCACTGATGATGCGTTCACATGCTACCAGAATGATAGTAAATAGGAAGGCGGTAGTTAAAAATTCCATATGAAAGCAATGTGAAGTCGACTGCCTGAATTTGTGGGACTTATAAAGTTTGTGATAGCATGCGACGGCACCATGAAACCACGTATTTATTATGCATAGTACTATGAGATGACTGACTTTTAAACCATTTCGGTTTGAACATAAGGCTGAAAACCACTACTGAGAGTTTTGGGTTTGCCGGCTCTTGAAGCTCCGCCCTCTTCTGAAAACGGGGCTGGGAGCACCGGACAAACACAAAAAACGTTTTGGCTCATACCCTAAAAGTAGTGATTTTAGCAAGCTATACAAAATTATCTGTCTTGTATTTTGAGCTAAAACTTAACATACACACTCTAGGGACATCAGAGACTTATTTTACATCTTGTAAAAAAGGGCATAATAGGTCACCTTTAAGTGGTAATTAATTATAAGAATAAGCATTTAAATACATTCAAAAAATATATCTTATCTTATACTTTCGTACGTAATCAAGACAAAATGATCAGAAAGTGTGAAATGCATTGAGGTTTAGTTTTATTCACCTGAGCAGATGACTCCAACTTCGTGAATATGAGAGCAGAAATGTTTATTCCACCCTGCTGATCCACAGTACTTTAATGTGGACTCTGTTCCTGTACATATTACAACATCCATCCAGATCTGTCCTGATCCTTGACCAAAATAAGCATCACCCAGAGCATCTACAGGTTCTCCACAGTCCAGCTCTCTACACACCACTGCAGCATCAGCCAAATCCCAATAACAATGACACACTGTTCCCCACTGACCACTATGAAGAACCTCCACTCTACCAGCACAGCGACTGTGACCACCAACCAACCTCACATTTGTTACATCTAGGAGAGGATGAAATTAAGAGAAAGACAGAGACAGACAATCAATCAATAAATCAATAAAATCATTTAAAAAAAAAAATCTAAAGAGAAGTCATCATATTTAAAACTGGATTAACTACTGGCAACACTAGGGAGTTGCATTGGGGCCTGTACGTTCTGTGAGCAATCGCCTACATTTGGACCTGCTCCTGAAACAAAGCTATTTATCTTCTTAGAAGACTTGAAATACAGAGCATGAAAAATATGGACTGCATTTATGGTCCTTTTTAGAGCTTGAACCAAAAGATCTGAAATAGACGTGCCAGGATTTGGTAATACTATCCCCCGGTTTCATAGACAAGGCTTAAGCCAAGTTCCAGACTAAAATGTAAGTCTGAGCTGTTTCAACTGAAAAAAACATGCACTGATTGATCTTAAAGCATGCCAGTGCTTTTGTTTCATCTCAAGATGCATACAAGTAATGTTTTTTCTAAGGCATGTTTATAAAAATTACTTAAATGTCCTAATTGAACTACACTGTAAAAAAATAAAAAACACAATTTGTTGAGTCATCTTAAAATAATTTGTTACCCTGCTGCCTTAAAATTTTAAGTTCAGTCAACTAAAATAAGTTTAGTCAACTTGAAATGTTAAGTTGTACTAAGTAACAACTTAGATATTTGTGTTTGCTAAAACTTAACAGATGGGTAAGTAACCCAGCTGCCTTAAAATTTTAAGTTGATTCAACTCAAATATCTAAGTTGTCACTTAGTATAATTTAACATTTAAAGTTGAATAAACTTTTTTTTGAGTTGACTGAACTTAAAATTTTAAGGCAGCCAGGTTACAAATTATTTTAAGTTGACTTAACAAATTGTTTTTTACAGTGTATGGCATAATCCTGTGAAACCAGGGGTTTATGTCATGGTAATGAATATGCACAATATTGTTATCATGGGCACTTCACAGTGAATAATTATTTATTACAAATTATTCCGATTTTCTTATGCATTTTAAGAATACTTTTCCCATCAACTAGTTAAAATGCACAACACAAGCACAAGGCACATGCGCACTCTGATGTAGACAAGCCCAACGTGGATGAGAAGCGCATGGCGGAAGGAGAGAAGACGAGATGTGCTGAATGAATTTGCAAAGTCACACTCTGAGAGCAGATGGCGTTGATGGAACAGCAGAAAAATCCTGTAAACATAGCAACTGCACTACTTTCTGTTTTTGAAAAGCATTTAAATGTTTCAAACAGCCATTCAGATTTTTGTATTCGCAGTGCAGTTCATCAAAGCACTGAATACTTAAATACTTTGACCTAACAGGCTTTCACGAGTTTGCCTGCCCAGCCAGTCCTGATGGGCAATGGTAAACAAGCTTGGCTTGCTGTCCTTAATGGAGGCTCGAATCCAAGGCTCAGCTTGAGTGCCGAGTTCAACCCCCCCATTGCGATATTACCTAGAGATAATAACAGAAACAGAGGAGAAAAAGGGGAGGTGGAGGGATGCCGGAAGAACTGAAGCTGGGACGGTGCAATGAGAGCTGCTTACATAGGCTCGTAATGATGATTGACAGGACTGAATGATTAGGCTCCTCCTGAACCTATGTTTGGAACTTCATTTATTTTTAACTTTTAATTTTTTTACATTTTAATCTGGACTACAACATGCCCTATATATTGTTTGAAAATGATGGAGTCTTTATTGTTAGGTCACATTTTACAATAAGGCTCCATTATTTAACATAAGTTTATTCATTATTTAGCATAAACTGCCAATGAAAAATTCTTCTAAAGCATTTATTAATCTTAGTTCATTTCAACATTTAATAACATGTTATTAAAATCAAAAGTTGTAACTGTTTTAATAGACCCGAGCTAACTTGAACAGTTGTATTTTTTTTTAACAAAGAACAATAAGTTCTGTAACAAATGTATCTATTGTTCATTGTTAATGTTAATGCATTAACTGTTAACTAATGAAATCTTATTGTAAAGTGCTGCCTGTTGTTCTCCATAATTATTTTGCACTTCTATTTGAATGTATCTGAAACATCTGTATACTTCATACATATTTGTGTATTGATTTAACATATTTAAATGTTCAGTTTTTTCTTATAAGAAAAAAAAGTTATTAAACCTGGTATATAACAGCACTTTTTCTAATATTGTGGTAATACCGTTTAGTGTCATTCATTTTAGTTCTTGTAAAAATTTAATTCTTGTAAGCTGTGGGTTTCATGGAGGCCCCACCAAGTGTTTCTGCACTAGGGCTCATATGATTCTAGTTATGCTACTAATTGCTTTCGTATTAATCTTCTTACCAGCACACAGAAGTGCCTGGTGATCATCATGTGAGCAGTTGTGTTTCTTTGATGATTTTGCACAGAGGTGAATCTGAGACTCATTTCCTTTACACTGAATCTTGTGTCCACATCCGAGTGTCTCCTTTGCCAAAAGCAGCTGCTCCCAGCATCTGTACAGGAGCCCCACAGTCCAGCTCTCTACACACAACCTCTGCATCCTGCTGGTCAAAGGCAGCGTCACACACTGACATCCACGTCTGATCATGAAGTATCTCTAACCTCCCGGAGCAGCGAGAACCTCCAACCAACCTGACACCTGCAGTAGTGACAGAAAATAAAGT
>JAMKFB010000697.1:69278-275018 GCA_036247105.1 Cirrhinus mrigala | reverse complement strand
GAACATCTATAGTGTACTCAGCTGTGCTATTTTGAGACACTATTAATAGGCCCTATAAACTAAAATGTGCTTTTAACACACTATCTCTGTATTAAAATAATGTATGTATTTACTTCTACACCGGAGCAGGTTATCTTCAGAGAGCAAGTTGCTATGGCTACTTACATACCTTGAAAGCTACCTCCATTTTTGGAACCGAGAGTTGAGGTTATCTCTTACTTACCCTTAAACATACCCAGGTATGTCACATAACCTGCTTTCTGGCACCTCCCTGTTCTATCTTGGTTTAGTTTTGTGTTCCTTGTTTCTCTGTTTTCCTGCCACTAATTTGTTTCCACAGTCCCTGATTAGCTCACACCTGTTCTCTGTTCCTCTGATTACTCCCTCTTCCATTAAGAGTGGTATCCATTAATGATGACATCATCTTTTACTGTGACCATTGTTCTCACACACATTATAAGCTCTTAAATGTAACATTAAACTTGTAAAATGACATTTTTATCCGTACAGCCCTTAAAGGAACAGTGTGCAAAATAAATAAAAAGCAAAAATATATTGTAGAAATGGATTATATAATAACAGATCTGCACAGTCATCATCACACACTGTTCTCCACTGACCTTCATGATAAACCTCCACTCAACAGCACAGAGTTGCTGCCATCCACCAACCTGGCTGAGCAACATCTATTTCAGACCCTTCAAGACTGTAACGTTTTACTGAATTACAGTTTCCATAGAGATAAAATGTGTTGCATGTAATTATTAATTTAAACAACATTTAAACTATTAACTGCTTTAACCCTTGTGTGTCAACTAAAAAAAAAGTTACACATAGGTCCTTAGTGGACAAAAATGTCCATGTCAAAAAACAGTTTGAAGCTACAGAGCACAGACTTAAGTTTGGTGTCATTTTAAAGAAGACCCATGGCAGATTATTGTTGAAGTAGAAAAAGTTTAAAAAGTGAAACCAAAAAAAGTTTATGAAAATGCTTTATGAACAATATTTTATGTAAAATATACATTTTAATGAATCATGTTGAACTTTAAACTTGCTAGAAAATCAAAGCCATAAATCTAAACAAGTTGTGTTCCAAATTTAAGGTTAAAAAATATCAAAAAATTAGTTTTCAATAAGATGTTGTTTGGGTGCAGTACCAGATTTTCCTCATTAGGTGTCAGCAAAACTGCACTGGTGCACACAGTGGTTGGATTTGTGATTTGCAGTATTTTTTGCTCTCTCAAATATTACAAGAACACACACACACACAATTATTTTTGTTACACATACAAACCACACTCTGACATCCATACCAACACACCCAAACAATTATAGCTGCATTATTTATCCAATTGGCTCTATAATATGCAGAACCAGAAAACAGAAATAAAAAATCTAATAAAAAAAATAGCACCAACCGGTACAAAATTTAATTGTGAAGGCTTGCCAACAGAATGAAAGTCTATTGACAAAAATTGCATCATTTTACAGTTAAATGCCACTGTGATTAAAAATAGCAGTTTTAATGGGTTTCAATGGAGACATTTTTGTCCTTAAGGTCCTGAAAGGAACCATTTTAGTACCTAGTGCAAAATAGATTTATTAAAGGAAATGGGGGTGAAATAGTAAAATTCCCAAAAAAAAAAAAAATACACACCTGTGCCAAAATTTATGGAGCTGGCAATAACACAGACAAAATGATAAAAAAAAAAAAAAAAAGCCTGAAATGGACAAAAATGTCCAAAAGGTTGCACAAGGGTTAAATTGTATACTGTTAATGAAATCATTGTTGAAACATTTACAGATAGCGAATAACTGTACACAGTGCATATATTACAATGCATACATCTTTATCCAGATTTTAAAATGAGCACTTTGACATTTGTAATACATATGTTGAGATTTCATGACAATATGAACAACTATTCATGTTGTGTGTTTCTGAAGATAAGAAACCTCCACTGCAGGACATTTTGATATTTGATATTATGATATTAAGTTGAAGATGCTGTAGTCCTTTAATGATGGGTGGTGAATGATCTAACCTAAACACAGTTATATTCTTACAAATTAACTGAATGTCAGAAAATGTCAGTTTTTTTTTCACTTAAATTTCGAAGCCTACACAATAGAAAACATTTGTAAAAGCACCTGGAAAAGTCAAACATTTTGAAAAGGTCATGAAAGCAAAGCATTTTTTTTTTTTTTTTTTTCTGTGAAAGCTTGCAATTGTATATTTCAATATAGAATGTAACAAAACACTGTTAGATTGCAACTGAAACTTATATAGTAAGGTCACTAAAACTTTAAAAGCTTTAACAGGATTTGAGGCAGTGGGTGTGGTTTGAGTTATACAGTTCCTGCCTGTTTTCCTGGATCCTCCTCTACATCATCATAGTCTGTTATTGGAAAACAAGAGCAAATTCATGCATCAATACATGCATTAAAATGCATTATAAAAAGCATTAATACTAGCAGTAAATTGAAATGAGTTTTCATAACCACAGAAATTACTAATACAAAGTGATTATAAAGACTAAATGAAGGTGTTAATAACGTACCAAACATGTCACTCATATATTCTCCAACATTCTTCACATCATCATACTCCTCCTGAACACCCTCTGATAGAAATGTGGCTATTATTAATTACATGAACAAATAGACTATATCAGGAGTGTCAAATCCTGCTCTTGAAGGGCCACAGTCCTGCACAGTTTGGTTTTAACCCCAGTTAAACATGCCTGAACCAGCTAATCAAGTTCTTCAGAGTTACTAGACAGTTCCAGATAAGCGTGTTTGGGCCAAGATGGAGTTAAACTCTGCAGGACATTGGTCCACCAGGAGCAGGTTTGGACACCACTGGACTACATACTTTATATGGCAATATCATGTGAAGTAAAATAAGAAATAAAAAGCCCTGTGCCAATCTAGAAGAGTGTAAATTGAAACCCAACCTGCTTTATCATTGGAGAACTGTCGTATGATGACAACATCATCATAGTTTTCTGGTAAGTCATCTACAACAAAAAGAATGACAAATTAAGTTCGTCAATCAATTAAAATACATATACATACATATATTTATATTGTTAAAACATGTAGAAATAATTATAAGAAATATACCTTTAGCTTGATGTCTCAGTCCAACATCGATCACATCATCATAGCTCTCTGGTGTAGTTTGTTGCTCTTCTAAATGAGTTAAAAACAAAGACAGAACAGGCTGTAGTCAGGGCAGAACCATATTTATATTTTGACAATAATAAAAACGAAGCTGTGAGGATCAGAAGTACAGTGTGTTCAATAGGTTGTACAGTTATTTAATAACATGGCAATTGCTCAACTAACAAAATATCTTTCTAAAAAACTTTAAGTAAACAAAAAGTTTTTTGTAAATTATGTGATCTTGGACCTTTGTACAGTGCATGCCACTGCTTTGACTTGTTGGTCTATCCTTCACCTCATTTTCATCCACATAAAATATGCTATCTACGTTGACTAAGGTCTATAAACAGAAACAGGTTTACTGTTCACAGGCCCAGAAGGTTAAAGAAGTAAAACCCATCAGTTAAAGTCACTGACCTGTCGGGCCTTTAGTAGTGGAGAAATCATTATGGTATTCAGGTGTGACTCCTTCAGGCTTTGCTTTAGAGTGAAAGAATGAATGAATGAATGAATGAACCATATCTAAATATTGTGTTGATTTGTGTGTATAATTTCTGCTAAGATAACTTGCTAAGTGAATGTTTTCATTAATTACACATGGATTATAAAACATACATAGGCTTCTGTAGTGTGTAACGTTAGTATAAGTCCTCTAACCTGAAAGAAGCTCATCAGCATCTTCATATCCAGAATGTCGCTCTTCCGAAAGGGCACTTCCTGTTATGCAGTAGAACCATGAGACACATCAGTCACAAATCAGCCAAAATCCTCACGGACCTTATGAAAATTAACCATATATAATTCTAAATGATACACACAAGCTCCCACAAATGAATCTATGCAATTTACTCCACTTACCCCTCTTAGTGAAATGATTCAACTTTTTATCTCAACACATTAGATGCTTACTCACCCCTCTGAGTGAAGAGACTGTGTCTATTTGTTGGTCTGTGCTGAATCTCCTCATAAACGGCCTCAGTCGTTGTCCTGTGTCTCCTCTTAGAGAGAGCTGTGAGTGTAGACAGACAAACCTGCTGTCAGTTCACAACACATGACTGATCACACACTGAATAAGACACGATATGACAGTCTCTGGATCTCTCCTACCTCTCCTCATCACTCTGTTCTGCTGAATCAGTATAAGCAGTGGCACTATGAGCAGTAAGAGCACAACTACCAGTACAATCACAAGCTCTGTGGGGACAGAGGACTGAGGGGACACTGTTGAAGGAGTTTGTGGAGGAGTAACGGATGTTGAGCGCACTGTAGGAGAAACTGATGTTGTTGTTTTGGCAGTAGTAGTGAACACTGACAAATCTGATAAATCTGTCAAAACAGACACACACACACACACACACATTAACAATCATGCCAATGAATTAAATACATAAATATTGTTAGTGCCAAAATGATCTAAATTTAACATTATTTGTCAGTATTTTGCTGTGACCTGCACAGGTGAGTCCAGTGTGCTTTTTGCTCGAGCAGTCAGTGTGGTTTTTCAAGGAGAGAGGACAGTCCCACAGGTGAATCTCATTCCCTCTGCACTCGACTTTGTTCATCCACACAACACCTTCACCAGCACCAAAGGTTGAATTTCCATCAGCCCTCAGTGCTGCTCCACAACCCAGCTGCCTGCAGACCACCTGAGCATCGCTGATGTCCCACTGATCATCACAGACTGAGCCCCACACAGCGTTATGATACACCTCCAGCCTCCCAGAGCACCGGCCCTCCCCTCCACTCAGTCTGAGAGGAAGATGCTCTAAAATACACACATCACAAAAAAAAAAATACAATAATTGCCAGCAGAGTACTGTCATAACAGCAGTGTCTGCACAGGAGTATGTGTGTGATCATGTGAGTATCCAAAGATGAAATCCTGCTTGCTGCTTTATATTAGAACACCATTACATTGCACAGCATTCAAACTTTTTATGTTTGATTCCATTAAATGAACTTACCAGAACATTGTCTCTGGTGGAAAGAAATGGAGCATGTCAAAAGGCTTCGAGGTGACTCATGACTTTCCTGTTCTGTAATTAAAATTGCGATATATGTATTTCATGCATGCAATGTTGAAGGACTACTCTTTTATTGTTTAGTTATGGAAAATGCATTTGTTTTACCCGAGCAGATGATTTTGGCCACTTCATCTTCACCACAGTCATTCTGTCCCCAGGGTAAAGATTGACACTGCCAGAAAGTGGAGTCATGTGGTCTACATGTAACTTTATCCAGCCAGTTAGGAGCTGATTTCACCCTTGGTGTAGAATCAGACAAAACACCAGATCTTCCACAGTTCAGCTCTTGACAGATCAGACTCACTGTGTCTCTGTCCATCTGGTTGTAACACACATTACCCCAGGATCCATTGTAGAAAACCTCCAGTTTCCCTTCACAGCCCTCAGTTAACCTGATCTCTTTAAACTCTAGATGAAAAAATATATATATATATATTTTAAAATCATAAAACTGAAAAATGTAAACATTATGGGCACATGAATACAATGTTAAAATCTGTAAATAAAAAAAAAAAAAAAATAGTAGCATGTTTACCTGAGCACACGACTCCTACATCCTCCTTGTGTTGACAGTCATGTTTTCCCCAGCCTGGAGAAGAGCAGCTCCACAGGGACGTCTCATTCCCCTCACACTCCACCTCATCCAGCCATATGGGTCCAGAACCAGGACCAAACCAGGCTGGTACCTGCTGGTTACTGAGGGCCACTCCACACTGCAGCTGTCTGCACACCACATGGGCATCTTTAATATCCCAGGAGTCATCACACACTGTCCCCCATGAGCCGTGGTGAAAAACCTCCAGCCTCCCTGCACAGTCTCCCCCAGAACCCACCAGCCTGATGGACCCATGGCCTGATATTTAGAGAAAGAAAAACACATTATTGATCAGTAACAACTGAAGAATCTGCCCAGATGTTGTTGTTCTCACCAAGGCAGGTGATTGACAGCTGTTGTGTGGAGCTGCAGTTGAGAGTTTGTGGAGAGCTGCAGTTCCCCAGATGAGCTTCACTCCCAGAGCACTGGAAGCCCGTCACACACTCATGACTGTGTTCAGGACTGGATGAAGAAGAGCCGTAGAAGTTCAGCACAGAGCCACAGCCCAGCTGTCTGCAGACCACAGAGGATTCAGTGAGACTCCAGGAGTCCAGCAGAACTCTCCTCCAGACCTGATGGATGAAAACTTCCACCTCCCCCTCACACTGTCTCTCTCCAGACAACCGCACCAGACCATCATGAAGAGCCAGAGAGGAATCTGAGGAGAAGACCTACTGTTTTACTAAAATACTGCTCTATATCAATAATACATTTTCCATTATAATATTAAAATGGGAACCTAAGAGCAATATTGACTCACTAGAGCAGATAACTCCAACATCTCGATTGTGAGAACATTCAGCTCGACTCCATGAAGAGATGGAACATTCTGAGAGTTTTGTTTCATTCCCGTCACAATCAAACACATCAGCCCAGATTTCACCACTTCCCTCTCCAAACCAGTCTGATCCCACAACAGACACAGCAATACCACAATTCAGCTGTTTACAGAGGACACTGGCAACTCTCATATCCCAGGATGCATCACACACTGTGCCCCACTCTTTAAGGAACTGAAGCTCCACTCTTCCAGAACACGAGTCTGAGCCATTTATTAGTCTAAGAGCAGTGTAACCTGAGCAAAGTAAAGAGAGTTCAGAAACAATGCATAAAATTTTCTTCTGTTTAGCTGTCATTAGACTGATCACTTTCTGCTGAATATTTATACTTAACCAGAGCAGATCAGTCCCACAATGTTGTCATTGGTGCAGTTGTGTTTGTGTGTTGATGATATTGAACAGAATGAAATCTGAGATTCATCTCCTCTACACTGAATCTCTTGTGTCCACATCTGAGTGTCTCCTTTGCCAAAAGCAGCTGCTCCCAGCACCTGTACAGGAGCCCCACAGTCCAGCTCTCTACACACAACCTCTGCATCCTGCTGGTCAAAGGCAGCGTCACACACTGACATCCACGTCTGTTCATGAAGTATCTCTAACCTCCCAGAGCAAAGATGAGACCCATCAGCAAGTCTGGAGCGTTTATGACCTGTTTATATTGTATAACAGTGAACATTAGGTGAGCGGGTTTTGTTTAACAGGCTCTGGATGTTGCACTTTACATGCAATTACATTTTAGCACTCAATAAAGTGTTTCCTACATATATACATTTTTTTTTAGGTTTACTGTAGTACATAATTGCTCCTTTATATTTCTGCATAGGCTGCTTTATTAAAAAAAAAAAAACAAACTAAGCTTTGGTCACTTTTCCTTAAAAAGTGGCAGAATCGAATACTGTTGTGTTTTTATTATCCTTATTTGCTCCTTATAACTGGGTAAATGTCTTGTCGATGTATAAATGGACATGATGTCAGAAAGCTGCAGAAGTTCAGAATGTGTGTGTGTATGTCAGGGTTTCTACAGATATGAACAAGTGAAATTTAAGACTTTTTAAGACCTTTTTAATACCACCTTATATGAAATTTAAGACCTAAACCTGTAATGGAGATACACATGATATATATATTAATATTTATTCATTTGTTTTGAAGTTTCTCACGAGACAGGCAGCGAGATTTTGATACCAGAAATACACCATCCATTATCAATCGCTGTTTACAGTACGTTGAATATATTAAAAAAGGAAGAATCATTTTTGCGTTTTGATGCTTCGCTGGTTATTTTTTGTCACATACATTTTAATAAGGCTGTTTGTCAAGTCGGGCAAGTAAAAAAAAAATTAAAAACATTTTAAACTTGCTCGAAGGCTGGTGGTCACCTAGCTGTAGCTCGACCTATATTTATTATTATTATTAAAATTATTGAGAACATTATTTAAAAAAAAAAAAAAGGGAGTTCGACATGTATTCTGCTACTGCTGTTCTGTCTGATGATGCAGTGACTGAGAGAGAGAGAGAGAGAGAGAGAGAAATCTTCGGTCTGTCCAATGACTCTAAACACTGATTATGTGACCAAAAATATTTAAGACCCATCGGATTTGAGTTTAAGACTTTTTAGGACTTTTTAAGGCCTTTTATTAGGAAAACATTATTTAAGACTTTTTAAGGACCCACGGACACCTTGTGTATATATATATATATATATATATAGAGAGAGAGAGAGAGAGAGAGAGAGAGAGAGAGTAGTTGTTATTTACTGAAAATGCTTTGAATGCTTGCATCTGGACAGCTGAGGTCACCAATCTCTTTCAGTATTTGGAAATGAGCAGCCTGCATTTCTGTTAAATATCTTACTGTAATCTGCTAAAAATCTAACGTTTAAGAGCATGAAGGTAAACATATGACAAAAGATGATAAACTGTCATTATTTCTTTAATGTATTGTGAAAGTTCAGTTCAAAATGCAGATTTACATTTTTTAAGCTGCCTAATTCTTAAAATGTTAATTAATTATAAGAATAAGACAGACTTGTTTAAATCGGACATGCAGTTAAACCACATCCAAAAAATGTATCTTTACTTCAGGGTTGCTAGGTTTTCACCACAAAACCCACCCAATTTCTTCTTAAAACTAGTCCAATCACATTTTGAGGGGGATCCCCCAGTAAAAATTGTGTTACGTTGGGGTAAAATTCACGTTTTTTGGAGGAGTTCCCCTGGTACAGTTCACATTCCAGGAGCTAAATATAATGTTACTGGAGACACTTAAATCTGCAACCATGAAAAACAACCTGCGGCAACAGTGTTAAAATAGCCCAATTCCACGGAAAACCATAGACTTGGCTACAATGCGTTACTTTCTTACGTAATCAAGATGATCAGAAAGTGTGGAATGCTTTAAGGTTTAATTTTATTCACCTGAGCAGATGACTCCAGCATCATTACTATGAGTGCAGCCATGTTTATTCCACCCTCCTGATCCACAGTTCTTTAGTGTGGACTCTGACCCTGTACATAATAAAACAGCCATCCAGATTGGTCCTGATCCTTGTCCAAAGTGAGCACCACCCAGAGCATCTACAGGTTCTCCACAGTCCAGTTCTCTACACACCACTGCAGCATCAGGAAAATCCCAGCTATTATCACACACTGTTCCCCACTGACCTCTGTGATGAACCTCCACTCTACCAGCACAGCGACTGTTACCATTTACTAGTCTCACATTCATTCCATCTAAGAGAGAGGGAAATAGAGAAAAAGACAGAGACAAAAATAAATAATCTTAAAGATGTCATTTTATTGTCAAGTGGCATATCTACTGGCAGTGATAGGTGGTGACACTGGGGCCCTGTAAGTTCTGAGCAGCTTAAATTTGGACCTGTTCCTGAAGCAAAGCCATTTGATCTTCTTAGAAGACTTGAAATACAGAGCATGAAGAATATGGACTACAGTCCTTTTTAGAGCTTGAAGCAAACAATCTGAATTAATAAAATTGCTGATTTAAAATATATAGCTACAGTAAATGTTTAGTAGTGCTTGCTGATGCAAAACCTGCCAGGACTTGGGTTAATGATTATAAATGTATCCAAAATGTATCTTTATTATGCAAAACACAACCTTTTCGAATAAACAAACAGAACTACAAATACTATTATTTTGTAATATTCATTTAGAGGTATTACCATTTAAGGAGAGTCAGATACATTCACAACTAAGACAGAATTACAGTGTTATATTTTTTCATGAAGTTTAGTTCATTCTTGTAAGCTGTGGGTGTGGTGAGGGCCCCACTAAGTGTTTTTGCACTGGGGCACTTATGATCCTCGTTATGCTATATTGGTCTCATATTAATGTTCTTACCAGCACACAGAAGTGCCTGTTGATTATCATGGGAGCAGCTGTGTTTGTGTGATGATGTTGGACAAAGGTGAATCTGAGATTCATTTCCTCTGCACTGAATCTCTTGTGTCCACATCTGAGTGTCTCCTTTGCCAAAAGCAGCTGCTCCCAGCACCTGTACAGGAGCCCCACAGTCCAGCTCTCTACACACAACCTCTGCATCCTGCTGGTCAAAGGCAGCGTCACACACTGACATCCACGTCTGATCATGAAGTATTTCTAACCTCCCAGAGCAGTGAGAACCTCCAACCAGCCTGACACCTGCAGTAGTGAGAGAAAATAAACTTTTTTCATAAAAAATGTAAAAAAAAATATTATTCTCATAGACTTCTAAACAACTGCATTTATCTCAAATAAAAAGGAAGACTTTAAAATAACTTTTGCAATAACATTTACAAACATCATTATAACTTCAAATAAACTTGACAGATAATTATTTTACGTGCATTCAAATTGCTACAAATTAAACTTTGATACGTATATTTTGTATTTTGAATGTACTGTACATGAACTTAATGCACGTTAAACATTAAAAAGTGTTAATGTGTGGATAATAACTTTGTCATAGATGGTCAATCATTAGTCATAGCTTTAGATGAATAAGACGAACACTGAATGTTCACACTTAATGCCTTTTTTGGAAGGAAAAAGAAAGGCAAACATTTGACTGCAAGCTCATTTCTGATTATCTGGCTTTAAGAAACTACCTGGAGTCAGAATGCACAAGTATTTATGCCCAGAAACAAAGTATTTATGATGAACTGGACTGGAACAAAAAAAGCTGACAAAGAATTGATCATTGCATTATTTGGATTTACATTTAAAATTTACGCATATAGCCAAAAATTGTCAAGGTCAGCAGGAAGGGACCCAAATGCAGAGTGAGTAAATCAAATATTTATTAAAACAGAAGTTCAGGGGTGCACAAGGGTGGACAATCTTGAGACAGCACCAGGCTTAGCTGGCAGACTGCCTTGGGGAACCAACAGGCGGGGAGTCTCAGGCTGGTAGAGCAGGACTGGAGGGAACACGCAGCACAAACACACAAGACCAAACAAGACACCACTCCAGACCACACAACAACAACAACAACACTACTCGGCACAACTCAAGGAGAAACAACATTATGTAATGTAAGGAAACAAAAGTAACATAAAATAAAGAAAAAAAGTCAAGTAAAATTTAAACAATCAAAAAAAGTAAAGGAACAAAAAGTAAATTAAATATCTAAATTTAGACTGATAAATAACTGAAGTATAAAATCTAAGCAATACAAAACAAGACTGGGGAACAGCTAAAGAAAATATTACAAGTAAACATAAGCAAAATAGCTGAAGATCAAAACCAAAAAACAAAAGACAGTAAACAAGAGCAAATCTGCAGCAAGGATATATAATCACAGCAAATAAAAGGGCAAGACTGGAATATAGAGCAGCACGTCAGTAACTGTCTCTATGGCACAAGACAAACCAGTAGGCACAAGAGGTAAAACAGCACAGTATACAGTAAAGGGAGGAAAGTACACAAGGTCCAAGACACAAGACAAACAAAGAAACACTAAACAAAGACAACACATGAAAAGCTGCCAGGGCAGAGCCCTGACGAAAATCACTTAGAGATGCATTTAAGATTAACATTTTATCCGTTCATGCATTCCCTAAGAATTAAACTCATGACCTTAGTGTTGCCAACACTTGGTGTTGAAAAATCTATATAAAAATTTGGAACTAAAATATAAGGTATGAGGATCAACAGTGATGTATTCAGTTAAATATTAGAACAGCCTACCTGAGCAGATGACTCCAGCATCTGTATTATGATTACAGTTATAATCATACAACTGAACTGATCCACAGTTCTTCAATGTAGTCTCTGATCCAGTACACGTCATACGATTTGTCCAGATTGGTCCTGATCCTGATCCACCACCCACAGCATCTACAGGTTCTCCACAGTCCAGTTCTCTACACACCACTGCAGCTTCAGTCATATCCCAACCAAGTTCACACACTGTTCCCCACTGACCTCTATGAAGATCCTCCACTGTACCAGCACAGCGACTTTTGCCACCGACCAACCTCACATTCACACGGTCTATTTATTGAATAAAGAAAACAAGAGAAGAAATACTTATGAACAGAGTAAACAAGAGAGTTAGAAAACTCACATAAGAGAAAAAATGTTTCATACAGAAAGTCAGAAGACTTAGTGAATTAAAAGAAAGCTGCTCAAACCTGCACACACCAGTCCAACACTATCGTCAACTGAACAGTTGTATTTGTGTGGTGGTGATGTTGAACAGAGGTGCATCTGAGATTCATTTCCTCTGCACTGAATCTCTTGTGTCCACATCTGAGTGTCTCCTTTGCCAAAAGCAGCTGCTCCCAGCACCTGTACAGGAGCCCCACAGTCCAGCTCTCTACACACAACCTCTGCATCCTGCTGGTCAAAGGCAGCGTCACACACTGACATCCACGTCTGATCATGAAGTATCTCTAACCTCCCAGAGCAGCGAGAACCTCCAACCAGCCTGACACCTAAAAAAAAAAAAAATCCCAAAAAAGAGAATGAACAAACCACATACTTTTTTCTTTTCTTTTTCTTTTTTCTTTAACAAAATTAAGTTACCTAATTTAGTTAAATTAACTAGTTATCTAATTAAGTTAAATTAAGGTTACCTGAGCAGACGACTCCTGCACTCTTGATCTGACACACACCTTGAAAACCCAATGTAACAGATCCACACTTTTTCAGTGTGGACTCAGAACCAGTACACATTGCATTAATTATCCAAATTGGTCCTGTTCTGAGTCCAACCTGAGCACCACTCAGAATATCTACAGGTTCTCCACAGTCCAGTTCTCTACACACCACTGCAGCATCAGCCAAATCCCAACCATCATAACACACTGTTCCCCACTGACCTCTATGAAGAACCTCCACTGTCCCACTGCAGGGACTGTTACCATTGACCAACTGCACATGTATTATTTCTGTGCACAGTAAGGGAAAAAAATATTAGAAGATATTTATCAAAATTAAATACATTTTTCCTGTTGAAACGCTCAACACATACCTGTACAAAGCAGCCCAACATTATTTTTGTGAGAACAGTTGTATTTAGTTGGGAATTCGAAAGATGTTTGACACATATGAATCTGAGATTCATTTCCTCTACACTGAATCTCTTGTGTCCACATCTGAGCGTCTCCTTGGTCAAAAGCAGCTGCTCCCAGCACCTGTACAGGAGCCCCACAGTCCAGCTCTCTACACACAACCTCTGCATCCTGCTGGTCAAAGGCAGCGTCACACACTGACATCCACGTCTGATCATGAAGTATCTCTAACCTCCCAGAGCAGCGAGAACCTCCAACCAGCCTGACTTCTGAAAGAGGCAGAAGAAATGTTTTGCATGTAAATAAATAGCCTATTCATTTTATAAGACAGATCTACAGAAATTTGACAGAGGTTTTCCTGGGATTTAATGCTTTTCATCTTATGTCTGAGACCTCACTCTGATGGCTGAGGTAGGGTGACCACCTTTGCTTTGCGTTGCGTTGTACCGCACAGCATTTTCACCCCTTGTCCCGCACGTCGCATACTGAGAAAATGTCCCGCATTTTCATCAGTCTGTTGGTTTTTAATGATCATATTAAGAAAACGTCCATGCGTTCTTTTGCCTTTTTAAGAAAGCTTTTTATTGACTATTTTTGTGGCATAGTTTCTGCACAAAGGCGGGCCTCATCAAGTGATCTAGAACCACCGACGAAAAATGTTAAAGCGCACACGGAAAAACACGACATTCTCCATTCATTTTAACCAATTAAAAAATCGATGCAGCTTTTTAGACGCGACTTTCTTATTATTTTAATAGTTCGCTTGAGGCGCTTTCTATGGCGCTATTTTAATGACAAATGTATGTATGTAGCGCATTATTGTAATGCATCAAAATGCGCAAGCACGAGCTCTTCTCTGGCAGGTGGATTCTCTTCACTCTCATAAAAAAGACGCGCTTTCTCTCGTTTGCATGTGCACGCTCAGAAACACAGCTCAGGGCATATGACAACGGATGTAATCAGTATTTACATAGCATAACAGTAGAAAATGTATCAATCTCACACGTGTCCCGCATTGTCCCGCAAAATCACTGCTTAGCACAAAAAAATTCTGATGTCCGTCTACAGGAGCCAAGGCTCGGGCATGGATTTCTGCGCGCATGGGCCAGTTTGTCTTAGGTTAAACTGGCTTTTACATGCGTTGATTCGGTTGTTGCATAAAGATTGTTTATTTCGAGATTATCAATCTAAATTAATACACTGACAAATAAAGTAAATTATAACTCAAACTTGAGATTTTACTGGGGCACAGCAGATGTTTACTGGGGCACGTGCCCAAGTAAATAAGGGTCTAGTGACGCCGATAAAGCCTGATTTGTTAACACTTGTGTAGCTTCACAAACCACTGGCGCTTTAGCCCATCAGAATAGGAGAGCTGACCTCTGTATAAGTTGGCTCTGAGCATCATTTCATCAGAATCACTCGAATGAAGCGACAGCCATCGATTTGTGTGCAGCTTATAGCAGGGCAAGTGATGCAACGCTCATTTCCTTATCTCAGGAAATCGAGGTTACGTCACTAACCTGAGCGTTCCCTTGACAGAGTGACCTGCTCCGCTTTTTACTTCTATCTTCTTTTCTATGCTAATGTTCTCCTGAAGGTGATTGTATATTTTCATGTTTTTTTTTTGTGTGTGTGTGTGTGTGTTAAAATTTATTTGAATTAATCTATATAATTAATCTATAATTTATATTAATCTCTATAATTTAAAAAAAAAAAAAAAACTTGAATGACCTGGTCCGCCAGCCTAGTCTTGGAGCACTTAAAGGGACAGTTCACCCAAAAATGAAAATTTGATGTTTATCTGCTTACCCCCAGGGCATCCGAGACGTAGGTGACTTTGTTTCTCCAGTAGAACACAAACAAAGATTTTTAACTCAAACCGTTGCAGTCTATCAGTCATATAATGACAGTCAATGGCATCCACGGCTTTGAGAGTCAAAACGTACACAGACAAAACCTAAATAAAACCCTGCGGCTCGTGACCATACATTGAGCCGACCGAGGCATGAGCTAGGGCTAGCCTAGGGCTAGTGCTGCTCCGACTGTCTGAATGACTTAAGAGTGCCATAGGGAGGGCCAGCAGGGAAATATCTTGGGCCTTGAACTGAGTTGAGAGCACCTTAGGTACAGAACCCTTGCGTGGTTGGACAACAACTTGAGAGCGTGGAGGTGCTTTGTAGATGGAGCTTTAGCTTTTAATAATGTTGGTGACTCTTGCGGGGAGCTGGCTAGACTCCCGTCGAGGGGCTAGACATGGAGGCTCTACAGCTCTGCCTGGGGATTCCAAATTTTGCCTTGCGGCTGCAAGAATAGGTCTCTTCTCAGCAACATCAGCCACAGGGTGCTGAAAGCAGCTGAATCATCTCCGGGAACCAAGCTTGGTTCCTCCAGAGGGGGAAATCGAGAAATAGATTGGGCAGTGACAGTTGTCTCGTGAAGAGGTCCACCTATGCCTTGCCAAAGACCGACCAAATCATCTGAAACGACTGAGGATATTTTCTTCATTCTCCTGGAGCTACATTGTCCCTGGACAGCATGTCCGCTCCTTGGTTCAGTTTGTCCAGCAAATGAACTGCTCATAGTGAGAGGAGTTTGATTCTCAACCCAAGACTCCAAGATGGTTGATATAAATGTTCTCTGTCAACTCAGAGTTTGAAGCAGAGTTTGTGATTAATCCTGGAGCACGTGCACCTGAAAGTGTCCATCAAACAGCCAATCACACGGATCGTGGAGTGCATCAGCAAAGCGTCAGTTGGATTCACTTCTCGTGAGAGTCAGCGCAATTCACTTTTTTGCTCTGAAGATGTCGTTATTGAAAATAAATTTAAATGCATCTACAAGGCAGGAATAAACACTTCTGCTGCAGCAAAAGCCAGAAGCCAGCAGAAAGAAAATGTATCACTATGCAAAGAAAGCAACTGAATTGAATCATTTACATAGTTTCACATAGAGCTCAAAAGGAAAACATAAGTTTAGTCATTTTAAAGTTGGATATATTGGCACTTATCTACATGTATCTATATTTAATTTAATTTAAATACAAAACTTAAAAAAACTTAGGCTGGTTTTAGCTGTTTTTTAAGTTTTGCATTTAAATTAATTTAAATATAGATACATGTAGATAAGCTTCAATATATTGAATTGTCATCCAGCTTGGTCTAATGTTAGGTACACACTAAAAGATTTTTAAAATCTTATAAGATCTTCAAAATGTGAGAGACCCACAAATTTGAGGGCAAAAAATCCTAGATTTTGCTCCTATAGTGTGTGGTGTGCCGCGATGTGACAAAGACAGCACACCACACACCAACAGATTTTCAACCAAAGTCCCGACTGTGAACGCGGGAAATCTCGCAAAATCTCTTGAGAATAAACATGGTGGTTGATATGCAGGAAGAAATTGCAATGACTGTGTTTGTTATGGTTTGTGAGTTTGTAAATTGATATTGTTCATTTAAAAAAAAAAAGTTTGTAATGTTTCTGTCTTCTGTCAGCTCACTTACTGATTGGATATTGTTTCGTTTCACGTGATAATCTCCAGATCTTTGGCACGTTTGTCCTCGGGGTTCCCCCCACACATCAGGATTTCTGATCGTAAATCTTCAACATGTTCAATATTTAAGATTCGCAATCGGGGCACCTCCGACGTTCTTCCGAGCAGATTCAGTCACTCTCGACACACCACATAAACTCAAGGTTTATGGGATGTTGTGGATCAGTCTGGAATTACATTACCTTTTTTGTGTTTTGTGTTCTTTAGATTAAGTCTGAGAACTGAAACATACACAACTAAGAGTATTTAATAAACTCTGCTCCTTTTTACAATTATCGCCTCCTGCAGTTTAAATCTTTTTTTTTTTTTTTTAATAAAACATTGTTAAATCAGAATCTGAATACTGGATTCTGATTGGCTGGCAGGTATGCAGTAAAAACGTTTAATATACAGGTAGTTCCAAATCAATTTAATCACTATTCTATATTAATGCGCTGCTTTAATTGATGCGCACTAACCAACACACATCACTCCCACAAAAACACTCAGTACGTTTACATGTACAACAATATTCCGATTTTAACACGATTAAGACAATACTCTGATTAAGAATCTACCATGTAAACAGAGATTTTTGATGACTTTAATCCGACTAAAGTCAAACTAGAAGTCAACACAAATCAAATTAAGACATGTGGAGTATTCCTATTTTAGTCGCATTATCTAAGGGCAGTATAGACATGTACACACCTTAGAGGTCGGAGATTGCACACACACATAGAGTTGTATGTAAAATAACCTAGATACTAGATCGCTACATTATATTCCTCAGCAACGAGGTGGTAAAATCGCTGTTTCTGAAGTTTGTAGAGAAAGACGGAGGCAGGTAACGCGCATTTGTGCATCATTAACTAGTAACAGTTTTGCACATTTTCATATGTAAGGGATAATCAACGGTTTGCGGAGGTAATCAACGGTTTTATATGCATGTCGTGCCTTTAAAATCCTTTAATGCATGGCAAGCTGTTGATTATCCCTACATATATCATGAATATTTGCAAAACTATTACTAGTTAATGATGCACAAATGTGGCATAAATGTGTTTACACAAGAAGAGGATGTTAATGTTTCAAATATAAATGCAATAAAAAAAACATGATTTTATTAATTAGTGTTAGTAATTAGAATTCTGGGTATTTTTTTGTTTTTTTTTTAATTTTTACCATACATTTTTTATTTCTGTACACACTTTGTGCATCAGTCTAAAATGTTGGAAGTTATCGTGTTGAGTACTTTGGCTGTTCATACTTGAGATAGGCCTACAATATGTTGTAAAATATGGGTGTAGACACGTGTGCAAATGTTACCTGAGCAGATGACTCCAGCATCTTTAGCATGATCACAGAAACTTTTGTCCCATCCTGATGTTCCACAGTCCTTCAGTGTGGATTCCGAACCAACACATCTGACAAAATGCATCCAGACTGGTCCTGATCCTTGTCCAAAGTGTGCATTACCCCAAACATCTACAGGTTCTCCACAGTCCAGTTCTCTACACACCACTGCAGCATCAACCAAATCCCAGGCGACATCACACACTGTTCCCCACTGACCTCTATGAAGAACCTCCACTCTACCAGCACAGCGACTGTGACCATCAACCAACCTCACATTCACAGTGTCTAATATTTAAAAAAAGAGGCATATTGTGAATTAACAAATTATAATTGATAATAATATTGTCATCTAAAACATTACATTATAATCAAACATTTTAAAGTAAGCAAGAAAAAAATAGTCAGAATATTGTTTTTATTTTTATTAGGCCTATTATTATTATTTATTTTTTTTTTTAACTTGTGTACTTACCAGCTGTGATGAGTATTACAACTGAAGACAGTAAAATGAGTGTCAGGCATCTCTCCACCATCCTCAGCATGATTAACTCAACACCCAGCACAAGCTTCTCCACACTGATGATACAGAAGTACAGGCATCCTCTTAATGAGAGAGAAGGAGGCCCAACACCCTCCAATCACACTCGCTATTACCTTATTAGACACAACAAAGGAAATCATCAAACAACTTCACTGACAAATCAGAGGATGCTTTTATGAATTTCTCCATATCAAAATTGTCAGTGCTGATGAACTCCTCCTCCCCACATCGAGACGCCTCACTGAGGGGATGCGCACACACACACACACACACACACACACACACACACTCACACACACACACACACACACACACACACACACACACACACACAGACACACACACACACACACACACAGATTTGACTTACAGGAGACAGGAAACTCTCCAATTTATTTACAGCATCAAAAGCCACCACCTGCATAGACGAGATAAAAGCCTTAGTGTATACATATGTCAGCATGACATAATAAACTCAGTAGTAAAACTGTAAAATGAAAACATAAAAATGGTAATTTCCATTCAGCGATGATTTTGTTGTTCACCTTGTGACCAGCAGAGAGAGTCAATGTGCTACTGTACAGTTCTGCTAAACCACCTTGTATTGTCCATTCATACTTCCAGAACAGTGTAGCAACATACTAAAATTGTACATTTGAACAAAGAAATAATAACTGAAATTTCAGCTTAAGAAAAAGTCTGGTTTTAAGAGTACCAGTGATATCTCACACATTAAATAAAGATGAATGAGAAAATAATTAGTATGACATAGCCTAAAATAAACCCTCCTTCAAATAAACTAAAATAGCCTTCAAATAAACCCTCCACTAAACAATACATAAAAACAAACTGTGGCTGGTTTACATGTCAGATGGTCTCTTCTCATCTGCATGTTAGTGGTTCTTGTCCATAATATTTTACAATGCAAGCTTTTGCCAGGTGTAGTCAAAGTTTGGCCTGCATTAGATTAGATGCAGTCTTAAAGCTACTTAGAAAAAAAGAGCAGATACAATGTTTGCCATGCTTATAAGTGATTTTTCTTGTAACAGTGTAGTATAGTAGGAATACACTACAATCAGAATACACTCCAGTTTAGGAGGCCTACAAATCTGTAAGCATACCTGCTAGTATCAATGATCTGTCATCAATGACACACTGCAGCAGATTTCACAACCCTCTGATGCATGAATTATTACATCACAAAGTAATATATTTTTTTAAATGTTTGGTTTTTGTTTTAAGCAAGTGAAAAATCATGCCAATAGTTTTTTCAATATATATATTTTTGAGGAAGTTACATATCTGTCCACTGTAGTGGACATCATGCATCAACGGTATACATAGTGAGTCAATGGAAGTCATTGACTGGTCTAAAAAACATGTTTTTAAATCATTTACTAACAGTAAATGGTATGAATAGACATAAGAACAACAAGCTATGTAATGACAACACAGTAAAGTGAAGTGTGACAAACAAAAGGTAAAAGTGTGTGTCTATGGGGCAGAGATTTGTGGAGGTGTGCGGGGTGGGGTTATTTATACAAAAGTGAGCACAATTACAAACACATACAAGCACAAACCTTCCCACCACATACTCGAACGCAATTATGAACACATCTATCTGCACTCATACAGTATACATGCTTACACCTTTATAAGACCTAATTAGTAAATATACACTGTAAGCATTGAAATAAGTGATCAAATCTGAAGACTATTTAATATTTCTGTTCAATAAAACCATTCAAGTGCAAATTATATCATAATTTTTATTAAATATACAAAATAAGGCAGAATCTATATATAGGCCCATAGGCAGAATTATACCCTTTGGTGCATGACGTCCACTGTAATGGACAGATACATTTTCTGTCTCTTTAAAATCTGGCACACATCTGATTTTCTCACAACTTTTCACTGTCATTTAGGACTTTTTAACTTATTTAAAACTGTGTACAATGTCACTCGCCAAAAAGTTAATACATACAGGAAACTGATTTCAGAGACAGGAAACATTCCAGTTTTTTTTTTTACATCATTAAAGCCCAGCACTGCAGATATAGAAATACTAGTGTAGATAACAAGCTGCTTCATGCTTCTCATTTCGAGTTCATGTTATTTATAAAATCAAATGTCCTTTTCTGCTTTACTTACTGTTATTCAGAAGTATATTTAGCAATGCTTGTCAAGTAGACAGTATATATTAGTACATTTATCAATACATATAGAATATTAGTAGGGCGTTTAAAAAAAAGACAATAAAGAATAACTATGACAATACACAGTTCATCATACAGGAATACTAGACCAAGTTTGCAGCCGTACGTGTTTAATACTGCAATACCGATCTACTCCTTTGGGAGGCAGTAAAGGACTGAGATGGTAAACCTGATGACTGTACTGAATTGATCAATGAATTATTGAACTGAATTATTGGAGCTCACTCAGCAAAACTGTAACGAGATATTAGCATCGAAATAACAAAATGAGCCCTCAATGAAGTGGATACTTACCTATAATCAACCTAAACAAATTCTACAACTACATACTATCGTTCGTCAGCAATGAAGAAGCTCTTAAAATTTTGTGTGCAGCTTTGAATGACTCGGTACTGCAGGTAAGGACAATTTCCTACCAAAACAATATTAAGCATATCATAAAGTAGCAGGACATAAGCGTGGTTTAATTTATGACTTGTGTATCGACCTTTTTGTTTTTCGATCTCACCTGCATCCAGCTAGTACAGCTCGTTTTGCTGCTTGCTTTTGCAAATTGGTCTGTCTTAGCATATTATTTTAATGTATTATCTTATTTATGAGCACACTGGTTTGTAGTGCAAACATTTTTACCATTTACTGCATGCTGTTATTCTTTTTGTTATATATCCCTATAGTGGAAAATTACCCGGAAGTCTCAACCATAGGCTATTAGGCTTATTACCGCGTTGGTTGAAGAAAAAGACGCAGTATTGATGGAAATTACTGAAACCTGAGATTTTAATATATCAATAACAATATCACATAAACGTTGTTCAAAATCGTTAAACAAAGGCAGTGGGTGTGATCATTGAGTCAAACGGCCCCCCTTCTTTGTTTGACTCCTCCTCCACATCATCATAATCTGTTAATAATTACGAAATCTTAAATCAGGTCAAATGTTGTTATTGGGTGAATATTTAAAAAATCTTGAAAAAATAATGAGAACAAAAGGGTTATAGTAACTTACCCAACAGGTTTCTCACATCTTCACTGACACTCATCACATCATCATATTCCTCTAGAACTCTCTCTGATCAAGAATGAAAAAATTCATCAGTTTATATAGCACTGTATTTCATTTAAATTATCTCTTTTCCCTTAAGTGAACTGATTACAGAGAAAACATATCTGATACTTTTAACGTGTTTCCTGTGTGTTTTCTGGCCCTGTCTTAGCGAGCTTTCTCCAGTACGTTACAATACTCATGTAAACATACAAAGGGTGAAAAAAAGGTAGTTCTGTGCTTCTCACCTGTTACACCTTGAGAGCTTGGTCTAATGATGATGGCATCATCATAATTCTCTGGTGTGTTCACTACACATGCAAATATTAAAAATTAAATATAAGCCAAAAAAATCATTAAAACAGTACTTTAAAATATTGTCTCCAACAATCTTAATTTTAAGGAAATATATTGTTTTTTTTTAATTGATAAAAAAGTAAAACACCTTTTTTGATATCAGATTTCTGTCCACTCGTCATGACATCATCATAGCTCTCAGGTGTGTCTTCTACAAATTCACACATTTAAACACATATTCATTCAAAACATATTTGAAATATATATCTTAAGTACACTGTAATATTTTAATTTAAAAATATATTATATGCTGTTGTAGAATAACAGAGTAACACCTGTCTCATGATCTGGTTTCAGTCCATCAGTGATGACATCATCATAGTATCCTGGTGTGATTTCCTTCACCATCTCTTCTGCATAAACACAGAATATGTTTGGATACAAAACCAAAATATGTTGTTGCTGCAGGTGAGATTAAGAATTTATTAAACATTTGGAAATTAATTATGTGATCAGTTAAAAAGGTCGCTGACCTTTTAGGCCACTGCCATTGGTGACATCATCATAATATGCAGTCTTGAACTCTTCTGCTAAAAAGAGGAAAGCAGACTGTTAATATATAAGTAAACAGCAGTATCTGAATAGCACTGAGTCATTGATCAAATATGTAACAGAATTTATTTATTTATTTAGGTGATTTGTTTAAAAAGCATTTCAGTAGAATGTGGAATAAATATGCACTTCTGCTCTCTAACCTGAGAGAAGCTCATCACCATTTTCATACCCAGAATGCAGTTCTTCAGAGATGAGACTCCCTGTTAAAGGAGAGCATGTTGATCATTACAAACAGACAGAATCCTCATTTCCTTTGCAGAAGACAACACGGCACAAATAGTAATTATTCACTTAAAAGCATTAGAGGCAGAAATCCCTTTTTGTTGGGCCTGTTAGTAAACACACAAGTATCCTCACATGAACCCATTCCTCACTGCCTTCCAGAAATAGAGACACACACACACACACACACCTGCACCTACACTTAAAAATATATGAACACCTCCTTATGACAATCTAAAAATACTCACAGGAAGAGACACTCACTGACAGACACACACACATACACACACACACACACACACACACACACACACACACACACACACACACACACATAAACATGCACCTGCAGCTCTGTGGTTTTCTGTCAGGAATTCTGTGGTTTGAAGCAGGAGATTTAACTGGACTAATAATAGATGAACATCAACTGTCTGACAGACTCTCTTATTAATGGTGTTAAATGAGATTCATGGCTCATGTCTCACCCCTCTGAGTGAAGTGATTGTGTCTGTGCTGAATCTCCTCATAAACGGCCTCAGACGTCATCCTGTGTCTCCTCTTAGAGAGAGCTGTGAGTGTAGACAGACAAACCTGCTGTCAGTTCACAACACATGACTGATCACACACTGAATAAGACTAGTGTTGTCACGATACCAAAATTTTGACTTCGATATGATACCCGATTAAAATATCACTATACTACTACTGAACCGATACTATGGATAAAACATAGAACAACGGGAAAAGTAATTGAATAATAGATGATCCAAATGCAGATCAGTTATTTTATCTATTATAACAAATTTCTCACTTTAAAAAAATAAATAAATAAAAATTATAATAATCACATGCCAGTACCATTACACAGGATTATGGTGAACAACTATGCTGAGCCTACAGGTATGTAGAGATCTTTGCTATATTGGTAAGTTAGCTTAAAGGATAAAGCCAAATCTTATTTCAATATATAGTAAATTTATTTCACAACAACAATTTATATCATGACATTTTTTTGTTATTTTATCTTTGTTATTAATAATAAGTAACTAGATACAAGTAACAAACTAAAGGACAACTACAATAAAACAAAGACACAAATGAAATAAAGAGGTTTTATTTTTCCTAAATTCCATTTTAATTTTTCTAGAGTCTATTTTAATGGTTGCATTAAAAAATATTTATCAAAAAGCATGTCTGATTAATTGAAATCATGAAACTTGCAGAATTTAATAGCATTTTATTAAAAGTTTAACAAAAATTACATGTTTTTAAGGCCCTATGAAATACGTTTTATTATTTTCAGTTTTGTTTGTGAATCTCTGTTTTCCATTAATTTTCTGGATTTCAGTTTAATCGTTTCATTAAATTTTAATAATCAAAAGCATGTCTAATGAATTTATAAAGGATAATTAGATTTGATAAAGAATTAATTTATTATAGGCTATTTATTTCTTTTTCTTTTTCTTTTTCTTTTCTTTTTTTTTCAGAAATACTGTGTTGTGTATTTATAATTTTCTGGTAAATAAATTCTGGTAAATATTTTTTTCCGGTAAATATTCCTTAAACATTGTTTTAATAATATTTTTATTGTTAGTAGTAGTACTATCTGTAGTAAACAAAACTGCGCGTCTCCGCCATTCACTAACACGGACACGCAGAAATACGGCTCTTATTAAAATGCATTCTTAAAGTACCGGTACTAGTAAAATGCGGAATTGTACCGTTTTTAAAAGCAGGGTATTGCCATACTTTTTTAAGTACCGGTATATGGTGCAACACTAAGTAAGACACAATATGACAGTCTCCAACCAAACACAAATAGTTATAGATATTTCAAGATGGACAAAAGTGTTACAGATAATTTTGTTATCATTGAATTGATAGCCTATAAAAGTGCAAATAGTTTATAAAATGTATGCAGTTATGTGCATTTTAACAAAACTGCTCTGATTTTCTTCAAGGGCACAATAAACAGTACATTAATACATTATAAAATGAACTGGACTGATTGTGTACAACTATTCAGGGCTATTCAGATAAGATTTGTAAATGAACACTTGCTTTTGTTCCAAAGATATTAATTAGGCATTATGTCAAAGACATTTGTAGCTGTAGATGTGTATTTAACGTTGTAATGTGTAACTCATCCAGCAGATGGCAGCAAAACACTTCTTATTGTAAAGAGGAGCAGACAACAGTCTTGTCATTGTGTCACCACATGAGGGAGCTTCTCGACATTTTTTTTTTTTTCACAGCTACATTACAGCTAAAATGTAATTAACGTAGAGCTCATTTCACAGCACATTCATTTTACTTTTTGTCTCCTGCTATTATATATTGTAATACATAGCGTGATAGAATGCTGTAAATACACTGTGGCAGTGAGAGTGAAATTTCTGAAATTTTCAGTGTGTCTGGGGGGAGGGGGATGTCAAAACTAGCTGAGCTACATTTAATACTTGCTCACATGGTGCTACTTCAGCCATGAAGAACTAAACATGGCACAGTTCATGTGGACTTACGTGTTGCCCAGTAGATACAGTATTAATGTTAACAGACAGTTTAAGTGGCCAGCGAGTGTTTAACATATAGATAACAAAATGGGAACTCTGTTATTTGGATACTTACCTACAATCAACCGAAATAAAACCTGCAGCTACATACTGTTGTTTTTCAGAAATGAAGCAGCTCTCATAAAGTGTGTGCACACAACAGGCAACTACACTTGTTTTATATTGATGGATGACATGAGCTGCACTGGGGTTCAAAAGTTCTGTTGTTAAGCATTATTAAGTCATATTAAATTATTACACAAGGTGTATAGAGAATAAATATTCCTTACATAACTCAACACTTATAAAGCCTGATACATGATGCATATAAAAGTAAAATGCCCAGCAATTTGCATATTTATTTATTTCTTGATTAAAAGACACCTGATCATGTAAGACAACATAGCAAGATATTTAGGATGTCTTCACCCATCAGTGTGGTTGTGCTTTATAAGGCAAGATCATACATTTGATTTATAAATATATATATATATATATATATATATATATATATATATATATATATATTTTTTTTTTTTTTTTTTTTTTTTTTTTTTCCCCAAGTCTTTTTGAAAGACACACAAAAATTGGTCTGCTTTTTTATTGCTATTAACAGGGCCAACAAACAATACAACAAAATATAATTTTTTTTTTTAATACAAAAAAATGGGGAAATATATAAAAACCTGAGATTTGACATATCAATAACAATATCACTCAAACTTTGTTCAGATTTGTTGAACTGAGGCAGTGGGTGTGATCACTGAGTCTTTATTTAACTCCTCCTCCACATCATCATAATCTGTTAATAAATACAAAATCTTAAATCATGTCAAATGCTGTAACTGGATAAATATTTTAAGTCTATACATTTTTACATTTTACTATTATTTTTATAATATTAAAAATATTAAAATATAAATAGAGATATTAATATAATGAGAGCAAAAGGGTTACAGTAACTTACCCAACAGGTTTCTCACATCTTCACTGACACTCGTCACATCATCATACTCCTCCTGAACTCCCTCTGATCAAGAATGACATAATAACATGTCATATCAGTTTATAAAACACTTTATTTAATTTGAAGTGGCTTGATTACTCATAAAACATGTCTTTTATAAACATATAAAGGTTTATACTAAAATTAAGTTCTGTGCATCTCACCTGTTACACCTTGAGAGGTAAGACAGTAATTTAAAATATTATCTGTAACAATCTTGATTTTAAATGAATATTGTTTTTTTTTTTAACTGATAGAAAAAAAATAATAATAAAATAAAAGTAAAACACCTTTTTTAATATCAGAGTTCTGTCCACTCGTCATGACATCATCATAGCTCTCAGGCGTGTCTTCTACAAATTCACACATTCATCACAGGCACACACATTCATTAAATTCAGAAAAAAATTGAAATATATATCGTACACTTTAGTATTTTATTTTAAAAAGTATATTATATGCTGTTGTAGAATAACAGAGTGACACCTGTCTCATGATCTGGTTTCAGTCCATCAGTGATGACATCATCATAGTATCCCGGTGTGATTTCCTTCACCATCTCTTCTGCACCAACACAGAATATGTTTGGATACAAAACCAAAATATGTTGCTGCTGCAGATCATGAGACTGAGAAAACATTTGGTAGTGTGATCAGTTAAAAAGGTCACTGACCTTTTAGGCCACTGCCATTGCTGACATCATTATAATATGCAGTCTTGAACTCTTTTGCTAAAAAAGGAGAGCAGACTGTTAATATACAAGTAAAACAGCAGCATTTAAATGACATTGGGTCATTAATCAAATATGTAACAGGATTTGTTAATTATATTTATTTAGGTAAATTCTTTAAAAAGGATTTGAGTAAGTAGTATATATGCCACACTAAGTGTCATCTTTTTTGATTGATGACTTCCGGTGTGACCTCTGACCTTACCCCTCCCCCTCATGCCTAGGGGGTAGTGACCCATGACAGGAAAATGAGGCTTTCCATAGACATAGTGATTTTAATACTGTATCAACACCTAATCCTACCCAGCACAGTAAACTTTTTTTTGTTTTTTTTTTATTATATTTTCAAAAACATCACTTAGTATAATTTATCATTTAAAAAGCTGTTATGATCATGGAGACCAATTGTGCTTAAAACATTTGATGTACTGTATTACCACACACCATTGGGTACATGAACCACACTCACACACAAACACACACACACACACACACACACACACTGAGTTTTAATGTTTTATGGTGTCATTCCATAGGAGTAATGACTTTTTACAGTACAAATACCTAGCCATCACACAAATATTTCTGTATGTTTACATTTTAAATAAAACATTTAATATGATTGTAAATATTATAATAACAATGACTCAAGAAATATCCTCTTAAACCACATTTATGTAACAGCAGTGTAAAACCCATTTAATCATGCAAATTTGTGTCCTGATAAATCATATAAACAAGTATACTATCGCTGCGGTGCCCGGGGAGCAGTTGGGGGATCACAGAGAGACAGGAGGGGTGAGGGTGGAGATACAGCACGCACACACACGCATGCGCACACACACACACGCGCGCACACGCACACACAATGATATCATTCAGAAAGGTCAGCAGCCCAGGTCAGCACTGCTGGCCATGGGTGAAAACACTAAAAGCTGTTTTTCAAACTTTTTCCCAAAATCATATATTGTACGTTTAATACTTTTGAATCTAGCTTGAAACTTTGAATAAAGGGTTACCAAATGTTAAATCTTATAAGATTTACTTTTATTATTTCTACAAAGGTTCATGCTACTTTTATCATTATCAGTCTAATAAATATGTGGTCAATACGTGATGAAACGAGAATCATGCTAGCAAATAAGTTTGACACAAAGTCTTTAAGAAAGGGATGTTTTTGGTTTGTTTGCTTGTTTGTTTGTTTGTTTGGTTTTCTGTTTTTAAAAACAACTAAACCAGATAACAGATTATTCTTTCCTTGATGATTTTCCCAGTGGTGATTATCATCCAGGTGGAATTAATATTTTTTTATTTTATTTTATTTTATTTTTTTTGAGTTTCAGGCATGGTACAAACATGCAATGGAGGGGTCCAGATGTAGCTTCTTAACTGAACAAAGAAAACATTTTACATTCATTCAACATATTTTATTTATTATTTTTCACGAGTACCATGGTTTCATGCATTCTTTCCGGTCTGTCTACGAAGCGGGCACAAGACACAAGGCCTCAACATGAAAAGTGAGTCTTACTGTAATTCTGTTAAAAAAAAAAAAAAAAAAAAAAACATCGATAATTATCACGATAAATGTAAAATTTTTATTTCTTTCAAGTTTAAAGGAAGATTTTTGCTACAATGTAAAAGTTGTAAAAACTAGATGGTTAATTGTGGCTTTAAACTATTCTTTATAGTCAGAACTTAACAATTCTTCTAATTATTTACACTTTTCCTTAAAATAAATATCTTAATAGAAAAAAAGTTCTAGTTCCTAGTTCAACATGTTTTAATAAGTAATATTGTTTCATATAAAAAAAAAATGGATTTTGATGTTGCCTGCTAATATTAATAGTAATGTAACATTTTTGTCTCTTAGCAATACAGATTTGATAGCAGCTTGAGTTAGAATGCAGATGTAGATTTATATTCAGTATCAAATCAGTAATATTTGTAAAAATTGTAGCAAATGATGAAACTTAAAAAATATAGGCATGAGCTAACAATCAGTAAAAATACTGGATATTCAGACAGCAAGAGCAGGACCTGATTGACTTTTTCTTAAGATAAAGACAATTATTTGGTTTATTTGGTATCTCGCTTGACAAGATAACATAACAACGGTTACTCCATTACAGCACACACATCTAGTCTGTTTTAGCATACGTATCTCGCATTATTCTTCAATATAATTGTTTAGTGTGTTTTAACACACTAATTAGTTTAAATATGTTTTAACAATTCTTTGTGTTTTTGTTTTTACAAAGTTGTTAAACACGTGTAACTACTACCTCACTCAAACGCTGTAGACTTTTAGGTCAGGGAACTGCAATACCTAGCATACACCTCGGTCTTAAAACATGTCTGCAGGGATCCACGTCAAAAACGTCCACGTCATACATGGCAGCGCTCCAAATCATTGGACTTCTGATTGTACGCACGCCAAGATACCCTGTATAAAAAGACTCACATTTCCACAATTTTTGTGAAGTATACGCTCCTTCCGTGTTGTGATGTGACAAACCCCTTTTTTGTGATCTGTGTTAGTGATGCAGAGTCTGTTTCATTTCTGTGAAACGATTCATTTGGACAGTTTGGCTCAATTAACTGGTTCAAAGAACTGATTCATCAGCTCCCTGGTAAGTACACCTAAAATTTCCTAAATATCTTGACTTTATCCGCGGTAGTACGCTAGGCCTCGTCACACCGTTGTGAGGCTTTGTTCGCTCTTTCTATTTGAATTTGTTTACCTAATTGTAATTGTCAAGCCTTACGCTTTGTTTTCTACTTTTTGATGTCATGTCAGCAGGCCTCTTTGTTCATATACGTCAATATTTCAGCGAATTTGGTTGATTTAAGAAAATATCACTTTTAAACTCCATCTCCATTTGAGACATTTACGTTATGTTATTAAAACTAACCTAGTATATATTAAAGATCATAAGATCACTTTTAAATTTCTATCTACCCTCGTCTACTCGTTTTCTTTTTAGAACATTTATTAAAAATGATATTTGTCAAATTACTCATTTATATACAATTATATGGGTTTTACACAGCCATAATTACATAAATCTAGTTCATGAGGATATTTCTTGAGTCATTATAATTAAAATACTTATAAACATATGAAACATTTTTTTATTATTATTTAAAATGTAAAATATACAGAAAGATTTATGTGATGGCAAGATATACAGTTTGTACTGTAAAAATCATTACACCTATGGAGTGTTCCCAGAAAACATAAAAACCAATGTGTGTGTGTGTGTGTACAGGGTATGGCATACCCTGTTTCTTAAAACATATTTGTCAACATGATTATTTTGTTTTATCATGTTTTGACCCTACATTTAAATCTTTGTAGAAAAAAGTAAAATCATATAGATCTATAAGACTTGTGAACCCTTAAAACTTAACCAAAGTATTACCACAATTCATAAATTCTATAGTTTTAGCACATATTGCATACTAGGATTTAACGTTGGAGATACTTTATACTTTCATTAGCTGCAGATATTTTTAATGATTGGACTTGTTTGAGGATATATATCTAGTTGAAAATGTCTACTTTAGTTTTACTTTAAAACATACTTCTTTGTTATTACCTTTGTAGAAATAAATGTAAAGAACTGCTGTAAACTTTTAAGCAATCTAAATTGTTTAAAGTGAAAAAATCTAATATAAATTATACTTTGAGGCTACGTCAGACCAATTCTACCAAAGGACATCACATGTAGTAGAAACACTATTTATTTATACTTTAAAGTAATGTTACGCTTTGAAATAAATGTTGCATATTCAAAACATAGAACATAGAAAAAGTTAACTAAGTTAATTAAGACTAACATCTCAGATCATCTGGTCTGTATCTCCTCCCTTACCTCTCTGTGAGGGTCTGAAACAGACTGATCTGCAGTTTCACAATGGACAAGACATGGGGCTGTAAGTGTTTGTTAATAATTCAGCTTAAACTAAATGTTGCTGTTGTTTTTATTTTTAATTTTTGTAAATCACTCATCCATGTTTGGACATCATTGTGTAAAGATCTACTTCTAAGCACCCTGAAAAATGTAAGGAGTCTTTTTTTTTTTTTTCATATTTAGTGCTACCTAAATCTATAGTAATTGTTTCTCTGTGTTTAAGTGCCATGCTTATTTTTATTTTTATATTGAGCGTTATATATATATATAAAATCAGTTTTTTTACTACCATCTTTAAAATAGAGATAAATCTTTATTCTGTCTGTCTGTTTGTACTTGTTTATATGATTTATCTGGACACAAATTTGTATGATTATATGGGTTTTACACTGCTATTACATAAATGTGGTTTATGAGGACATTTCTTGAGTCATTGTTATTAAAATACTTACAAACATATGTAAACCTTTCTTTCGCAGAATGGCCATCTTTGCACGAGGAAATCTTTTCTCCTGGAAAAATGTAAGATGATTTATATTTATCGTATTTTTATTTATATACATCTTTAAATAAGAATAAATGTTTTAAAATATATTTCATTTTGTGTGTGTGTGTGTGGGGTTCTCTTGTTGTGTAGTAATATTTCAAATGACTGCCCTGAGCAAGATTTGTTCCCATGAACATAACAGCTTTTTTTAAATTATGAATTATAAATGAAAGTAAATGTTGTTTATGGAAAAAAAACCTGCAGTTCTGTAGTTTTCTGTCAGGAATTTTGTGGAACATGTCAGATCAGTTTATAAAACACTTTATTTCATCCGAAGGATCCTTTTTCCCTCAAGTGGCTTGATTACTCATAACACGTCTTACATAAAAATGCAAAGGTTTAAAAAAAAAAATGTAGCTCTATGCATCTCACCTGTTACACCTTGAGAGCTCAGTTTATTAATGATGACATCATCGTAATTCTCTGGTGCGTCCACTACACGTGCAAATAGGATTAAAATAAAATAAAAACCCATTAAGACAGTAATTTAAAATATTATCTGAAACAAGCTTGATTTTAAAGTAATATAATCTTTTTTAATTGATATATATATATATATATATATATATATTTTTTTTTTTTTTTTTTTTTTTTTTTTTTTATTAAAAAAAAAAAAAAAATTAAAACACCTTTTTTGATATCAGAGTTCTGTCCGCTCGTCATGACATCATCATAGCTCTCAGGTGTGTCTTCTACAAATTCACACATTCATCACAGACACACACATTCATTACTTTAAAAATAAATTGAAATATATATTAAGAACATTGTAATATTTTATTTTAAAAGTGTATTATAGAATAACAGAGTAACACCTGTCTCACGATCTGGTTTCAGTCCATCAGTGATGACATCATCATAGTATCCCGGTGTGATTTCCTTCACCATCTCTTCTGCATCAACACAGAATATGTTTGGATACAAAAGCCAAAATATGTTGTCATGAGACTGAAAATTATTTATTAAACATTTGGAAATTAATTATGTGATCAATTAAAAAGGTCACTGACCTTTTAGGCCACTGCCATTGGTGACATCATCATAATATGCAGTCTTGAACTCTTTTGCTAAAAAGTAAACAGCAGCTTTTCAGTAGTAACATGTTTATTTGTTTATTTATTTAGGTGAATTTTTAAAAAAAGATTTGCGTGGAATGTGGAATAAATATGTGTTTCATCTCTCTAACCTGAGAGAAACTCATCAGCATCTTCATACCCAGAATGCAGTTCTTCAGAGATGAGACTCCCTGTTAAAGGAGAGCAGAACAGACAGAAACATGTTCATCATTACAAACAGACTGAATCCTCCCTTGAATCATAAAGAAAACAACACAGTAAAAATATTAATTATTCACATTTAAAAGCATCAGAGGCAGAAATCCCCTTTTGTTGGGCCTGTTAGTAAACACAAATCGATCCTAATATGAACCCATTCCTCACTGCGTTCCAGAAATAGACACACACACACACACACACACACACACCTGCTCCTACACTTAAAAATATATGAACACCTCCTTATGACAATCTAAAAATACACAAAGGAAGAGACACTCACTGACACACACACACACACATAAACATGCACCTGCAGCTCTGTGGTTTTCTGTCAGGAATTCTGTGGTTTGAAGCAGGAGGTTTAACTGGACTAATAATAGATGAACATCAACTGTCTGACAGACTCTCTTATTAATGGTATTAAATGAGATTGATGGCTCATGTCTCACCCCTCTGAGTGAAGTGATTGTGTCTGCGCTGAATCTCCTCATAAACGGCCTCAGTCGTTGTCCTGTGTCTCCTCTTAGAGAGAGCTGTGAGTGTAGACAGACAAACCTGCTGTCAGTTCACAACACATGACTGATCACACACTGAATAAGACACAATATGACAGTTTCTGGATCTCTCCTACCTCTCCTCATCACTCTGTTCTGCTGAATCAGTATAAGCAGTGGCACTAAGAGCAGTAAGAGCACAACTACCAGTACAATCACAAGCACTATGGGGACGGAGAGAGTTTGTGGAGTGGCTGATGTTGAGCGCACTGATGTTTTTGTGGCAGGAGTAATGGACACGGCCGACAAATCTTGCCAATCTGTCAAAACAGACACAAACACATGAAAAATCATGATTGTCTTGAACATATAAAAAGATTTTAAAAATGAAAAATAAAATTTCTCAGTGTTTTGTGTGACCTGCACAGGTGAGTCCAGCGTACTCTTTTTGGGAGCAGTGAATGTGTTTTTTCAGGGAGAGAAGACAGTCCGACAGGTGAATCTCATTCCCTCTGCACTTGACTCTGATCATCCACACAACACCTTCACCAGCACCAAAGGTTGAATTCCCATCAGCCCTCAGTGCTGCTCCACAACCCAGCTGCCTGCACACCACCTGAGCATCACTGATGTCCCACTGATCTTTACAGACTGAGCCCCACACAGCGTTATGATACACCTCCAGCCTCCCAGAGCACCGGCCCTCCCCTCCACTCAGTCTGAGAGGAAGATGATCTAAAACACACACATCAACCAGCACTGAGCAGCTTCAGCACATTTACAACAAAACACAGTGAAACTGAATGCATGTCTTATAATAATACATTACCTAAAAATGAACACTCATTCTCCTTATCTGAGATTAAAACATGAAAAGAACATTAGGATAAAAAGACACATACTCGCATTGAAATCATCAATATGAAAACATATTGTAACAACTGGCTATTGTTCTCTAGAACGTGGGCTAACTGGAACTAAGCTATGCTGTAAAACTTCTACCAAGCTAATTGCCAGCGGGGCGCTAGCACTCACACGCGGCTTAACTTAGGTAGCGAAAAGTGCGAGCACTCGTGTCTCATACACCGCACGACCCTGAGTATCTCTGTGAGCAGATGCACAGACGGAATAAACAAAAAAGTGGCAGTTCTGTTGTCTTACACCTTTTAATTAGAAAACTGTATAAAAACTTCATAATTAATACAAAAATATCTCACTTGAGCAAGTGATTTTGGCCACTTCATCTCTACCGCAGTCATTCTGTCCCCATGGTGATGATGGACACTGCCATATAGTGGAATCATGTTGTCGACATTTAAAAAAATCAAGCCAATTTTTAGACTTCAGTCCCACTGAATTACTGGGTTCACTGCCAGATCTTCCACAGTTCAACTCTTGACAGATCAGATTCGCTGTGTCTCTGTTCATCTGGTTCCAGCACACATTACCCCAGGATCCATTGTAGAAAACCTCCACATTCCCTTCACAGCCCTCAGTTAACCTGATCTCTTTAAACTCTAGACAGAAATGAAAAGTCATTTTAAAAATCTGAATTTAAAAACCTTACCATAAACATGTGAAAGTGTTGGAAGGTTATTTCTGAAACCTTTATATCAACTTAATTTTAAAGAAAATATACAGCACCTTATTTACCTGAACACACGACTCCTACATCATTCTGGTGTTGACAGTCATGTTTTCCCCAGCCTGGAGAAGAGCAGCTCCACAGTGACGTCTCATTCCCCTCACACTCCACCTCATCCAGCCATATGGGTCCAGAACCAGGACCAAACCAGGCTGGTACCGGCTGGTTACTGAGGGCCACTCCACACTGCAGCTGTCTGCACACCACATGGGCATCTTTAATATCCCAGGAGTCATCACACACTGTCCCCCATGAGCCGCTGTGAAAAACCTCCAGCCTCCCTGCACAGTCTCCCCCAGAACCCACCAACCTGATGGACTCATGACCTGATATTCCGAGAAAGAAAAACACATTATTGATCACGAACAACTGAAGAATCTGCCCAGATGTTGTTGTTCCCACCAAGGCAGGTGATTGACAGCTGTTGTGTGGAGCTGCAGTTGAGAGTTTGTGGAGAGCTGCAGTTCCCCAGATGAGCTTCACTCCCAGAGCACTGGAAGCCCGTCACACACTCATGACTGTGTTCAGGACTGGATGAAGAGGAGCTGTAGAAGTTCAGCACAGAGCCACAGCCCAGCTGTCTGCAGACCACAGAGGGTCCAGTGAGACTCCAGGAGTCCAGCAGAACTCTCCTCCAGACCTGATGGATGAAAACTTCCACCTCCCCCTCACACTGTCTCTCTCCAGACAACCGCACCAGACCATCATGAAGAGCCAGAGAGGAACCTGAGGAGGTGTAGATCTTTTACTAAAATATAAAATAAGTTTGAGAATATGCTTTACATCAGCATTATACATTACTTGATAATAAATTAAAGCAGAAATAAATTAAAGAACTGACTAGAGCAGATGACTCCAACATCTCGTCTATGAGAACATTCAGCTCGACTCCATGAAGAGATGGAACATTCTGAGAGTTTTGTTTCATTCCCGTCACAATCAAACACATCAGCCCAGATTTCACCACTTCCCTCTCCAAACCAGTCTGATCCCACAACAGACACAGCAATCCCACAATTCAGCTGTCTACAGAGGACACTGGCAGCTCTCATATCCCGACTTGCATCACACACTGTGCCCCATTTATTTAAGTACTGACACTCAACTCGACCAGAACAGATGTCAGGGCCATTTACCAGTCTGAAACCAGTGTAACCTAGACAGGACAGGAACTTATTTAATTAAGACATATAGTAGATTAGAAAGAAGAGTTCAATGTTTATTTTTATTGCTGTTGTTGTATTACCATTCATATTGCATAACATGCTCATTGGAAATGTTGATAAAACAATTAGATTTTAGAATATTTAGTGGTTCAAATGTTGGATTATTTACTGACAGGATAAAGAGTGATATTTTACCAGAACATATCAGTCCCACATTGTTGTCTTGAGAGCACTGTGTGTACTTTGAAGTTTGACACACTCGAATGGTTGATTCATCTCCTCTACACTGAATCTCTTTTGTCCACATCTGAGTGTCAGATTTTGCTGTATATATTTATTTACCCTTGTGCTAATTAAGTCAATTATCTGAACATGTTCCTCCCGAATAAAACATTGATTATAAATAGCTTTGAACACAAAATTTATCAAATTATTTTATATTGCATATGTTACGTTACTGTCACCAATCACCAGCCTCACATTTACTTGGTCTATCCATAAGAGACATCAAAAAATTAACATACAACAATAAAATATTAGCCATATAGAAGTTATAAGAACAACATATGAACTCATAATCACATGCAAAACCATTTAAAATAATTTTCCTGTATACAATATAAAAATTAAAAAAAAAGAAAAATTATAATTTCATCTGTCACTGAAATTACTTACCAGCTGTGCTGAGTCTAACCACTGAAGACAATAAAATAAATGTCAGAGAGCTTTCCATCCTTCTGTTTGCCCAAAAGACTGATAAATTCAGAACCAAAGTTTCTCGTCTGCTCCCTCAAACACACTGAAGAAACTGGCTCCTGTCAGCCCCCTAAAGAGAGAGAGAGACTCACAGCTGCCAGTGACACTCACTGTTACCTTATTAGACACAACAGAGGAAATCATCAAACACAATCAGTGACAAATCAGAAAGCAGCATTTTTATTTTCTCCATATATATCAATAAAGTGTCAGCGCTGATGAGCGGGACTCCTCCTCCAGCGTGAAGAGACACTTCACTGAGGACAGACTCGTGTCAGTCATAAGTCAGTGTGGAGATAAAGTCACACTAAACTTAAAGCAGATTGATACAGAAACACTGGAGCTTATATTTAACATCAAAGCCTGAATCTGAACACAGCAGATACAAGCACTGATGACTGACTGCTCACTTCAGACACTTACTAAAACTTTACTTCACACAGAAAGTAAGTTGATATTTGCTATAAATATTTAAATTATAATAAACTAAACATTTAAAGTTATTTTTGGAACAATGTGCATAACATTAAAGGGAATTTTCCTACACTGTTGTAATGTACAAAAGCACAATGTAATATGTTACTACATTATAAAATGAACTGGACTGTTTGTGTACAACAACAACAAGATCTGTAAATGAACAGGTTTCTATTCCAAATATATTCATCTGGTATTGTATCAAAGATATAAGTAGCTGTAGATGTGTGTTTAACAATGTAATGTGTAATTCGTCCAGCAGATGGCAGCAAAACACTTATTGTAAAGAGGAGCAGACAAGAGTCTTGTCCTTGTGTCACCATATGAGGGAGATTCTCACTGTTAAACTTTTTTTTCTGGATAGAAATTGTTCTTTTCCTTTTAAGTTACCACACAAAAACTTTTTTTTAAGTTCTGTTTTTTTCCCAACTGTCCACAAATAAATAAATTACCGGTGTACTTTACAACAATATAAACATGATTGATTTATTTTTCTTTCTTTCTTTCACCTAATTTAGTACAATCCATTTTGTTCGATAAATGTTAAACTAAAAACTATAGATATTGATTCTGAAGTGCACAACAGCAATAAACATGCAATTTAAAGCATATTATTCAACATCTGCTTTAATCTGCATCTATATTGGATAATCTTTAATTCTGTAAATTGTCATACAAGTACAATGTCACATACTGTATGAGCAAGTGGATTAGAAGAAAAATACACAGTATATAATGCACATGTAATATATTCAGATTATATATTATAAACTTTCAAAAATGCATTAAATGTAATTTTGGGCAACACACTTCAGTTGAAATGAAAGTCAATTTTACATGTGCTTTAGTATATTAATCAATACATCAACATAACTATATCTCTTTAAAGCATGACAAAAACAATGATTTAAAACATAAGTTTAAGTAAAACGTAATTAAACATTATTACAAAGCACATTTTTAAAACACTTAAAGTGTGTTAAGAAACAAAGTAAGCTAGGAAAGTCATGAGAGTGTACTCTCTTTAAAAACACTTAAGTGGCCTTTAATTTGATGTATAATATAAGTGCGCATTCAGTAAAATTAAGCACACCTCATTTTCACAAGGGTAGAAGGGATATAAACCTATAAACATACCTGCTGTAGCATCTGTAGGGAAGGGTCTCAGGTGTGTGTATCAGTCGATCTTCACTGTTCCCAATAACAAATTTGAGTCACATGGTCTCCATTTCACTTCAGCCAGTTATGAACTGACTCAACACCAGACCTTAAACAGACCTTGACAATAATTGGTGCTTGTAAACACAGCCACTGTGTCATTACAATTTAACCAGAATTTTAAAATGTACAAATGCTCTGAAAATGCTTACTTGTTCATCTGTAGCCTCAAAACATTAAAATACTGCCACATTTTTGGGATGTTTCATGATTAAAAACAACATATTCTGTACATTTGGATGTTTAAAAAAGTAAAATATAAAACACCTTTGCCACATTGCAGTTAATTAACTGAATGGCAAATTTAACTGTCCACACACAAATCACAACAGCAGTGATGTGCAAACGACTACATTACTAACTGAATTTAAACATCGAAATTGAACAGATTTTATAAAAATGGCTTCAGAAGTAGTTAATATACTGCTCTGTTTTTATATTACTTCTTGTCAGGTGTCTGTTCTGTTTTGTTTTAGCTCTGTGTTCTTTTAGTTCGACCTAGCTTCCTTTTGTTGTCTGTTTTCCCGTCTTTAGTTTGTTTCCACAGCCCCTGATTAGCTCACACTAGTGATGGGAAGTTCGGATCATTTTACCGACTCGGACCTTTGAGTCTCGTTCAGCAAAATGAACGAATCTTTTTTTCGAGTCATTTCGTGCATGTTTAGCAAAACATAATTAAATGTTACGTGTTACTTCTCTAACACATCTGCTGCTTACACAAACGTTGATCACACTACAAACAAGACAAAACCATAATGCTATAAGAAAAGGAAAAGATTAATTCATTGTTTACCTGGGTCTATGATTAGCTCACCTCACCTCTTATCTGACAAGTTTTCGGGTTTGAGTCGTTCGTTCATCACGTGACAGCCCTATAAGATGAACGAACGACTCGAAAAACCCGAAGACTCGAAACAGGTGAACTAATTCCAGTACAGAACCTAATAGGATGTTGCGCATGCGCAACTGAACGAATCACTCCCCGAGACGACTCGTTCTTCCCGAGTCACATTAAAGATTCATTCAGAATGAACGAATCGTTCAAGAACGACCCATCACTAGCTCACTCCCTGCAAGTATTTATTAGCCCTCAGTTTCTCCAGTTCTTGGTTTTGTGTTGATGTTATGAGGTTTTAATGATTATGCTTGTGTGTTTCCTGTGTTCATTAAAACTGTTTGGTTCTGTTTTATCTGGCTGTTTGGATGATATACACCACTTAAACTAATACACACAAAAGTAAAATATTAAATGCAGTTCTGTGTAACTCATCCATTAAGTATGACCATTGTTCTCACATGCATTATAAGCTCTTAAATGGAACAAACTTATAAAATTACATTTTATCTGTTAAAGGAAATGTGTAAAATAAATAAAAGTAAATATATATTGTAGAAATAGACTATATAATATATGTCATTATCACACACCATCATGATGAGCCTCCACTCAGCAGCACAGAGATACTGCCACCCACCAACCTCACTTTGCCTGTACAAATACAAAGTGTTTAAGTCCATATATTTATAGTTAAAATATGTTCTCATCATCTTGAAAATAAAAGCAGGATGTCTTCAAAATCTCTACACAGTCAGTGTTATTTCTCTGAATGAGTTATGATGTGTGTATTTTATTTCCTGGTTAAGCAACATCTATTTCGGACCCTTCACGTCTGTGGTATTTTACTGAATTACAGTTTGCATAGAGGTAAAATGTGTTGCATGTAATTATTAATTTAACCAACATTTAAATCATTAACTGTTTCAAACTACATACTGTTAATGAAATCATTGTTGAAACATTTGCAGTTATCCTACTATACTAATAAAAACAATATTACAACAACATAATTACATTAGCACAGCAAATAACTACACAGTGCATACGTTACAATGCATACATCTTTATTCAGATTTCAGAATGAGCACTTTGCCATTTGTAATACAGACGTCATGAGCAAGTATTCATGTCATGTGTTTCTGAAGATCAGAAACCCCCACTGTTATTGCATTCATTTAAAAGGAAGGATTACTGCTCATGTCTGCTGGTTGTAAACGTATTTCCTGTTTGTAAACTTAAGTACATTCTAATGTCCTTTAGCAAAATATTAAAAGTGAACCATCAGTGATTCTTAAAAGGAATGATATTTTGATATTTGATATGATACTACTGCTGTAGGTGCTGGAATTCTTTAATGATGGGTGTTAGGTTTTTTTGTTTGTTTGTTTGTTTGTTTGTTTTTCTTAAATTTCTAAGGCAGCATGATAAAAAAGATTAATAAAACGCTTGGAAAACACATTCTAAAATGAAGCAAAGCATTTTCTGTCTGAAATTGCAATTGTATATTTCAATACAGAATGTAACAAAACACTGTGAGACTGCATCTGAAACTTGTATATTAAGATTACTAAAACTTTAAAATCGTTAACAGGATTTGAGGCAGTAGGTGTGGTTTGAGTTATACAGTTCCTGCCTGTTTTCCTGGACCCTCCTCCACATCATCATAGTCTGTTATTGGAAACAACGAGCAAATTCATGTATTAATACATACATTAAAATGCATTATAATAAACAATATTATCAGTAAATTTAAATGAGTTTTCATGACCACAGAAATTGATAATATAAAAAAATTATTATAAAGATCGAACAAAAGTGTTAATAACGTACCAAACATGTCACTCATATATTCTCTGACATTCTTCACATCATCATACTCCTCCTGAACACCCTCTGATATAAAAATGTGGCAATTATTAATTACATGAACAGACAGACTATATCAGGGGTGTCCAGTCCTGCTCCTGGAGGGACACAGTCCTGCAGAGTTTAGTTCTTCTAACCTCAATTAAGGACTTCAGGGTTACTAGAAACTTCCAGACAGTCGTGTTGGGACAAGATGGACCTAAACTTTACAGGACAGTGACCCTACAAGAGCATTTTGATATTTGGACAGCACTGGACTACATACTTTATATGGCACTATAATTTGAAGATAAATAATAAATAAAAAAAAACTGTTCTAGAAGGGTGTAAATTGAAATCCACACCTGCATTATCACTGGACAACTGTCGTATTATGACAACATCATCATAGTTTTCTGGTAAGTCATCTACAACAAAATAATTAACGATGAAATGCATTAATCAAATCGACAAAATGTTGGATACTGAAACTGTATGAGTAAGATAAATATATATTTATATGTTAAAACATAAATAATTCTAAGAATTAAACCTGTAGCTTGATGCCTCAGCCCTGCAGTGATCACATCATCATAGTTCTCAGGTGTAATTTCTTGCTCTTCTAAATGAGTTAAAAGCAAAAAAAGAACAGACCTTAGTCAGGGCAGCACCATTTATTTTTTGACAAGGATGAAAATGAGGCTGTGGGAATAGAAGTACAGTGTGTTCAGTGGATTATACTGTTGTTTAACAACATGCTAATTGCTCAACTAACAAAACATCTTTCTAAAAAACTTTCAGTAAACAAAAAACATTTAGTAAATGATATGATCTTGGACCTTTGTACAGTGCATACCACTGGTAATACATGTAGGTCTACCCTTCACAACCTCATTTTCATTCACATAAAATAGGCTGTCTACCTTGATAAGGGTCTATAAACAGAAACAGATTTACTGTTTACAGGCCCAAAAGGTTAAACAAGTGAAACTCATCATTTGAAGTCACTTACCTGTCAGGCCTTTAGTGGTGGAAAAATCATTATGGTATTCAGGTGTGACTCCTTTTGCAGATTTTGCTTTAATGAAAATATAAAAATGAAATAAATAAATAAACCCATATCTCATATGATTATGCATTGAATAGTGTATATAATTGTCTGATAATTTAACTTAATAAAGTAAATGTTTTAATTAATTACATATGCACATGCATGCTATATTTAAGTCCTCTAACCTGAAAGAAGTTCATCAGCATCTTCATACCCAGAATGCTGTTCTTCAGAAAGGACACTTCCTGTTAAGGAGCAGAACCATCAGGCACATTTGTAATCACAAATCAGACAAAACACCCCACTTCCTTTGAGTCATTTAACACTAACACTATATAATTTCAAATAACACACAAGGTCCCACAAAAGAATCTATGTGATTTATTCCACACATCCTTCTGAATCAAGTGATTATCCTGATTATCACTACAAATGATAACACATACTCACCCCTCTGAGTGAAGGGACTGTGTCTATTAGTGGGCTTGTGCTGAATCTCCTCATAAACGGCCTCAGTCGATCTGGTTTCAGTCCATCAGTGATGACATCATCATAGTATCCCGGTGTGATTTCCTTCACCATCTCTTCTGCATCAACACAGAATATGTTTGGATACAAAAGCCAAAATATGTTGTCATGAGACTGAAAATTATTTATTAAACATTTGGAAATTAATTATGTGATCAATTAAAAAGGTCACTGACCTTTTAGGCCACTGCCATTGGTGACATCATCATAATATGCAGTCTTGAACTCTTTTGCTAAAAAGTAAACAGCAGCTTTTCAGTAGTAACATGTTTATTTGTTTATTTATTTAGGTGAATTTTTAAAAAAAGATTTGCGTGGAATGTGGAATAAATATGTGTTTCATCTCTCTAACCTGAGAGAAACTCATCAGCATCTTCATACCCAGAATGCAGTTCTTCAGAGATGAGACTCCCTGTTAAAGGAGAGCAGAACAGACAGAAACATGTTCATCATTACAAACAGACTGAATCCTCCCTTGAATCATAAAGAAAACAACACAGTAAAAATATTAATTATTCACATTTAAAAGCATCAGAGGCAGAAATCCCCTTTTGTTGGGCCTGTTAGTAAACACAAATCGATCCTAATATGAACCCATTCCTCACTGCGTTCCAGAAATAGACACACACACACACACACACACACACACCTGCTCCTACACTTAAAAATATATGAACACCTCCTTATGACAATCTAAAAATACACAAAGGAAGAGACACTCACTGACACACACACACACACATAAACATGCACCTGCAGCTCTGTGGTTTTCTGTCAGGAATTCTGTGGTTTGAAGCAGGAGGTTTAACTGGACTAATAATAGATGAACATCAACTGTCTGACAGACTCTCTTATTAATGGTATTAAATGAGATTGATGGCTCATGTCTCACCCCTCTGAGTGAAGTGATTGTGTCTGCGCTGAATCTCCTCATAAACGGCCTCAGTCGTTGTCCTGTGTCTCCTCTTAGAGAGAGCTGTGAGTGTAGACAGACAAACCTGCTGTCAGTTCACAACACATGACTGATCACACACTGAATAAGACACAATATGACAGTCTCTGGATCTCTCCTACCTCTCCTCATCACTCTGTTCTGCTGAATCAGTATAAGCAGTGGCACTAAGAGCAGTAAGAGCACAACTACCAGTACAATCACAAGCACTGGAGTTGATGCTGGAGGAGTTTGTGAAAGAGTGACTGATGTTGAGAGCACTGGAGGAGAAGCAGATGTTGCTGTGGCAGGTGTAGTGAACACGGACAAATCTTGCAAATCTGTCAAAACAGACAAAATAAAAAAATCATGAAAAATCAAAAAAAAAAAAAAAAAAAGAAAATTCTCAGTGTTTTGCTGTGACCTGCACAGGTAAGTCCAGCGTGCTCTTTGTGGGAGCAGTCAGTGTGATTTTTCAGGGAGAGAGGACAGTCCCACAGGTGAATCTCATTCCCTCTGCACTCGACTCTGTTCATCCACACAACACCTTCACCAGCACCAAAGACTGAATTCCCATCAGCCCTCAGTGCTGCTCCACAACCCAGCTGCCTGCAGACCACCTGAGCATCGCTGATGTCCCAATGATCATCACAGACTGAGCCCCACACAGCGTTATGATACACCTCCAGCCTCCCAGAGCACCGGCCCTCCCCTCCACTCAGTCTGAGAGGAAGATGCTCTAAAACACACACATCACAGATAAGGAGGCTCATCAGTTAGCACTTACAAGCCAAACGCTAATAAAATCTAATAAAAATCTCTAATAAAAAAACAGCCTACTCACTACACTGTATCTGTTGAGATGCTGAACACGTCAGACAATTCTTTGGAGTCTCAAGACTCTCTTTCTCTGACAAAACAACATGTAAGGCTTAAACATCTGATTCAGATGAAAAATAAACTTTTATGAAAACTCAATAACAAACATTACTGTGTTTGCTTTGCTGAAATAAAATCAATCTAAAAGCAAGAAATTAAATAATTAGATCATTAAATTAAGTCTTACCAAAGCAAGTGATTCTTGCCACCTCATTATCATTACAGTTGTTCTGGCCCCAGGGTAAAGATGGACACTGCCACAATTTCCTGTCATGTTTTCGACAATTAAGATGATCCAGCCAATTAGGAGCAGATCTCAATCCCACTGAATATCTGGGTTCACTGCCAGATCTTCCACAGTTCAGCTCTTGACAGATCAGACTTGCTGTGTCCCTGTCCATTTTGTTGTAACATACATTACCCCAGGATCCATTGTAGAAAACCTCCACATTCCCTTCACAGCCCTCAGTTAACCTGATTTCTTTAAACTCTACATGGAAAGGTGTGAGTTAATACAACTGAAATTCAGGTTGTGCTAAACATAAAATATCTAAATAACAGGTTAAGACAAGGTTAATGCATGCTGCAGTCAATGACTGCATCTAAAATTATTACCAAATCCAATGTTATTAAATGTAGATCAACTCTTTGAAAAACATTCCCAATAGTGTACTGTTTACCTGAGCACACGACTCCTACATCCTCCTTGTGATTACAGTCATGTTTTCCCCAGCCTGGAGAAGAGCAGCTCCACAGGGACGTCTCATTCCCCTCACACTCCACCTCATCCAGCCATATGGGTCCAGAACCAGGACCAAACCAGGCTGGTACCTGCTGGTTACTGAGGGCCACTCCACACTGCAGCTGTCTGCACACCACATGGGCATCTTTAATATCCCAGGAGTCATCACACACTGTCCCCCACGAGCCGCTGTGAAAAACCTCCAGCCTCCCTGCACAGTCTCCCCCAGAACCCACCAGCCTGATGGACTCATGACCTGATATTCAGATAAAGGAAAACACATTATTCATTACTAACAACAAAAAAATATCTGCCCAGATGTTGTTGTTCTCACCAAGGCAGGTGATGGACAGCTGTTGTGTGGAGCTGCAGTTGAGAGTTTGTGGAGAGCTGCAGTTCCCCAGATGAGCTTCACTCCCAGAGCACTGGAAGCCCGTCACACACTCATGACTGTGTTCAGGACTGGATGAAGAGGAGCCGTTGAAGTTCAGCACAGAGCCACAGCCCAGCTGTCTGCAGACCACAGAGGATTCAGTGAGACTCCAGGAGTCCAGCAGAACTCTCCTCCAGACCTGATGGATGAAAACTTCCACCTCCCCATCACACTGTCTCTCTCCAGACAACTGCACCAGACCATCATGAAGAGCCAGAGAGGAATCTGAATGACAGATGTGGCATAACTTCAGGATATTGCAAGATAATTTATGTATTTAACTATGTTTTCAATAAAATCCTCTCACTAGAGCAGATGACTCCAACATCTCGTCTATGAGAACATTCAGCTCGACTCCATGAAGAGATGGAACATTCTGAGAGTTTTGTTTCATTCCCATCACAATCAAACACATCAGCCCATATTTCACCACTTCCCTCTCCAAACCAGTCTGATCCCACAACAGACACAGCAATCCCACAATTCAGCTGTCTACAGAGGACACTGGCAGCTCTCATATCCCAGCATGCATCACACACTGTGCCCCATTTACTGAAGTACTGATGCTCAACTCGACCAGAACAAGAGTCTGAGCCATTTATCAGTCTGAGATCAGTGTAACCTGACCAAAATAGAGTTCAGAAACAACGTATAAAAAATGAATCCGTCTGTCATTAGCTGACATTATTTTGATCACATTATATCTTAAATTTAAGACATGACAGAGTATCAAAAAAAAAAAAAAAAAAAAAAAAAAAAAAAAAAATGAAGAGATGGTGAATATTTATACTTAACCGGAGCAGATCAGTCCCACAATGTTGTCAGTGGTGCAATTGTGTTTGTGTGATGATGATATTGAACAGAATGAAATATGAGATTCATTTCCTTTGCACTGAATCTCTTGTGTCCACATCTGAGCATCTCCTTTGCCAAAAGCAGCTGCTCCCAGCACCTGTACAGGAACCCCACAGTCCAGCTCTCTACACACAACCTCTGCATCCTGCTGGTCAAAGGCAGCATCACACATTGACATCCACACCTGATTATGAAGTATCTCTAATCTTCCAGAGCAAAGATGAGATCCATCAGCAAGTCTGGGGTGTTTATGACCTGTTCATATGGCATAAAAGTGAGCATTAGGTGAGCTGGTTTTGTTTAACAAGTTCTGGATGGGGCAAGTTTTACATTTCATCTTCTTGTAATCACATTTAATTACACTAATTCTTTTAGTACAGTATATTTACAAAAGCACATAAATTTTTATTTCAAAGGACAAAGGAAAATTTTAATATATATATATATATATATCTTTTTAAACTATTCACCTGAGCAGATGACTCCAGCATCATGTTTATGTGTACAGACAGGTTTATTCCACCCTGCTGATCCACAGTTCTTTAACGTGGACTCTGTTCCAGTGCATTTTAAAACACTCATCCAGATTGGTCCTGATCCTTGACCAAAATGAGCATCAGTCATAGCATCTACAGGTTCTCCACAGTCCAGTTCTCTACACACCACTGCAGTTTCAAGCATATCCCAACCATGGTCACACACTGTTCCCCACTGACCTCTGTGAAGAACCTCCACTCTACCAGCACATGGACTGTTACCATTTACCAGTCTCACATTCATTACATCTAAGAGAGAGGAAAATAGAGAGAAAGAGATGTCATTGCATTTAAAAGTGGCATAACTACTGGCAATGCTAGGTAGCTGCACTGGGGCCCTGTAAGTTATTTAAGCAATTACTTAAATTTGGATCAATTTCGTCCTTTTAGAAGAATTGAAATACAGAGCACGACGAATATGGACTACGGTAATTTTTAGAGCTTGAAGCAAAAGATTAAAACTAACGCAATTACTATTATTTCAGATAAAATCTAATTTTTTTGAGAACATTTTATTATTTCTCAAAATATAACTCTATGTTTATGTCTAGTAGTGATTGCCCATGCAAAACTAAAACCTGCCAGAGTTAATGATTATTAATGTATCCAACATTTAGTCTTATTATGAAAAATACAACCTTTCAGAATAGATAAACAGAACCACAAATACTATTGTAAAAGAGTTTTTTTTTTTTTTTTTTTTTTTTTTTTAGAGTTAAAGAGACAAAGAGATTCACAACAAACACAAATTTTATATTTTAATGGATTATAGTTCTTTCTTGTAAGTTGTCGGTCTGGTGGGGGTCCACCAAGTTTATCTGCACTGGAGTGCATATGATTTTATTTATGCTATTTAATTGCTCTCATATTAATCTTCTTACCAGCACACAGAAGTGCCCGGTGATCATCATTAGAGCAGTTGTGTTTCTTTGATGCTGGACACATTTGAATCTGAGACTCATTTCCTCTGCACTGAATCTCTTGTGTCCACATCTGAGTGTCTCCTTTGCCAAAAGCAGCTGCTCCCAGCACCTGTACAGGAGCCCCACAGTCCAGCTCTCTACACACAACCTCTGCATCCTGCTGGTCAAAGGCAGCGTCACACACTGACATCCACGTCTGATCATGAAGTATCTCTAACCTCCCAGAGCAGCGAGAACCTCCAACCAACCTGACACCTGAAGAAAGGAGAGAAAATAAACTTTAAAAAAGATACGAGCATTGTTATCATATACTTCTAAACAAACACATTTATTAAAAATTAAGAAAAAGGTAAGACTTTGTAATAACTTTGGCAAGAATATTTACAAACATTAAAATAACACTTAATAATACTGACAGATTATTATTGTATGCATTCAAATTGTTACAAATATTACTAAACTTTGATACATACATTTTCTTGTTTGAAAGTATATAACCTATTGATGCACTAAATGAAAAATGTTTGTTAATGTGTAAATAATAACTTTGTCATAGGTGGTCAATCATTAGTTTTGGCCTTAGCTGACACAGACGATCATTGATGATTCACTGAATGCCTTTTTGCAAGGGAAAAAAAGGCAAACACTTGACTGCAAGCTCATTTATCATTGGCTGGCTTTAATAAACTACTAGGAGTCAGACTGCATAGTACTGCAAGTATATATAGTGCCTATAGAAAATCATTCTTTCTTCTTTCTTTCTTCAGGTGTAAAGAAATTATGTTTTTTGAGTAAAATATTTCATCATTTTTCTCTATATAATGGAATGGTATGGTGCCCCAATTTTGAACAATTTAAATACTTTTTAATCTCAAACGCACGTCTTGCCTTACTCTTCCTGAACTCTGTATTTTGGCTCAAGATAGTTAGGGTATGTTGAAAAACTCCAATCGTATTTTCTCCCTCAACTTCAAAAATCATTTCAACACCATATACATCGCTGCAGAAGTACTGACACAGTCTTTGCAAAGTGAACATGCAAAGATCATCAAACAGCCTTAACAAAAAAGGTAAAACAGCAATATAGGGCGATTTTTAAGTTGAGGAAGAACATGGGAGTATATAAATGATATTATTTTATGAAAATAACCCACTGTTACGCTAGATAAGACCCTTCTTCCTCGGCTGGGATCGTTCGAAGCCGCATTTAAACTGCATTTTCTGAAGTTCAAAATAGGGGCATCATACCAGTCCATTATGGAGAAAAATGCTGAAATATTTTCCTCAAAAAACATTATTTCTTACGACTGTCATCTTGAATGACAAGGGGGTGAGTACATTATACGTGAATCTTTGTTTTGGACGTGGACTTCACCTTTAATGATGCTCTGAACAGTACTACGAGGGATAGCTAAAGCCTTTGAAATGTTTTAACAGCTTGTTTGACGTAATCAACACCACTACTATTGATGTCAGGTGGAGCAATTAGCCTGGTGTTTAATCTGGAAGTTGATTGCTTGCACCTGAGCAAGAATATAATGGTATACTCTAAGGGGCTGATCACTTTACCAAACCAGGCATTTCACTGAATAATTTTTAATAATCCTCCAGAATTTTTTAAATTATGCTTTTACTTAAGTGATGACATGCAGTTCAAGTGTTTATGATGTACTGGGCTGGACCAATAAAAGCTTTGAAGGAAGTACTCATTATTGGTGTTGCTAACACTTGGTGTTAAAAAATAAATATAAAACTTTGGAACTAAGTGATGTAACTGGTTACATTTTAGAACAGCTCACCTGAGCAGATGACTCCAGCATCTTTATTATGATTACAGTCAAAATTTCGCAACTGAACTGATCCACAGTTCTTCAGTGTAGACTCTGATCCTGTACATAACATACGATTTTTCCAGATTGGTCCTGATCCTGGTCCAAAGTGAGCATCACCCAGAGCATCTAGAGGTTCTCCACAGTTCAGTTCTCTACACACCACTGCAGCTTCAGTCATATCCCAACCAAGATCACACACTGTTCCCCACTGACCTCTATGAAGAACCTCCACTCGACCAGCACAGCGACTGTGACCACCAACCAACCTCACATTCACAGTGTCTATATATTGAATACAGAAGACAGAAGAAGAAACACTTATGAACTGAGTGAAAAATAGAGTAAGAAGAATCACATGAAGAGGGATAATAAATCTTTCATGCAGAGAGTCAGAAGATTCCAGTGAAGTAAAAGAAATCTTCTCAAACCTGCACACACCAGTCTGACATCATTGTCATGTGAACAGTTGTGTATGTGTGGCAGTGATGTTGGACAGAGGTGAATCTGAGATTCATTTCCTCTACACTGAATCTCTTGTGACCACATCTGAGTGTCTCCTTTGCCAAAAGCAGCTGCTCCCAGCACCTGTACAGGAGCCCCACAGTCCAGCTCTCTACACACAACCTCTGCATCCTGCTGGTCAAAGGCAGCGTCACACACTGACATCCACGTCTGATTATGACAGATCTCCAACCTCCCAGAGCAGCGAGAACCTCCAACCAGCTTGACGCCTGAAAAAACAGTGAGAATGAATTAACCTTTCAGAACAGAACATACATGTATTCTTTTCTTTCTTTCTTTAACAAAATTAGGTTTTGAGGTTACCTGAGCACATGACTCCAGCACTCTTGCTCTGACACACACCTTGAAAACCCCATGTGACAGATTCACACTTTTTCAATGTGGACTCAGATCCAGTACACATTGCATTATTCATCCAGATTGGCCCTGATCCGAGTCCAACCTGAGCATCACTCAGAGCATCTACAGGTTCTCCACAGTCCAGTTCTCTACACACCACTGCAGCATCAGCCAAATCCCAACCATCACCACACACTTTTCCCCACTGACCTCTGTGAAGAACCTCCACTGTCCCACTGCAGGGACTGCTACCATTAACCAACCGAACATTTATTATTTCTATGCACAGTAAGAGAAAAAAATTAGAAAATATTTATATAAAATAAAAGAAATATTGCTGAAATGCTCAACACATACCTGTACAGCGCAGTCCAACATTATTTTTGTAAGAACAGTTTTTGGGTGTGAATTTGAAAGATATTTGACACTTATAAATCTGAGATTCATCTCCTCTGCACTGAATCTCTTGTGTCCACATCTGAGTGTCTCCTTGGTCAAAAGCAGCTGCTCCCAGCACCTGTACAGGAGCCCCACAGTCCAGCTCTCTACACACAACCTCTGCATCCTGCTGGTCAAAGGCAGCGTCACACACTGACATCCACGTCTGATCATGAAGTATCTCTAACCTCCCAGAGCAGCGAGAACCTCCAACCAGCCTGACTTCTGAAAGAACATAAAAAAAGTTTTTCTTTTTGCATCAAAGCATTATTTATATATAAAATGGATTTTTGCAAAAGACATTACTAATGTCATACATTTAAACAAGCTAAGGAAAAAGGAAGAGGAAACTTCTTAACACACAGAATTTACAGTCCTTGTGTACCCCTGCCCATTTTCATCACTGCTTTTGTTGGCTTCTGTTTTACGGATCTTACAAATTTATAAATAAATTGCTTGTTTAAAAATCTTCTCCGTGTACTGACATTTGTTATCACATCTGCTTTGAACATTACAATGCACATGATAATGTCTCCGGTTACGGTATGTAGTGTAGCTCACACTATGGGGTTGTCCTCCTCCTTCCTGAAATACCGAAGCCTGATTGCATCGCACCGGTAAATCTTGCTGGCCAAGGATGCACACTTGAGCTACAGGTGGAGCCATCTACTATCTTTCGACTGTTCGAAAAGTATATTGAAAGCTGCTGACTATAATGCATCAGTGTATTAGGCATGCACAAAGCTCACCAGAGCTAGCTGAAACCACCCTGTTCACAAGGGGTGCATGGCTAGGTGCAGGCAACAAACAATACAGGAACAGTAGTCATCTCTCAGCACAGACAGAACGAGCGGTGTGAAGCACTTTAGCAACATCCTTGAGCAGCATCCTTGTCTTCTTGCCAGATTACCAAAGGGGGATAATGTGGGACAAGGGGACTAATGTGGAACACAGTGGTAAATTCACAAGCTTCAGTGAATTTATCTCTTCTTTTACAGCAATAAAGTAAACATGTTTGGTGTTGAATTCAAGCAGGGGTGTCAATTTATCAAACAAGAAATATCTATTAAATTAAATAAAGCTATGATCTACATTATCAAATTATATTTGTGATGTACATCAAATGTTGCAATAATATTGCTAAAATACAGAGTTCTGGCATGAAACTCTAGATAGTCAGTCCGATAGATCTAACTCAGTATGAGATAATGACATAATCACGTCATAGCTGATTGGTTCTCTCCTGTATCGGTAGCCAATGGACTTGCTGCTCAACATTCAAATATTTGGCTAAGGCTTGTGGTAGTAGTTTGCAGGGCACTTCAGAAACCCTCCACCTTCCCTAGCTCCACCTGTATAGATCTGCTACAAGGTAATCATGCATGCTATTGGGGGTCATTCATGTATGTTATATGTGCAGCAGCAATATTTCTTACACGCTCACAGCAGCATGTTGTGGATGTATTGGCAGCAGCAAATCTATACTTGCTCTGCCACAGCAAAACGTTGCATCAAAAGCGCTCAAATATTTTTTAACTGATAAAATGTGCATTTAGAAAGTTAAATACCATACATGTTTTTTTCCAAAATGTTTGGGCTTATAAATGCAGCAGTATTATTTATTTTAAGATCTGGTATTCAAAACTTACACGGTACACTAGTGTGCCGTGAGAGATCGTCAGGTGTGCCGTGGGAAATTATTCAATTTCACCTAATTGGTCTAAAACATTTTTTGAAAACTAAAAGTTATTGTCTGCGAATAATATGCCAGTGTCGAGTGTCTGCGCTGTCTAGTGACACCGGCAGAGTAATCATGTCATACTCTTCCATATCAGTAGGTGGCAGCAGATAGCTAATTGCCTTGTATTTCGAGACGAGAATTAGTGACGCCTGGATGTGACAGGTAGCAGTGACAGTGGCATTGTAGTGAGAATACGGTGACAGTGATGGAGAAGTTTTACAAAAGGAAAAATGTAAACTCCGAACTGGGCCCTGGACAAAATTCGGACCGAGATGAAGGCACTAGTAGGAATGGAGGTCAAAAGAAAGCAAAGACGGTGACCTCGAGCAAAGTCTCGAGGCAATACAGTGAAAGCTATATTTCATATACGTCACCGACTCCGTTGTACTTGGTGTGTGGTGAAAAGCTAGCCAACAGTGCTATGGTCCCAAGTAAGCTTAAACGCCATCTCCAAACGAAACACCCTTCGCTGCAAAACAAGAATGCGGACTATTTTGTTCACCTGCGTGAAAACATGGAGAAACAGGCAACTTTTATGAGAAGAACCGCAAAGGTAAATGAGAGAGCCCTTAAAGCTAGCTACCATGTTGCTGAACTTGTAGCTAAATCAAAAAAGTCCCATACTGTGGCAGAGTCATTAATACTTCCCGCCTGCAAAGCCATTGTAAATGAGACAGTAGGTGAACATTTGAAAACTCTTGAGGAGAACATGTCATTTTATTTCTCTTCAGCCTTCACTGAATGCCTTGACTGGGTTAGGGACCCATACAGCTCAACATCAGTCGTTGGAAAGGACATGACTCTGCAGGAGCAGGAGGAACTAACTGAACTGAGACAAAATTGTGGTTTAAAGCTAAGGTTTGCTGATCTACCTTTAGACAGTTTTTGGTTGGCTGCTGCCAAGGCGTTCCCAATTCTGGCAAACAAAGCTATTTTGACATTGCTCCCATTTTCCACGACATACCTGTGTGAGCTGAGCTTCTCAACCCTGACTGCTATAAAAACTAATAACAGAGAGAGACTAAGAGCTGTTGAGGAAGAGCTTCGTGTGTGTCTTTCTTCAATTCCTGCCAGGATATCAGCTCTGTGTTCATCCAAACAGGCCCAGGTTTCACACTGAGTAGGTAGAAATATGAAAGATCAAAAAAAGACTGTTTTCATTGTGTTTATTTGATTCCTATTCAAGACACTTCGATAAGAATGGCTGTATATTGTTAATATAGGCTACAGAGTTTCATTTTTTTACAGTTTCGATTGTTGGTGTGCCTTGTGATTTTTTTTCAATTAAAAATGTACCTTGGCTCAAAAAAGGTTGAAAAACACTGACTTAGAGAATAGAGGACAATGGGATTGTGGACCATAATGAATCCATGGCTGGCAGGGACTGCTTACTTTTTTTTTTAACCAAACATTACAATTTGCTTAATATTTGCTTAACAAATACATTTTCCATATTCTCACCATGTGTAGAGTATAGAAGGTTTTCTTGTTATTATTATTAATTTATGCATTCACTATAGGCAAGTACAAACATTATCAATGTATCGCATTTAAATAATGGCAGAAATTATAGTATCGATTATATTTACGTATTGAATCGCTTTATTTTTATACATTTGACATAGATAAATCCTACACATTCCCGTTATAAAAATTATAGAGTGCAAAAAGGAATAGAACAAATAAACAAATAAATGAAGAACCCCCACACCACCAACACCAAGTAAATCCTTCACAAAACATCACTGACCCAGTTCTTGCTGAATGTCTTTATTTTATTTAGTTAAACAAAATCTGACCATATAGGGAATATATACTCAACCCAATCTTTCCATAGTACTGAAAACTACTGAGACTTTATTCTTAAAGGTTATAGGTTAGCTTCTCCATTGAAAAAAAAATAAAAAATAAAATAATAATAATATTTTATATATATATATATATATATATATATATATATATATATATATATATATATATATATATATATATATATATATATATATATATATATATATATATATATATATATATATATATATATATATATATATATATAGCATATTAAATCCACCCAGTCTTCAAGAGTTGGCAAGGTTGGTTGTAGCCACTTTCTTACTTGCTAATGTTAGGATTCTGAACAGGTATTTGTTTCGAAAATCACAGGTACATCACCTCAAAACCGAAAGGAATTTGAATCTTAAAAATAATTTCTAGACATTGTATTTCATATCAATACTGATTAACAGAAAGGCATCTCCAGAGTATAGAAGATTAATAACAATTTTAAAGACATTCCATGTTCCAAAGTTAAAATCTTTTTTTTTTAAATGAAATTATTTTGCCATCTTTAATTCCAATTTGAAGTGTTTTACTTCATTACATGGTTATTATTATTGCTGTGTCACGTTATCAGAGGGATGAGACCAGAGGAAGATGTTAAGTGCAAACCAAACAGGAGTTTTATTGACAAGGTTGTACGAATATTGTGCAAGAATGGTTTGAATAATGCTTATCTGAAAGTCTGTGGTATTGTTATGAAGGTGAATCAGTCCAGGTTGAGCAAACAGCAAAGAGTCCAGGTGGTAGCACAGGAAATCCAAGGGGAAGCGCACGGAGAGGTCTGGAGCTAGCATTTGGTAGTGAATGGTAGACCAGACAAGGGAGTACTGACTGATGGGGCTTTATATAGGGCGGTGCAAAGTGGGAACAGGTGTGTGCAATCAGTACTCCGGTGAGAGGGAACGGGTGTGCTGTGACGTAGGCAGTGGGGGTGGCTGTGGTGAATGCCTGACATGCTGCTGCCAGAAATCTGTTATTTTTGCAATAAATTCTATATGATTTCTATGTTATATACTGTAGTTGTATTGAACATTCCACATGTGAACATATACACTACAGTTTTTTTTTTTTTTTGGACAAACTGATGAAAACAGCAAACACACTGCAGGCCTAGTAAATTAACTAACAAAACATGGGCATGCACATTTAATCAGGAGTGTTAAATGTGAAGTTTGCTATGTAAAAATGAAACCATATCTTAAGGCAGTACTGAAACTACATCTGAGCCAGCATATATCATGAATACTGTATTTGCACAATTGGTTAACCATGTACTGGTTAATGCTGAACAAATGTTTTAAATCTGAAATTATGAAATGAAAAAGAACAATTATGAATTTATTAACTAGTGTTCAATATTCACTACCTATTACACTTCTGGGTACTGGAAGTATTTCCTTTTTGTAATATGTTTCTTATCTCTGTTTACATTGCGCATTTCAGTCTGAAATGCAGTAAACTATGGTGTTGGGTGTTTTGGCTGTTCATACTTAAACAGCAAAAGTTGTAAAATATGAGTGTAGCCACAGGTGTGCAAATGTTACCTGAGCAGATGACTCCAGCATCTTTGGCATGACTACAGTAACTTTGGTCCCATCTTGCTGACCCACAGTCCTTCAGTGTGGATTCTGAACCAACACATCTGACAAAACCCATCCAGATTGGTCCTGATCCTTGTCCAAAGTGTGCATTAGCCAGAGCATCTACAGGTTCTCCACAGTCCAGTTCTCTACACACCACTGCAGCATCAGACAAATCCCAACCAATATCACACACCGTTCCCCACTGACCTCTATAATGAACCTCCACTCTACCAGCACAGCGACTGTTACCACCAACCAACCTCACATTTGCACAGTCTAACATGAGAGAGAAAAAAAGCATATTGTGAATTAATAAAAGTAATACTGTAATCTGAAACACTTATTATTATAATCAAAAATGTTAATGCAAGCAATTAAAAAACAATATTCTGATTACTTGATATAATTCCTGAAAATAACTAATAATTGCTTCATCTCTCTCTCTCTCTCTTTAAATGATGTACATCTTATGTTCATCTCTATCTTTTTTTTTTTAAATTATGCACTTACCAAAACAGCGAACACGTCAATCATTACCTGTGTTCTGTAATTCATTTTCCATCTTTAATTATTGCCTCTTTCTCAAGTATATGGAAAAATACATACATACATACATACATATATATGCATATCTCTTTATTTATACATATTTATATATAGTAAATAATGCACACATTCTGTACATAAATCTTCTGTTCCAGATTCATACGCATTATTATTTTTTACTATTACTATTTTTTACTATCTTACTATTTAAATGTTTTTCTGTTCTCGTGTTAGATATTTATGTGCGTATGCATGTATGTACCAGGAGCACCTTAAAAACCACAACAAATTCCTTGTGTGCTTGCACACATCTGGCGAATAAAGCTAATAAAGCTAATTCTTACCAGCTGTGATGAGTATTATATCTGAAGCCAGCAAAATGAGTGTCAGGCATCTTTCCATCATCCTCAGCATGATTAACTCAACACCCAGTACAAGCTTACAGAAGTACAGGCATCTTCTTAATGAGAGAGAAGGAGGCCCAATACCCTCCAATCACACTCGCTATTACCTTATTAGACACAACAAAGGAAATCATCAAACAACTTCACTGACAAATCAGAGGATGCTTTATGATTTTCTCCATATATATCAAAACTGTCAGTACTGATAAACTCCTCCCTGCATCTCACTGAGGGGATGCACACACACACACACACACACACACACACACACACACAGATTTGACTTACAGGAGACAGGAACTCTCCAGTTTATTTACAGCATCAAAAGGCCAACACCTGCAGAGACGAGATAAAACCACTGATAAATAACTGTGAATGTCCAAAACAGTGTATTAGTGTATATATATATGTCAGCATGACATCATAAACTCACAAGAAAAACTGTAAAATGAAAACATAAAAACCATAATTTCCATTCAGCAACGATTATGTTGTTCACCTTGTGACCAGCTACTGTACATTTCTGCTAAACCACCTTGTATTGTACATTCATACTTCCAGAACAGTGTAGCAACATACTAAAATTGTACATTTGACCAAAAAATAATAATTAAAAATCTGTGCATTTTAGCTTGAGAATGTCATGAATGTCAGTCAGACAGTCTCTTCTTTCCATGTGTAGTCAAAGTTCGGTCTAGACTAGACTAGACGCAGTCTTAAAAAGACTGAGAAAAAGTACAATGTACATACAATGTTTTCCACACTTACATAAGTGATTTATCTTGTATCTTGTTACCTTGCAGTGTAGTACAGTAGTTATACACTACAATCGGAATAGACTCACATGTAGTAGGACTACAAATCTATAAACATACTTGCTAGTTTCAATGATCTGTCATCAATGACACACTGCAGCATTTCACTTTAAAAGCAGTGCTGTCTCTTTAAAATCTTAAGCACATGAGACACATCTGACAGATATCCGATTTTCTCACAACTTTTTACTCTTATTTAGGACTTTTTAACTCATTTTAAAACTGTTTACGAGGTCACTCCCCAAAAAGTTCATACATACAGGAAGCTGACAGCAGGGCAGGAAACATTCCAGTTACAGCATCAAAGCCCAGCAATTGCAAATATAGAAATACATGTGCAGATAACAAATTGCTTCTCGCTTTGAGTACATTATTTATAAAACCAAATGTACTTTTTAAAGATTAGTTTTAATTACTGTTATTCAAAAGTATATTTTAGTAATGCTTGTCAAGTAGACAGTATATATTAGTACATATATTAATACATATAGTATATTAGTAGAGCATTAAAAAAAGACAATAAAGTATAACTATGACCATACACAATTCATCATAAAGAAGTGCTTGACCAAATTTCCAGTACTTGTTTGTGTTTAATACTGCAATACCGATCTATTCCTTTGGGTGGCAGTAAAGGACTGAGATGGTTCATGTCTCTACTGAATTGTTCAATGAATCATTGAACTGAATCGTTGGAGCTCACTCAGCAAAACTCTAACGAGACATTAACGTTAAAATAATAAAATGAGCTATCGATATACTATCACTTGCCAGCAGTGAAGAAGCTCTTAAAATGTTGTGTGCAGCTTTGAATGACTCGGTGCTGTGGGTAAGGACAATTTCCAAACAAAAGAATATTAAAAGTATCAAAAAGTAGCAGGACATTACCATGGTTTCATTTATGACTGCAGCACTTCTTAAACGCGGAAGTAAGCCTATGGGTGAAACTCCCTGTTCATTATAAGAAGAAGAATAACAAGGTGCAGTAAACGGTAAAACTGTTTGCACTACAAACCAGTTTATTAATAATTACGAGAATACATTAAAATAACATGCCAAGACACACCAATTTGCAAGATCGTGCAGCAAAACGATCTGTTTTGTACAGCTAAAAATAGCTGGACTGGATAAGACCGGAAGCCAGATTCATAAAAATTTACAAATGGCCGTGCCCGTTTTTATATAAAAAAAAAAATGGTTAGATGAAATTGTTGTGACACAGCTCCACTTGTTACATTTATGGATGACATGAGCTGCACTGGGTTTCCAATGTTCTGTTGTTACGCATTATTAAGTCATAGTGTATTATAAAAGTTATTATAAAGTGATTCATATAGTTGATAGTGAAGACATATGTCTTAACGTGTTAATGTGTCACAGGTTGTTGAATTACACATAACTCACTGATACAGTCTGATAAACGATGCGTATAAAAGTAAAATGCCCAGCAGACAAGTGATATGCATATTTATTTACTGGTTAAAAACACAGCTTATCAAAATAATAATAATTATAGTTAAATCACTGATGGCCATTTGGTATTATGTTTAGGATCTTTGGCTATTACTCTGTTTGTGCTTTATAAGATAAGATCTTATGTTTGATTTCAGTGTTTGTGTAATGTCTTACTGAAATACACAAAGAAAATAGTCTGAAAAGTTTTTATTGATATTAACAAGGCCAATACAAATCTCACAAAAATCTCAAAATAAAAAAAAATCATACAAAAGGGGGAGGTGGGGGGAACTGATATTTTAATATATCAATAATATCACTCAAACTTTGTTAAACCGAGGCAGTGTGTGTGATCACTGAGCCAAACGGCCCCTCTTCTTTGTTTGCCTCCTCCTCCACATCATCATAATCTGTTAATAAATGCAAAATCTTAAATCAGGTCAAATGTTTTTATTGAATGAATATTTTAAAAATATATATAAAAAAAAAAGGACAGTATTAACTAAATTAAAATAAAGATTTTAATATAATATAAAAGTTTTTATTGATATTAACAAGGCCAATACAAATCTCACAAAATCTCATAAAATAAATGAATACAAAAAGGGGGAGGTGGGGTGGGGGGCACATCTTACCATCTTACTAATAACTTACCCAACAGGTTTCTCACAGTTTCACTGACACTCATCACATCATCATACTCCTCCTGAACTTCCTCTGATCAAGAATGACATAAAAACATGTCAGATCAGTTTATAAGAACTTTATTTCATTTAAAGGATCCCTTTTCCCAACACATGTCTGATACTTGTTACATGTTTCCTGTGTGTTTTCTGGCCCTGTCTTAGCTAGCTTTCTCCAGCACATTACAATACTCATATAAACATACAAAGGGTGATATAAAAAAAAAATTGTAGTTCTGTGCATCTCACCTGTTACACCTTGAGAGCTTGGTCTGTTAATAATGACATCATCATAATTCTCCAGTGTGTCCGCTACACATGAAAATATTATTCAAAATAAATATAAGCCAAAAACCATTACCAAGACAGTAATAATCTTGCTTTTAAAGGAATATTGTTTTTTGTTATTGTTTCTGTTTTGGTTTGGTTTTTTAATTGATAAAGTTAAGTAAAACACCTTTTTTGATATCAGAGTTCTGTCCGCTCGTCATCACATCATCATAGCTCTCAGGTGTGTCCTCTACAAATTCACAGACATTCATTACATTCAAAAAAATTGTAATGTCTATCTTCAATATACCATATTATTTTAATGTAAAAGTATATTAGATGCTGTTGTAGAATAACAGAGTGACACCTGTCTCACGATCTGGTTTCAGTCCAATAGTGATGACATCATCATAGTGTCCCGGTGTGATTTCCTTCACCATCTCTTCTGCATCAACACAGAATATGTTTGGATACAAAACCCAAAATATGTTGTTGCTGCAGATCATGAGACTGAGAATTTATTAAACATTTGGTAAAGAATCATGTGATCAATTAAAAAGGTCACTGACCTTTTAGGCCACTGCCATTGGTGGCATCATCATAATATGTAGTCTTGAACTCTTTTGCTAAAAAAAGGAGAGCAGACTGTTAATATACAAGTAAAGAACAGTATTTGAATAGTATTGAGTCATTAATCAAATATGTAACAGAATTTGTTAATTACATTTATTTATTTATTTAGGTGAATTCTTTAAAAAGGATTTGAGTGGAGAGTGGAATGAATATGCGCTTCATCTTTCTAACCTGAGAGAAGCTCATCAGCATCTTCATACCCAGAATGCAGTTCTTGAGACATGAGACTTCCTGTTAAAGGAGAGCAGAACAGACAGAAACATGTTCATCATTACAAACAGACTAAATCCTCATTTCCTTTGCATCACAAAGAAAACAACACAGCACAAATATTAATTATTCACATTTTAAAATGCATTATAGGCAGAAATCCCTTTTTGTTGGGCCTGTTAGTAAACACACAATTCTGTCCTCACATGAACCCATTTTCTCTCTGCCGTCCAGAAATAGACACACACACACACACACACACACACACACACACACACACACACACACACTCACACACACACACACATAAACATGCAGCTGCAGCTCTGTGGTTTTCTGTCAGGAATTCTGTGGTTTGAAGCAGGAGGTTTAACTGGACTAATAATAGATGAACATCAACTGTCTGACAGACTCTCTTATTAATGGTATTATATGAGATTGATGGCTCATGTCTCACCCCTCTGAGGGAAGTGATTGTGTCTGGACTGAATCTCCTCATAAACGGCCTCAGTTGTCTTCCTGTGTCTCCTCTTAGAGAGAGCTGTGAGTGTAGACAGACAAACCTGCTGTCAGTTCACAACACATGACTGATCACACACTGAATAAGACACAATATGACAGTCTCTGGATCTCTCCTACCTCTCCTCATCACTCTGTTCTGCTGAATCAGTATAAGCAGTGGCACTAAGAGCAGTAAGAGCACAACTACCAGTACAATCACAAGCTCTGGGGGGACGGAGGACTGAGGAGACACTGTTGAAGGAGTTTGTGGAGGAGTAACTGATGTTGAGCGCACTGGAGGAGAAGCTGATGTTGTTGTGGCAGGAGTAGTGGACACTGACAAATCTGATAAATCTGTCAAAACAGACACACACACATAAACAATCATGCAAATGACTGATTTAAACAAATATTATTAGCACTGAAATGATCTAGAAATTTTGCCAGACCTGCACAGTTGAGTGTAACAAGCTTCTTGGGTGAGCAGTTAGTGTGGTTATTCAGGGAGAGAGGACAGTCCCACAGGTAAATCTCATTCCCTCTGCATTGACCTTTGTTCATCCACACAACACCTTCACCAGCATCAAAGGCTGAATTCCCATCAGCCCTCAGTGCTGCTCCACAACCCAGCTGCCTGCAGACCACCTGAGCATCACTGATGTCCCACTGATCATCACAGACTGAGCCCCACACAGCGTTATGATGCACCTCCAGCCTCCCAGAGCACCGGCCCTCCCCTCCACTCAGTCTGAGAGGAACATGATCTAAAACACACATCAACCAGCATTGAGCGGCTTCAACATATACAACAAAACAAAACACACAATCAGATCCAAGATGGCTTTAAATGTATGATTAAACCTCTTGTTTTGTTTTTTGAATGCACATATTTTAATAATTTATTGGAAAATAAGGGTTACATTAACTTTAATGTAATTTTTTGTGTCCAAAACTTACTTGAACACTGTTTCTGTTGAGGAGATGGTGAGATAAAACATGTCTGATGACGCCGCGGAGACTCAAGATTCTCCTCCTCTAAGATTAAAACATAAAGAGAACATTAGGATACAAGACATCTCTCAATGAAACATTATCAGTGTGAAAAAAACAAACATGTAATTTAAGCATTATAAATCATTTTAGGCTCTCCGTCAGCTCAGTTTTATAAAAAATAAACATTGTGTTCAAAGAAACAGAACTACGAAGAACATTTTACATTATTTAAATATCATCTCACTTGAGCAGGTGATTTTGGCCACTTCGTCCTTATCACAGTCATTCTGCCCCCAGGGTGAAGATGGACACTGCCACAGGTTTGAATCATGTGGTCGACATTTCACTTTATCCAGCCAGTTAGGAGCTGATTCCACTCTTGATGTAGAAGCAGACCAAACACCAGATCTTCCACAGTTCAGCTCTTGACAGATCAGACTCACTGTGTCTCTTTCCATCTGGTTCCAGCACACATTACCCCAGGATCCATTGTAGAAAACCTCCACATTCCCTTCACAGCCTTCAGTTAATCTGATCTCTTTAAACTCTAGATGGAAATGAAAAGAAAATGTAATTTTAAAATACTAAACGTGAAAAATATGGGCATTATGGACAGTGTTGGGAAAAGTTACATTTAAAAGTAATGCATTGCATTATTGCATTATTCCCTAAAAAAAAGTAACTAATTGCGTTACTTAGTTACTTTTTAAAGTAATGCAGTATGTTACCTTTGTGGTACGTTTGCATTACTTGTTTGTTTTTAATATAAAAAGTTATATTTTTGGCAAATGTAAAAGCCGTTTCACACCAAAAAGTGAAATTAATAAGCCTCAGACTGAAGGAAAAGTAATTTCACATCTATACAGTAGAATGCAGGAGAAGGATTTTCAACACTCTTTAGCAATAAAAAAAAAAAAAAAAAAAAAAACTAATGAAGCACAAATGTTAGTTAATCTCAAGTTATTTTTGCATTATATTTTTGAACTGGATCATCAAAGGTCAGCAGCAAAACACTGGTTAAAAAAATTATTAAATACATAAAGGATATCTGTGTTATTTAACATATTTAATTATTGCAGGTTTGCGTCACATTCTGAGTTTGCATTTCAAAGTTTTAATTCATTTTGATGAATACTGAATCTGTTTTTTGCGAGTGAGGTGAATTAATGCATATCCACATTTAGTCTAGAACTACGGTAACATCATGTTCACACAGCACACACTACAGCTCTGTACTTTCGATTTCTCTCAGCATGGGGACAGGAGACTTGTCAGTCAATAAATAAGAAAAAAAGTAACTGGTGTTACTTATTTGAGTAACTCAGATTGTAAATTGTAAATTAAAAAGTAATGCATTACTTTACTAGTTACTTGTAAAAAGTAATCTGATTACGTAACACAGTACTTTTTAAACCCTTAATATCAATTTAAACTTGAATTAAAAAACAACAACAACAACAACAACAACAACAACAAAAACTATAAATATACTGTATAGCAGCATGTTTACCTGAGCACACGACTCCTACATCCTCCTTGTGTTGACAGTCATGTTTTCCCCAGCCTGAAGAAGAGCAGCTCCACAGGGACGTCTCATTCCCCTCACACTCCACCTCATCCAGCCATATGGGTCCAGAACCAGGACCAAACCAGGCTGGTACCTGCTGGTTACTGAGGGCCACTCCACACTGCAGCTGTCTGCACACCACATGGGCATCTTTAATATCCCAGGAGTCATCACACACTGTCCCCCATGAGGCGCTGTGAAAAACCTCCAGCCTCCCTGCACAGTCTCCCCCAGAACCCACCAGCCTGATGGACCCACGACCTGATATTCAGACAAAGAAAAACACATTATTGATCAGTAACAACTGAAGAATTTGCCCAGATGTTGTTGTTCTCACCAAGGCAGGTGATTGACAGCTGTTGTGTGGAGCTGCAGTTGAGAGTTTGTGGAGAGCTGCAGTTCCCCAGATGAGCTTCACTCCCAGAGCACTGGAAGCCCGTCACACACTCATGACTGTGTTCAGGACTGGATGAAGAGGAGCCGTAGAAGTTCAGCACAGAGCCACAGCCCAGCTGTCTGCAGACCACAGAGGATTCAGTGAGACTCCAGGAGTCCAGCAGAACTCTCCTCCAGACCTGATGGATGAAAACTTCCACCTCCCCCTCACACTGTCTCTCTCCAGACAACCGCACCAGACCATCATGAAGAGCCAGAGAGGAATCTGAGTGGAAGATGTGCCATGTTATCAAGATATTGCAAACAGTGTTTCCAACAAACTTTTTTGTTAGATTGCTAAAATTGACTGGAGCGAAAAATAGGATGTGAAATATGTTCATTTAGATTTGTTCATGAAAGTCATATATACTATTTGTAAAAGAAAAGGTAGTATAAACAACATTTTTCATGGTCAGATATTTTTAAGTAAATAACTGAATTATTGAATAGTTACGCATGTTTTAACAATTACATTTTATTTATGTTCTTATTTACTAGTAATTCTGAACAATAATAGTTTTAAGCAGTATATTTTGGTAGCTATGTTAAACTCTTAAGAAAAGTCTGTTAAAATAGGTCAGAGTGTACTGTGTTAATATGAAGAAATGTTCTGTATTGATTTTTCACAGGTGTTTTACTTGTATTTTAAATTACGCACTGCTTTTTTGTTTTTTAACATAAAAGATAATGTCCTGGTAGAAAATTACCTGTATGATTTTAGTTCTTTAGAGATTTTTTAAATTAATTAACGTATTTTTTGGACCTAACTGATTAAAATTATAAAACCAGAAAATAACAAGGTGCATCATAAATGAACAATTATTAATGAGCAGTTACAACTTGAATCTTAATTTCTATACGATGCATGTACTGCTAGACAGCTCTCTTCAGACTGATGTGCTGCTTGGATGGCTAGTCGTTCAATGGTTTCCTCTTTTTGTATAATTTAGAGGGAAAGTGAGTGCATTTTTTATTGTCTGAGTCACTTTTCAAAAGTTGTTAAAAATTGTCAGCGCCGATATCCTTGTGGGCGGCGCAACTTGAGGACCTTTCCTGACCACCACCCACTGCCCCCTCTCTCCCACTTCACTTCCTGTCAATTCTGATCTGTCCCATCACAATATAGGCAAAAAAAAAAAAAAAAAAAAAAAAAAAAAGAAAGAAAAAGGCCAAAAAAAAAAAACAAACCAAAAAAAACAACAAAGTCGCCAAATAAATGTAAAAAATTTGTTGCTAGGTGCTTTTTGAACAAAAAAACACAAAGTTGGCAACACTGATAGCAAGCTAATTCCTGCATTTAACACTTTTTTTCCCCCAATAAAATCCACTCACTAGAGCAGATGACTCCAACATCTCGTCTATGAGAACATTCAGCTCGACTCCATGAAGAGATGGAACATTCTGAGAGTTTTGTTTCATTCCCGTCACAATCAAACACATCAGCCCAGATTTCACCACTTCCCTCTCCAAACCAGTCTGATCCCACAACAGACACAGCAATCCCACAATTCAGCCGTCTACAGAGGACACTGGCAGCTCTCATATCCCAGCATGCATCACACACTGTGCCCCACTCATTGATGAACTGAAGCTCCACTCTTCCAGAACAAGAGTCTGAACCATTTACCAGCCTGAGATCTGTGTAACCTGCACAGACAACATACTTCTTACTAAAACCAATACAAAAATGAAATAAACACATACATAAAACCAAGAGAACAGAGATAATGAGAGTAATACACTAGTTCTTATCTCTGTTTAATATAGTTAGAGACCTCAGATTGTGGTACTGATTAAACAAATGAGTTTTTGTATTTAAGAACTGGAAATGTATTCTTTACAAAGCGGTTAAATATTTTACCAGAGCATATCAGTCCTACATCATTATCATGGGAGCAGTTTATTTTCTGTGAAGTTGACAATGAACACTGTCGAATGTGTGATTCATTTCCTCTGCACTGAATCTCTTGTGTCCACATCTGATTGTCTCCTTTTCCAAAAGCAGCTGCTCCCAGCACCTGTACAGGAGCCCCACAGTTCAGCTCTCTACACACAACCTCTGCATCCTGCTGGTCAAAGGCAGCATCACACACTGTGTATGTTTTGCTCTCCTGAAGTATCTCTAATCTCCCAGAGCACAGGTGGGATCCATTAACAAGTGTGGGGTGGCGACCTGTGTTTACAGAAGAGGAGTAAAATATTATTAATTAAACATCTCTACTCACCTGGAACAGTAGAAAAACTGTTATTAATCTATTATTAAAATTTTGTATTTCATTATTTCAAATAATCTGCAGTAATTTTAACTGTAATTATATCTTCCATCCATAATTTTATAATCTTCATTAAAAAGTCAGACTGCCTGAATAATATAAAATACATTATATTTATTTGTGATTCTGTCCATCATAGTTTATTACAAGAAAATAAGAAATGAGGATTAATATATTATGAACAAAACAATGAAACAGTCTGTCTGTTAAACAAACTGTTGGTTTAATAAGATTTACATTGATGCAGTTTGTCCACACCAACATATGGAAATATTCTTTTGCTTGAGTGAAAATTATGAAAGAGAGTGATGAAATAACAGGATGAGGTTTGGAGCAGCTTACCTGAACAGACGACACCAGCATCTTGATAATGAGCACAGAACTTTATATACTGGCTGGTTGAACGGCAGTCTTTCAGTGCAGTCTCTGATCCACTACATCCTACAAGAGCCATTGAAATTGGTCCTGATCCTCGTCCAAAGTGAGCATTTTGTTTTGCTTCTACAGCCGTCCCACAGTCCAGCTCTCTACACACCACTGCAGCATCATCAATATCCCAGTACCGATCACACACTGTTCCCCACTGACCATTATCAAAAACCTCCACTCGACCAGCACAGGGATGATTGCCATTCACCAACCTCACACTCACTCTGTCTACACATAAGAGAGAGGGAGACAATTGTAAACATACCAAACATAATATGTAGTAAAGTGTAAAATTATTTTGTACATTTCAGCTCATTTGAAAGAATATATTACGTACTGACCCTGAGTATGTACCTACCAGAGGTGATGAGTTTTACCATATAACACAGAAACATCAGCATCACACAGCTGTCCATCTTCTCCTTCAGCTCAACACACAATATTTCATCTGCTCAGAGCACAGCACAAGTTTCTCGTCTGCTCCCTCAAACACACTGAAGAAACTGGCTCCTGTCAGCCCCCTAAAGAGAGAGAGAGAGACTCACAGCTGCCAATGACACTCACTGTTACCTTATTAGACACAACAGAGGAAATCATCAAACACAATCAGTGACAAATCAGAAAGCAGCACTTTTATTTTCTCCATATATATCAATAAAGTGTCAGTGCTGATGAGCGGGACTCCTCCTCCAGCGTGAAGAGACACTTCACTGAGGACAGACTCGTGTCAGTCATAAGTCAGTGTGGAGATAAAGTCACACTAAACTTAAAGCAGATTGATACAGAAACACTGCAGCTTATATTCAGCATCAAAGCCTGAACACAGCAGATACAAGCACTGATGACTGACTGCTCACTTCACACACTTACTAAAACTTCACACAGAAAGTAAGTTGATATTTGCTATAAATATTTAAATTATAATAAACTAAACACTTAAAGTTATTTTTGGAACAATGTGCATAACATTAAAGGCATTTTCCTACACTGTTGTAATGTTACAAGAGCACAATGAATATTATTTTACTACATTATAAAATGAACTGGCCTGTTTGTGTACAACAAAAAAAATGGCAATTCAGATAAGATTTGTAAATATACCTAGGTTTCTATTCCAAATATATTCATCTGATATTAAATGAAAGACATTTGTAGCTGTAGATGTGTGTTTAACACTGTAATATGAAATTCATCCAGCAGATGGCTGCAAAACACATTGTAAAGAGGAGCAGACAAGAGTCTTGTCTTTGTGTCACCGCATGAGGGAGATTCTCACTGTTAAACTTTTCTTTTTTTTTTTTCTGGATAGAAATTGTTAATTTCCTTTTAAGTTACCACACAATTTTTTTTTTTTTTTTCCATGTTCTTTGTTCTTCATGTTTTTTTTTTTTTTTTTTTTTTTTTCTCAATTGTCCACAAATAAATTACCATTTTTAAATTAGCATTTTTCTCTTTCTTTTTTTCTTTTTTCTTTCTTTCGCATAATTTAGTACAATCCTGTTTGTTCAAAAAATGTAAGACTAAAGACTACAGATATTCTGAAGTGCACAGTAGTAATAAACGTGATTTAAAGCATATTATTCAACCTCTGCCTTAATCTTAATCTATATTTGATAATCCTTAATTCTGTTATATTCATTTTATGTTAAATTGCCATATAAGTACTACACAATGTTACATTTCAGACTCTTGGAAACTAGAAAGTTTTACTGTCAAATAATTGTTTATCACATACTGACCAACACCAAATGTATTGCAGTCAAACTTTTAATCAAGTCCAATTTAATCAAATAGAGTATAATGTATAAACAATTGTAATGAAGTTTAGAAGAAAAACACAATGCACACGGTATATAAACACTTCAAAAATACCTTATGAATTTAATAGACTTTACACACTTCAGTTGAAATTAAAGTAAATTATTTTACACATGCTTTAGTATATTAATCAATACATCAACATAACTATATGTCTTTAAAGGATGACAAAAACTGTGATTTAAAATGTAAGTTTAAGTAAAACGTAATGAAACATTACAAATTACATTTTTAAAACACTTAAAGTGTGTTAAGAAACAAAGTGAGTTAAAGTCATGAGAGTGTACTCTCTTTAGTTAATTTAATTTCATGCATTATTTAAGTGCACATTCAATAAAATTAAGCACACCTCTTTTTCACAAGGGTAGGGATATAAACCTATAAACATACCTGCTTTAGCATCTGTCCTGTGGGAAAGGGTCTCAGGTGTGTGTATCAGTCGATCTTCACTGTCCTCGATCACAGATTTGGGTCACATGGTCTCCATTTCACTTCAGCCAGTTATGAACTGACTCAGCACCAGACATTCAACAGTTCAGCTCATGACAGATCAGATTCAATGCATCATTAAAATATAACCAAAAAAATAAAAAATAAATAAAAAGTACAAATGTTCTAAAAATGCTTACTTGTTCATCTGTAGCCTCAAAACATTAAAATACTGCCACATCTTTGGGATGTCTCATGATTAAAAACAACATATTCTGCACATTTGGATGTTTGGACGTTTAAATATGTAAAATACAAAACAACTTTGCCACATTGCAAATGAATTAACTGAATGGTTAAATTTAACTGTCCACACACAAATCACAATGGCAGTGATGCACAAACTACTACATTACTAACTGAATTTAAACATCGAAATTTAATTATTAAAAAAAAAAAAAAAAAAAAAAAAAAAAAAACACTTGTAAGTTTAACTTACAAGTCATATTATATTACTTTTTGTCATATTATATTTGCATAAACGGTATGTTAATACATTATAAAATGAACTGAACTAAGACAGGTTTGTAGAAAAACATTGGTTTATATTTTAAAGATACGGCTTTGGCCTCATATAAAGGCATTTGTAGCTGTGCGTGTATATGTGTTTGCATAATTCATCCAGCAGATGGCAGCAAAACATTTCTTATTGTAAAGAGGAGCAGACAAGAGTCTTGTCCTTGTGTCACCACATGAGGGAGCCTCACACTGTTACACATTTTTCTGGACGCAAATTGCTCATTTCTTTCTAACAGCTACATAATGGCAACATTTCTCATTTATTTTATGTAAAGCTCATTTCACAGCATACTAATTTTACTCTATATCTGCTGCACAGATATATTTTAGTACACAGAGTGACTGAAAAATGTAAATACACACTGCAGTCAGACTAAGTGTTTATTAAAATGTCTGACATTAAATCAAATGTGGTCATTAAAGGAATATAAAATATTTAAATATTTAAACTAAATGGAAGTAATTGACCTCAAAATTAGACTAAAAATGGTTTAAAGTCATTTAAGTTGAAGTGCGCTATCATACAGTAAACTGTGCAGCTGGGAAGTGTGTTTAAATGTGTTTTTTAATCAAACATTTTACATAATGTGTGCAATAAATCTTTGCAATCTATTTTTGTTGTTATTTTTATTGTAAATAAATTTGGCTGTGTTGGGCACTGTTATACTTTACACCTATGTTATGCATTTATTTATTTAGATTTGTTTGTCATTATATTTATGTAGATAAGGCTGTCAAAATGCTGTCTAAAAAGATTTCTGCTTTCCACTAATTGCTCTTTTAAAAAAAAAGCTTAAAAGGCTGAATGAATAATATAATTTGTTTATTAGGTAAAAAGCAACAATATCAGTATAAAAAGAATGAATACCAACATACAAATTGTTGTTACTAAATATTTGCAAAGCATGCAATTTTTCATAGAAAAGGCACTGATGCATTAGCAATATAAGAAACTTCCAGTAGCTCCAGTAACTGTAATGTGACTTAGTGAACAAAGATATAGTGGGTGTGGTCCCCCCCCCTTTTTAGTTGACATCTCCCTCACATCATAGTCCGCTTTAAAAAAAAAACTAAAAAAATTTATATATTTTTCATTTGTGCATTTTTTTTTTTTTTTTTTTTTGCTAGATTTAGTTTGAATGAACAACAAAAATGTAGTTGTAAGGTAAACCTATGTGACAATAACCTTACTCTCATGACCAGGGGCGTAGCACCAAATTCTGGGCCCTATGCACAAGCAGTGGCTCGAGGTTCACAACTACCTACAACTAACCTTACTACTAATCTAAGAACTCTTATATGTATAACAAAAAAAGCCTTATTACACAACTTAGTTACTTTAGTTAACAACATGTATTGTGATCTTAAAATTATATTTAAAGGAAAATAAAATTTCACTCCTCAGGGGCCCTCCCCCCACTTGGGGCCCTGGTAATTTAGTCCCACTTTTCACCCAACTACGACGCCCCTGCTCATGACTGACTGAAAGATTAAACATATTAGATTAAACCTAATAAAGGCATGAGAATTCATGCCAGAAATGCATATTCAATATAATATGAGTCGCACTTTTTTGTTTAAACAACTGTGATGTTGTGTTCTGTCAAATGTTTAAAATCATTTGTGTGTAGAAATGATATGTTGGCATATTCCCAAAAACTCTGACAGCATTCTCTGTATGACATATGACAGTTATCACATTTCTAAATATTTCTTTACACTCATTAAGCAACACAATTTATGGCATTCAGTTTGACCTCAAATCACACAAACACCAAAAGCATCACAGCAGCAGGATGAAGGCTGTCCAAATTCAAAGGCTCCTTCAAGTGCCACAAAGAATACAAATGGATCCAGATTATCCCAAGATTCATTACACACCAGTAAGGACAGGAATTTTTGAGAGAAAATAGGTTTCAGTTTAGGGTTTCAGCTTACTCAAATAGCTGTAGGTAGTTCACACTTTTAATTATATAATATATTAAAATGGATCACAGTGAATCAATTTAGACAGGCTGTGAACCATTTTTTTTTTCTTTTTTTTTTTTTCTAGACAGTTTTATTATTTTATATTATATATATCACATTATATTTGATTTTATTTATTCATTTATTTTTATTTTTTTGTTTATTTTTTTTTTTTTGTAGTTTAGTACAAAAGCCAAATTTTTGTTTTTGATCTTGTGATTTTTTTTTTTGCTATGCTGTCAAGTTAAAAAAAAAAAAAAAAAAAAGTTTAACCTTTTTTTTTTTTTTTTTTTTTTTTTTTTTAAACCCCCTTTTTTTTTTAATGCAGTGCATTCTGTGTGATTAACCCCCATTTATCCAGCTTGCTGTATTTCAGGGCTATTCTCACAAGCAAGAGATAATCATCAGATTAAGCTCACCAAACAGCTCAGACTTTCCATGACTCGAAAAATGCAGATCGCACATATTCACTTCATGGAAACATACGAAGATTAATGGAAACAGACACTGACAGAGAGACACGCTTATCCAACAAAACCCGACAAGCATGTCTGTTGCTGTTGGTCGGCATCTATCAGTGCAGTTTGAACTATAGTCTTAGTTAGGGTTAGGGTTTTGTGGTTGGTCTTTATTATAACACCTGTTGAACAGTCAGGTGGTTTCAATAAACCGCCACTGATTAAAAGTGCTAATGCAATCATCATATTTTAAGTCTTTTTAAAAGAAATTGTGTTTGGGGAACAAAGTTAGCTTTTTATCTCTTTAAACTGTACAAATGCACCTCTTGCTTATCACGCTCTAAAACCACAAAGGAAGAGACATTCACTGAAAACACAAACATGCAGCCTTGTGGTTTTGGAGTCTGTTAAACTATCATCTACAAAGTTATCTGATTACACGTCAATAACCCAGAAAGATAAACAGTTACACTCATCTGACATTTTAAATCTTTTTATATGATTAAAATTGATTAGTAGCAAGGTTAGAAAAAGCCTTAATTCTACAGTGGATCAGATCTTTATCTCTGAAGTCATAATTTAATCTCATTTGACTGGAGCCCCAAAATTTTGTAATGCAACTTAATGAGGTGCTGCTGGTACTTTGCTGTTGATGGCTTTCTTTTTCTTGGGTGTTTTATCATTTCTAAACACATAAATTGTAACAGTTACAGCTTCTAACATTCTTACATGATGCCTCACCCCTCTGAGTGATGTTGTCTGTGATGAATGTTATGATAAACAGCTTCTGTGTCCTTTGTAGTCCTGTATACCAGTCAGAAAGAGCTGTGAGTATAGACAGACAAACCTGACAGACATCAGCTTATTATAGGAGAGAGATCCATGAACTGAACTAACGAGCTGATGATCTCAATCAGGTGTGTTAAATAAGGGAGACATGCAAAATGTGCAGAGCAGGGGTCACCCAGGACCAGATTGAAAACTACTGACTTAAGCCAGACTCACACTACAGGATTTTAGCCCGATTTTCCCCTCCCGAGAATCGGAGCAAAAATCTTGTGGTGCACCTCAATTGGTCCCGATGTTCGGCGCAGATTATCTGGTAATGTGAGGTGTTCACAGATCAAATCTTGCACCTCCCGATCTGCTCGCACACAAATCGGGGCCACCCCGATTCAAACATGTTTCATGTGAAACATGTTTTGACATTTAGGATTTAAAATTGGGATGATGACGGCTATATGATTGCATCAGTACTTTCAAAACAGTAAATGCACGGCCGCAAAGCAGTTGCTGTAGAGTCCGTTGGATAGTGGTGATGGAGGAAACTGATTTTCGATTTTTTTGTAGTAACACTGTCTGTATAATGTGTAGAAAATGTACCACAACTGTAAGGAAAAAAAGAAGCTCTGGGGTGAAATCGTCTGTTTTGAACATACTGGGTGAGTGCAGAAAGCTGCTAGCAGCTAACATATGTAAACATTAGTTGCTGAAATGACGATCTGTTGCGTGAGATCACATGAGGCGATCCCTCCTGCATAATAATCTTAATAATGCACACACTACAAGATTTGAAAATTGTGGCGCGTTACACACCACAAGATATTAAGATTATCATGACAGAGGGAGCGCCTCACGTGATCTTACGCAACAGATCATCATTTCAGCAACTAATGTTTACAAATATTAGTTGGCGTGCTAGCAGCTTTATGCACTCACCCAGTATGTTCAAAACTGAGACGATTTCACTCCATTGCTTTCCTTACTCCATGCAGTTGTGGTGGTATGTTTTCAACACATTATACAGACAGTGTTACTACAAAAACATAAGAAGCAGTTTCCTCTGTCTGCAACAGACCGTACAGCAGCTGTTTTGCGGTTGCGCATTGGCTGCTGTGAAAGTACTGACGTAATCATAGCTGTGATCATCCCGATTTAAAATCCTGAATATCAAACATGTTTGATATGATTGGGGCGGCCCAGATTTGTGTGAGAGCAGATCAGGAGGTGCAAGATTCGATCTGTGAACACCTCACATTACCTGATAATCTGAGCCGAACATCGGGAGTTATTGAGGTGCTCCACAAGATTTTGGCTCCGATTCTCGGGAGTGGAAAATCGGGGCAAAATTGGGTTAAAAATCCTGTAGTGTGAGCCCGGCTTTAGTGTGAACCCAACCTTATGGGTATGAATTACTCTGTTATTAAAAAGGATTTTTAAGGGGGTTGTGTGTTGGGGCCGAGTTGTGTTGATTTGGGTGTTTTGGTTTCTTTTTTCTGTTGCAGTTTTGTGATTGGGGCGTGACTTATTTAAACATGTTGCAAGAGTTTGTCGGCGCCACTGCTCTGTTGTTGCTCAGGCAGTTTGCCAGAGCTGTGCTTCAATTTTGTGGCATTATGTTTTGTTTCGCATCCATTCACTAGCACTGACCACAGTTCATTGTGCATCCATTCTCTTGCATTTCATACTGATTGAATGTACTGATACTGATGTTCTGTGTTGTTATTTTGATAAATTCTTTTTGTAATAAATAGTATGTTTGAAGCTATTCCGCCATGTAGTCTCCCTTAATGTTACATCTCTGAGCCAGATGTAACACTGGATCTCTCCTACCTCTCCTCATCACTCTCTTTCGCTGAATCAGTACAAGCAGTGGCACTAAGAGCAGTAAGAGCAAAACTACCAGTACAATCACAAGCACTGGGGGGACGCAGAGAGACGCTGCTGGAGGAGTTTGTGGAGGAGTGACTGATGTTGAGCGCACTGGAGGAGAAGCTGATGTTGATGTGGCAGTAGTAGTAAATTCTGAAAAATCTGTAATTATGAAAACAAGCACACACAAATGTTAACATTTTTAAATGCTAAATATTTTCAGCTCTAAATTCTCAAATACCTGCACAGGTGAATCCAGCGTGCTCTTTGCGGGAGCAGTCAGTGTGGTTTTTCAGGGAGAGAGGACAGTCCCACAGGTGAATCTCATTCCCTCTGCACTCGACTCTGTTCATCCACACAACACCTTCACCAGCACCAAAGACTGAATTCCTATCAGCCCTCAGTGCTGCTCCACAACCCAGCTGCCTGCAGACCACCTGAGCATCCCTGATGTCCCACTGATCATCACAGACTGAGCCCCACACAGTGTTATGATACACCTCCAGCCTCCCAGAGCACCGGCCCTCCGCTCCACTCAGTCTGAGAGGAACATGATCTAAAACACACACATCAACCAGCACTGAGCAGCTTCACAGTGAAACTGAATGCACGTCTTATAATACATTACCTAAAACTTAACAAATTTGTTGTAAAACACTTGCTTGAACACTGTTTCTGTTGAGGAGATGGTGAAACAAGACATGTCAGACGGCTTCGAGGAGACTCAAGATTCTCCTCCTCTGAGATCAAAACATGAAGAGAACATCAGGATAAAAGACACATACTGTAACATTATCAACGTGAAAACATATCATTTAAGCCTCAGATCATTCATTTCTTTCCTTTAGCTCAGGTTTCTTCTCATATTTAAACAAACAAAACATTACGATTTCAAACCATCATAAATCAGTTAAATAGCAACCTACCTGTGCAAGTGATTTTGGCCACTTCATTATCACAGTCATTCTGTCCCCAGGGTGAAGATGGACACTGCCATAAAGTGGAATCATGTTGTCGACATTTAAGGTTATCAAGCCAATTATGAGACCTCAATCCCTCTGAATTAATGGGTTCACTGCTAGATCTTCCACAGTTCAGCTCTTGACAGATCAGACTCGCTGTGTCTCTGTCCATCTGGTTGTAACACACATTACCCCAGGATCCATTGTAGAAAACCTCCACATTCCCTTCACAGCCCTCAGTTAACCTGATCTCTTTAAACTCTAAATCAAAAAGAATGAGAAATTACCTCAGCTCAATTATTGTCAATCATACATTTTATGATTCTGATTCTTGCTAACAATTACAGCTTATTAATTGTTTTATATATAAAACATCACTAAACAATTTAAAAAATACTTAACTTTCTAATATACATAAAATACTAATATTGATCAAATGCATATCTTTAGCTGCACTTTGTCATATGAACATCAAGTCTGTAATTATACTGATTTAACTCTCAAAGTTAGCTGTAAGCTGTATGTCTTCACTGAAAAGAACCAACTCTTTAGAGATTAATTTGGGAATTGCAGATTGCCCCACTGAATGCTGGTTAATACGTTATTGACCGCTGCAGAACTCTTGTCAGAGTCATCATATTGAGTTTGGCCGTTTATTGCACAAGATTTGACCATATACACAAGTTAGTGCATTTGAGGTAGTTTCTAAAATAAAAATAAAAAACAACAGAAATGAATACTCTGTATACTGTATAAATACAACCATGACTCAACATATCACAAACTCTATAATAAACAACTTTGTAAAGTGCACTGATAAATAAAATAAAAATGAGAGATATCTCAGCAATATCTCCGTGAGAATAAAAATCTGCGTAGTGCAATGAAGATTACAAACGATGAAATACAATCATGTATAGTGTAGTGTATTAACTATATATAAGTTGCAATAAATGAAGCCCCTTTAAGAGAGCAAAGATGGGGAGGGGCATGTTAAGTGATACCCACTAGGGAAAGGGGAAGTTTTAGTCAGATTACTGGAGGTGCTGGCCGAAGCTGTATGTTCTGTTCTGTGCTGCATCTACTCAGTAAAGAGTTTCCGAACACCTCAGCCTCCTGTCATTCAAGTATCTTACACTGGCGACGAGCGGATTTTGACCGATTGTGTGCAGATAAGTTTAAAGCGCAGCTCTGAAAGTGAAAGCTGCAGCCATGTGGCATGCTCGGCCCTATCGAAGAGTTTGATGAATGCTCAAGTAATTCTTTTGAAGAATATATAGAAAGACTGGAATGTTTTTTCCATGCAAATGATATTGAGGACGATGCGAAGAAACGCTCTGTGCTGCTTAGTGTGTGTGGCTCAAAAACATATTCCACGTTACGTTCTGTTATCGCCCCAACGCAGCCCTCTACAGTGACTAATACAAACATTGTGGCTGCATTAAAACGTCATTACAGCCCAGCGCCGTCAGAGATCGTTCAGCGATTTCACTTTCATAACTGTAAGCAGAAGCCTAATCAAAGCATTTCTAACTACATCGCTGAACTTCGACGTCTCTCTGTCCACTGCTCTTTTGGGGATCAGTTAGATGCAATGCTGCGTGATAGAATCGTATGCGGGGTTTTGGATGAAGCGCTGCAACGACGCCTACTGGCGGAACCTACGCTCACATTTAAAGAGGCAGAAGAAAGGGCATTAGCTGCAGAAACAGCATCGTTAAATGCTCGCCTACTTCGAAAGCAACAACATGAATTACTGCCTCAAGATGAAGTTCATTATGCAGCCCATACACACGCATGAGCACACAAAGTGACTACTACAAGTGAAAATCAAAACCGTGACAAACCATGCTACAGGTGTGGCGGCCAGCATTTTCCACAAGCCTGTAAATTTTCCATTGCTGTATGCCATTATTGTACAAAAAGAGGACACATTGCTCGAGTGTGTTTAACCAAGACAAGACATGGTAACAACAAGGAGGCAGCCGGTGTCACAGCAGAACGACCTACAAACACTGTAACTCACGACCAGTAAAATGAGTACCCTGTTTTCAGCGCAACTGCCAAATCAAAAAAAGGGGGGCATAAGCCATATTTGGCCACTGTGATACTGAACAAACAAGCACACACAATGGAAGTGGATTCAGGAGCAGCATGCTCCTTGATTAGTGAGCATACTTATCGCTCACTGTGGCCCTCTCAACCTCCTGAAATGCATGCAGACAGCGGAGCGTTAAAGCAGTGGTCGCAAGCGACTTTGGAAGTAAAAGGGAGGATATTTGTGGAAGTGCTGTTCAAAGGGACACAAAACACACTGCCTTTGTTCGTTATCGGGGGCCAGGGCACTAGTCTGCTGGGACGAGACTGGTTTGATGCCCTTGGGATATCAATTGAAGGGGTGCACAGAGTGCAGTTTCAGGCCATGGAGGAAATACTGACTGAATATGCGGAGGTATTTCAGGACATTGGGGTTTGCAGAATGCCCCCAATCTCAATTGACATTGATTCCACGGTGACGCCACGTTTCTTCAAAGCCCGTCCAGTTCCCTTTGCTTTACGGCCACAGCTTGATGAAGAGCTGGATAAATTAGTGGCTCAAGGGATTTTTGAACCAGTGCGGCATGCAAAGTGGGCCACACCCATAGTGGCTGTAGCAAAAAAAGATGGGGGTCTGAGGATTTGTGGTGATTATCGCTGTACCGTCAACACAGCTGTTAAGCCTGATGTGTACCCCATTCCCACAGCATCTGAGTTGTTCTCAAAACTGGCAGGAGGAGTAGTTTTCACAAAACTTGATTTGAAACAAGCTTATCAGCAGCTCCCATTGGATGACGAAGCAGCCGACTTACTGACTATTAACACTCACCACGGACTTTTTCGGGCTCGACGTTTACAGTTTGGAGTGTCAACAGCTGTTTCAATATTTCAAAGATTTATGGATACCTTGCTCGCAGGCATCCCAGGTGTCCAACCGTACCTGGATGACATCCTAATTTCAGGCAAGACCGTGGAGGAACACAATGCACGGCTAAGGGCCGTATTGAAGTGTTTCGCGGAAGTGGGGTTACGACTAAAAAAAGAGAAAAGTATCTTTGCAGCGAACCAAGTGGAATTCTTGGGATTTCATGTGGATAAGGACGGCATTAAACCAACTAGTGAAAAAGTCGACGCTATCCAAAAGGCTCCATCTCCACGGAACAAGACAGAGCTTCAGGCATTCTTGGGGCTTCTTAACTTTTACAGCTGTTTTCTCCCTAACAAGGCCACCTTGTCCTGGAGCCTCTGCATCATCTTCTTGACCAGTCCATCCCTTGGCGGTGGGAAGCAAAGCATGAGATGGTGTATGCTCAGGCGAAACAGTTGCTGCAAACGGATAAGGTGTTGGCGCATTATGATGAAAAGAAACCCCTAGCAGTGGTTTGCGATGCTTCACCCTATGGCCTCGGGGCTTTATTGTTTCACTTGGAGCGTGATGGCCAGGAAAAGACCATTTGCTTTGCCTCCAGAACAATGACCACCACGGAGTGGAATTATGCCCAGATCGATAAGGAAGCATTGGCGGTAGTTTTTGCTGTCAGAAAGTTCCACCAGTATCTAGCAGGCCACCATTTCGTGATTTTTACAGACCACAAGCCCCTACTTGGACTCTTGCACCATTCCAAGCCCATGCCGGTCATTCTATCACCACGGATGCTGCGTTGGAGTTTGATCATGGGGGCTTACGATTATGAGTTGTGCTATAGGCCTGAAAAGCAAATGGGAAATGCTGATGCCCTGAGTCACTTACCTCTACCCGCACCTGACGCTGTTACACCTCCACCACTGGAAGTATTATTACTGGAGATGGTCCCAGATGCACCCATGCATGCTGAAAAAATTGCAGCTGTACACTTAAGGACCCTGTCATGTCGCGGGTGCTACGTTGGGTACTGCATGGGTGGCCGGCTGAGACACCTGATAGCCGGTTTAGACCATTCATCTCGCGCTGCCATGAGCTCTCCGCGCATAAGAACTGTGTGCTTTGGGGAAGTCGTGTGGTTGTTCCTAGCTCGGCACGGAGGGAGGTACTGGCTATGCTACATGATGCACACCCGGGCATCGTACACATGAAGGGACTCGCGAGGAGTTATGTGTGGTGGCCGGGCACAGATGGAGAAATAGAGGAAACTGTCAAGGCATGCAGAACTTGTCAGATGTCACGTCATGCACCCACTAAAGCAAAAGTACATCCTTGGGATTGGACAACGAAAAGATGGTCCCGGCTGCATATTGACTTTGCGGGTCCTTTCCAAGGCAAAGTATTCCTCATAGTGGTGGATGCACACAGCAAATGGCTGGAGGTATCCCTGATAAGTTCTATGTCATCGTCAGCAGTTATTAACACATTGAGGTTGCTTTTTGCAACACATGGATTGCCTGATGTCATAGTTTCAGACAATGGCACTGCCTTCACATCTTCAGAGTTCCAAGAGTTTGCGGAACGCAACGGCATTCGTCACGTCACTACAGCACCTTATCACCCAAGTTCGAATGGCCAAGCTGAACGTATGGTGCAAACAACCAAAGAGGCCCTGTCTCGCATCACCAAGTGCGAGTGCCAGACCCGTCTGGCTCGCTTCTTGCTGTCACAACATATCACGCCGAATTCATCAACTGGAAAAAGTCCTGCTGAGTTGCTCATGAATCGGTGACTGACAACTGCCCTGGATCGCTTGCATCCTGACCATGGAGAAGATATGCTTCGCAAGCTGGAGCTGAATGCTGCAAAGGGCCACGGCGCTGTTAGAGAGTTTAGGCCACATGACTTGGTGAACATGAGAAGTTACACCAAGGATTCTAATAAGTGGACGCCGGGGGTCATTACTGATGTCACAGGCCCCTTGTCATACAGGGTCAGAACCGGTGATGGGCAAGTGCACAGACTGCTAGACAGGGTGACACCCTCATGGAGCCCATCCGGGCCCGAGCCAGAAGGCTACACCATCTCTCTACCAGAGCCCTCTGGGATTGAAATGCCTGAGTTACAACCGCCAGCAATGGAGATGGAAAATCCTGGGGAGGAGATTGCCGGGGCTGAGAGCATGTCAGAGTCCCCTCGTTCTAGGAGGTACCCTGTAAGAGAGCATCACGCCCCAAAAAGATTTTCAGACTTTGTGGACTGGGGAAAAGGGGTGTAGTGTATTGACTATATATAAGTTGCAATAAATGAAGCCCCTTTAAGAGAGCAAAGATGGGGAGGGGCATGTTAAGTGATACCCACTAGGGAAAGGGGAAGTTTTAGTCAGATTACTGGAGGTGCTGGCTGAAGTTGTATGTTCTGTTCTGTGCTGCATCTACTCAGTAAAGAGTTTCCGAACAGCTCAGCCTCATGTCATTCAAGTATCTTACATATAGGAATGAGACTGCATCATTAATATAGGCGTTAGTAATAATGATAGTTAAAAGGTATTATCACCCTGAAAATGTTACATGTAAATGTTATAAAGCTGTAAACATGAACAACTCACATCAGGATGCTAACGGGCTAATCCGCTCCTTAAACAGGGTCAAATTACACTCAGAAAGATTGCTAAACATTAATAACATCATAAACACTGTCAAGGTTAACACAGTTGTGTTGCACTGTAACAATCTAGGTGATTAACAATATACATCAAAGTAACTTATTTTGTCAAACACTTTCTCTTGCACATAAATGCTGCACCTGAGGGAGAGCATGCGATATGACTGCTGCGCTTAAGTAACTTTTATGAATAGGCAGTTACGTTAAGACCGTACATGCTATGAACACTGCACTACGTTATTTATGCAAGTCATTACTAACATGACGCAGATCGCAGGGGAAGAATTCCCAACAATTACGTTGTGTGTTTTGTACAGTGACCTACGGTGACCGGGAGGGGACACCTTCGGTTCACTTAAGTCTGTCGTGGCCACGAGATATTAATTTGTGGGAACGTCATATCAACTCGTGGGAACGTCATATTATGTCGCCACGAGATGCTAGGTTGAGGGAACGACATTCCTTTCCCGTGGCCACGTCTTATTATGTTGAGGAAACGACATGCGCTTCCCGTGGCCACGAGTTTAATGCGTAAACAAACCTGTGTGACCATAGTAACCCGGGATTATCAGAGATATATTTATTACCACTTTATTTTGAATTAAGGAATTATTATATTAATTATTATAGAAATTAATACAATATTAAATGATAATATTATGCGATGCTGTCTATGCGAATGTTGTCTGTGCGCAATGTAGACAGCATTCAAAAGAAGTTGATCATTAATAAATATTACATAAAGTATATCAAATAGTCCTACAAACATTTCATGCATCCCACAGTCTTGTAAGTCCATTAACTGATCCTCTTTTTTTCTGTAATATTTGTATCATTCCTTTGTATTCGTTATTTTTTTTACCTTAATTTCTATCTCTTTACTTAAAGTTTTGAATGTAAATGATACAGTAAAAATTTGAATATGCTATATGACTAGGATTTTTACTGGAATGCAGTTTAAAGGTTGAATTTGACATATATTCTATTTTATTTCATCTAATTAATAAACTAGCCTATATATTCACATAGTTTCATTTGTAAAACATTTATCGTTACACAGGGGCATAAATACAATCAAAACTTCTATCAAAACTTTATTAGCATAATTGTCGTTTACAGTATTTGCAAAATATAGCAAATACTAGCATATAGGGCCTACAGAACGTTAGGCAAAGCGATACAAAATAAATATAAAACATAGCCCTGAGTCACTTATAATTTATTATTAGCCTATTATTATCATTAGGCTATTATTATTTTAATAACTGGTTAAGGCTATATTTTGTTAACGCCTGACAATTATGCCAATAAAGTTTTGACTTTATGATTGTATTTATGCCATTTACATATAGAACGTTAAGTAACAAGATCGAAATGAGGGGGGAAACCTGCGTGACCATAGTAACCCGGGATTATCAGAGATAGGTTTATTAATATTTTATTTTGAGTTAAGAAATTATTATATTAATTATTATAGAAATGAATACATTATTAAATGATTATATTAACAACAGGGGATGCTGTCTATGTGAATGCTGTCTGTGTAACGGAGTGAGTGAGACGAGAGGCGAGCGGATTCATTCGCGAGCTTTTATTAAAGGGACGAGACAGATACATGGTTGAAAACAGGCAGGGTCAAAACAACAGCAAACAGGGATATCAGGGCTAGGCACAAAGAAGTCCGTGAAACAGGCGTGGGTCAAACAGGGGCGAACGTAATCCGTAAGGGGGCGAGACGAGAGAGAAGAATCCGTGACACGAGCAACAGTCCAATGGGCAGGCGGCGAGACGGTCGAGACGTGGCCAGGCGAGGGAACTAGGAACAAGGGAACAAGGAACTAGGAAACGCTAACTATGAATAACACAACAACAATACTCCGTGGCTTGCATGGGGAAAGACCGGGGCTTTTATAGCGCTGCTGATTGGTCACGGGTACTGACGCAATCAGCGCGATGGATACTGGGAGATGTAGTCCGGGGTGTAATGCAACAGTCAGTGTGTGATAAGGAGAGAGTGACATCTGGTGGTGAGCGGACCGCGGAACACCGACCAGATTCGTAACATAGCCCCCCCCCCAAGGAGCGGCTTCCAGATGCTCCAACCGAAAAACAGTCCCGGGGAGCGGTGGGAGGGCCAGGAGACTGAGGCAGAACCGGCAGGGCGGAAGCCCTCCATGGCGGAGCAGGAGACGCAGGAGCCCTCCAGGGCGGAGCCGGAGGCGGAGCAGAAGGTGCCGGAGCCCTCCAGGGCGGAGCCGGAGGTGGAGCAGGAGGCGCAGGAGCCCTCCAGGGCGGAGCAGGAGGCGCAGCGAGAGGCGCAGGAGCCCTCCAGGGCGGAGCAGGAGGCGCAGGAGCCCTCCAGGGCGGAGCCGGAGGCGCAGGAGGAGGCGCGGGAGCCCTCCAGGGTGGAGCCGGAGGCGCAGGAGGAGGCGCAGGGGCCCTCCAGGGTGGAGCAGAGGGCGAAGCAGGAGGCGCAGGAGCCCTCCAGGGCGGAGCAGGAGGCGCCGGAGCCCTCCAGGGCGGAGCAGGAACCCGCGTCATGGACTGGGACCTGGGGAAAGCAGGGACAGAGGAGGCAGACAGAATGGGGAGAGAAGCAGAGAGTTTGCAGGGGAACGCCGCCTCCGTAGGAGGATCTACAGCTGAAGCTGACACCTCAGGAGGCATAGGCGCGGCTTCTCCGACAAAAGAGGCCTCAGGAGCTGACCCGTGACCAGACGGGACCTCTGAAGCAGACTTGAGACCAGACGGGAGCTCTGGAGCAGACTTGAGACCAGACGGGAGCACTGGAGCAGGCTTGTGACCAGACGGGACCTCTGGAGCAGACTTGAGACCCGACGTGACCTCCGGGGCGGACTTGTGAACGGATATGACCTCGGGAACAGACTTGTGAACAGACGTGACCTCCGGGGCGGACTTGTGAACAGGCGTGACCTCAGGGGCGGACTTGTGAACAGATGTGACCTCAGGAACAGACTTGTGAACAGACGAAACCTTTGGAGTGTAGTGTGCGGCCCACATAGTAAGAATGGTGATCACCATCACACTGGCAGACATGACGTGACAAGGCTCTGGGAGGTCAGACGAGACATGGCGAGGCTCTGGACAGTTAGACGAGACGTGACGAGACACTGGGCGGTCTGACGTGACTTGACTCTGGGCCGTCAGGCGGGACGTGACTTGACTCTGGGCCGTCAGGCGGGACGTGACTTGACTCTGGGCCGTCAGGCGGGACGTGACGTGACTCTGGGCCGCCAGGCGGGACGTGACTTGACTCTGGGCCGTCAGGCGGGACGTGACTTGACTCTGGGCCGTCAGGCGGGACGTGACTTGACTCTGGGCCGTCAGGCGGGACGTGACTTGACTCTGGGCGGTCAGACGAGACGTGACTTGACTCTGGGTGGTCAGACAAGACATGGTGAGGCTCTGGACAGATAGACGAGACGTAACGGGGCTCTGGGAGGTCAGACGAGACGTGACTTGACTCTGGGCGGTCAGACGAGACGTGAGTTGACTCTGGACGGTCAGACGTGACGTGACTTGACTCTGGAACAACATGGCTTGACTCAGGAACAACAGCTGTAACGTGACTTGACTCGTGGGGAACAGCTGTGACTTGACTTGACTCGTGGGGCACAGCTGTGACTTGGCTTGACTCGTGGGGCTCAGCTGAGTCTTGGCTTGACTCGTGGGGAACAGCTGAGTCTTGGCTTGACTCGTGGAGAACGACAGCTGTGTCTTGACTTGACTCTGTGTCCTGACTTGACTCTGTGTCTTGACTGGACTTGGAAGCTTGACTTGACCCAGGGGTAGCAGCCGCGGTGTGAAGGAGCGCCATTTTAGCTGCCCATACCGTCATTAGGGGTGAGTCCAGCACGTGGGCCATCATGACCACAGGCGGCGTCCGAGTGCTGACCACAGGTTCTGGAATGGCGGCCATCTTGTGAACTGGCTCAGGCGTGGCAGCCATCTTGGCGACAGGCTCTGGCGTGGCAGCCATCCTGTGCAGTGGCTCTGGCGTGGCAGCCATCTTGTCAGTGCTTGACTCAGGAAAGATGGCTGTAACTTGACTTGAGACAGGAGCGACAGCTGTAATTTGACTTGACACAGGAACAACAGCTCTAACTTGACTTGATGCAGGAAACACAACTTGAACCTGACTTGACACAGGAACGACGACCGTAGCTTGACGTGACCCTGGAACACTAGTCGTAGCTTGACTTGACTTGGAAACTTGACTTGACTCGGGAAATGCAGCTGTAACTTGACTTGACTTGGAAACTTGACTTGACTCAGGAAACACAGCTGCAACTTGATATAGCTCTGGTATGGTAGCTGTGACGTGACGGAGCTCTGTTTTCACCGCCATTTTGTGAACGGGCTCCGCCGTCGCCGCCATTTGGTGAGCGCGCAGCAACGCCGCCGCCATCTTGCGAACGGGCACTGCTGTCGCCGCCATTTTGTGCACGGGCCCTGTTGTTGCTGCTGTGGTATGAACGCGCCCCGGCGCGGCCGCCATCTTGGGAACGGGCACCGCTGTCGCCGCTATTAGAGCAGCGCTATCCGTAGCCGTTGCCATTGCTTGAGCGCGCTCCAGCGTGGCCGCCATTTCACGAGCGAGCCAAGCGGCCAGCGGTTCCGTGGCGTCGCGCTTCTCATCCGCGACACCCACTGTAAACGACGAGCCCACACACAATAGTGCAAAGTCCAGAAATTCCGCGAGTGATGAACGCGGACCCTCGCGTCTTAGTCTCGCCTTCAGTGGCTCATTAACACCATCACAAAAAATTTCTATAATTATACAGTCCGGGAGGGGGGAATGATTGGCAATGGCCAGAAACTTACGGATGTGTTGCTCGAGTGTACGTGGTCCCTGTTTGATCCTACAAAGAATTCTGTCTGTGTCCATATCAAATGAATGTCCAGGGTGAAAGCTGCTGGATCCTGTTGTGATGGAGTATTCTGTAACGGAGTGAGTGAGACGAGAGGCGAGCGGATCCATTCGCGAGCTTTTATTAAAGGGATGAGACAGATACATGGTCGAAAACAGGCAGGGTCAAAACAACAGCAAACAGGGATATCAGGGCTAGGCACAAAGAAGTCCGTGAAACAGGCGTGGGTCGAACAGGGGCGAACGTAATCCGTAAGGGGGCGAGACGAGAGAGAGGAATCCGTGACACGAGCAACAGTCCAATGGGCAGGCGGCGAAACGGTTGAGACGTGATGGCCAGGCGAGGGAACTAGGAACAAGGGAACAAGGAACTAGGAAACGCTAACTATGAATAACACAACAACAATACTCTGTGGCTTGCATGGGGAAAGACCGGGGCTTTTATAGCGCTGCTGATTGGTCACGGGTACTGACGCAATCAGCGCGATGGATACTGGGAGATGTAGTCCGGGGTGTAATGCAACAGTCAGTGTGTGATAAGGAGAGAGTGACATCTGGTGGTGAGCGGACCGCGGAACACAGACCAGATTCGTAACAGTCTGTGCGCGATGCATTCGAAATAAGTTTATCGTTAATAAATATTACCCAAAGTACATCAAATAAAATAGGCCTACAAGATATTTTTATCCAACCTTCTATTAACTGATCGTTTTTTCAGTATTATTATTATTATTATTATTATTAGCCTATTATTTTATTTTCGTTTATGTTCCATCTCTTTACTTAACGTTCTATATGTAAATACTGTAAATGCTCGACATATGTTATATGACTGGGATTTTTACTGGAATGCAGTTTAAAGGTTGAATTATATTTTATTTTGTTTCGTCTAATTATTAGACTAGTGTTTTACTAAGGAATGAATCATTCACGTGGTTTAATTTGTAAATGAAAACTCATTTATCGTCACACACGGGCATAAATACAATCATAAAGTCAAAACTTTATTGGCATAATTGTCAAGCATTAATAAAATTAGCCCTAACCAGTTATTACAATAATAATAGCCTAACCATAATAATAATAATAGGCTAATAATAAATTATAAGTGACTTATAAGTGGCTATATTTTTATATGTATTGTGTATCGCTTTGCCTAACGTTCTGCCCTATATGCTAGTATTTGCTATATTTTGCAAATACTGTAAACAACAATTATGCCAATAAAGTTTTGACAAGTTTTGATTGTGTTTATGCCCGTGTGTGACGATAATGATAATATTATGCGATGCTGTCTATGCGAATGTTGTCTGTGTCCGATGTAGACAGCATTCAAAAGAAGTTGATCATGAATTAATATTTCATAAAGTATATCAAATAGGCCTACATTTTACATCAACATTTTATGCATCCCACAGTCTTTTAAGTCCATTAACTGATCCTCTTTTTTCTGTAATATTTGTATCATTCCTTTATTCCGTTATTTATTTTGATTTTTTTTATCTTAATTTCGATCTCTTTACTTAGATGCTTGACATGCCAGTACAATTTTGAATATGCTATATTGGGGTTTTTACTGGAATGCAGTTTAAAGGTTGAATTTGACATTCTATTTTATTTCGTCTAATTAATAGACTAGCCTGTATATTGACGTAGTTTCATTTGTAAATCATTTATCGTCACACACAGGCATAAATACAATCAAAACATCTGTCAAAACTTTATTGGCATAATTGTCGTTTACAGTATTTGCAAAATATAGCAAATACTAGCATATAGGGCCTACAGAACGTTAGGCAAAGCGATACATAATAAATATAAAAACATAGCCACTTATAAGTCACTTATAATTTATTATTAGCCTATTATTATTATTATGGTTAGGCTATTATTATTTTAATAACTGGTTAGGGCTAATTTTATTAATGCTTGACAATTATGCCAATACAATTTTGACTTTATGATTGTATTTATGCCCGTGTGTGACGATAAATGAGTTTGTTTTCATTTACAAATTAAACTACGTGAATGATTCATTCCTTAGTAAAACACTAGTCTAATAATTAGACGAAACAAAATAAAATATAATTCAACTTTTAAACTGCATTCCAGTAAAAATCCCAGTCATATAACATATGTTGAGCATTTACAGTATTTACATATAGAACGTTAAGTAAAGAGATGGAACATAAACGAAAATAAAATAATAGGCTAATAATAATAATAATAATAATAATAATAATAATAATAATAATAATAATAATAATAATGAAAAAACGATCAGTTAATAGAAGGTTGGATAAAAACATCTTGTAGGCCTATTTTATTTGATGTACTTTGGGTAATATTTATTAACGATAAACTTCTTTCGAATGCATCGCGCACAGACAGCATTCACATAGACAGCATCCCCTGTTGTTAATATAATCATTTAATAATGTATTAATTTCTATAATAATTAATATAATAATTTCTTAACTCAAAATAAAATATTAATAAACCTATCTCTGATAATCCCGGGTTACTATGGTCACGCAGGTTTCCCCCCTCATTTCGATCTTGTTACTTAACGTTCTATATGTAAATGTTGGCATAAATTGGCATAATTGTCAGGCATTAACAAAATATAGCCTTAACCAGTTATTAAAATAATAATAGCCTAATAATAATAATAGGCTAATAATAAATTATGAGTGACTTCGCTTTGCCTAACGTTCTGTAGGCCCTATATGCTAGTATTTGCTATATTTTGCAAATACTGTAAACGACAATTATGCCAATAAAGTTTTGATATTAGTTTTGATTGTATTTATGGCCCTGTGTGACGATAAATGATTTACAAATGAAACTACGTGAATATATAGGATAGTTTATTAATTAGACGAAATAAAATAGAATATATGTCAAATTCGACCTTTACACTGCATTCCAGTAAAAATCCCAGTCATACAGCATATTCAAATTTTTACTGTATCATTTACATTCAAAACTTTAAGTAAAGAGATAGAAATTAAGGTAAAAAAAAAAAAAACGAATTCCTTTCCTTTGTAATGATACAAATATTACAGAAAAAAAGAGGATCAGTTAATGGACTTACAAGACTGTGGGATGCATGAAATGTTTGTAGGACTATTTGATATGCTTTATGTAATATTTATTAATGATCAACAACTTCTTTTGAATGCTGTCTACATCGCGCACAGACAACATTCGCATAGACAGCATCGCATAATATTATCATTTAATATTGTATTAATTTCTATAATAATAAATATAATAATTCCTTAATTCAAAATAAAATGGTAATAAATATATCTCTGATAATCCCGGGTTACTATGGTCACGCAGGTTTGTTTACGCATTAAACTCGTGGCCACGAGAAGCGCATGTCGTTTCCTCAACATAATAAGACGTGGCCACGAGAAATGGATGTGGTTCCCTCATCATAGCATCTCGTGGCCGCGACATAAGGATGTCGTTACCTCGACAAAATGATCTCGTGGCCACGACATAATATGACGTTCCCACGAATTAATATCTCGTGGCCACGACATAATATCACGTTCCCACGAGTTGATATGTCGTGGCCACGACAAACTTAAGTGAACCGAAGGTGTCCCCTCCCGGTCACCGTAGTTTTGTGCTGTAGTGTGATGTTGCAGCCTGAACGAGCAGAAAAACACCTTTAAATTAGGGTAAGTTTAAATTAAATGATCATTTACAGTACACTATTATTTACCTGAGCACACAACTCCTACATCCTCCTTGTGATTACAGTCATGTTTTCCCCAGCCTGGAGAAGAGCAGCTCCACAGGGACGTCTCATTCCCCTCACACTCCACCTCATCCAGCCATATGGGTCCAGAACCAGGACCAAACCAGGCTGGTACGTGCTGGTTACTGAGGGCCACTCCACACTGCAGCTGTCTGCACACCACATGGGCATCTTTAATATCCCAGGAGTCATCACACACTGTGCCCCATGAGTCGCTGTGAAAAACCTCCAGCCTCCCTGCACAGTCTCCCCCAGAACCCACCAGCCTGATGGACCCAGGAACTGATATTCAGAGAAAGAAAAATACATTAGTGAATTAGTGATTAGTGCACTAACAACTGAAGAATCTGCCCAGATGTTGTTGTTCTCACCAAGGCAGGTGATTGACAGCTGTTGTGTGGAGCTGCAGTTGAGAGTTTGTGGAGAGCTGCAGTTCCCCAGATGAGCTTCACTCCCAGAGCACCAGAAGCCCGTCACACACTCATGACTGTGTTCAGGACTGGATGAAGAGGAGCCGTTGAAGTTCAGCACAGAGCCACAGCCCAGCTGTCTGCAGACCACAGAGGATTCAGTGAGACTCCAGGAGTCCAGCAGAACTCTCCTCCAGACCTGATGGATGAAAACTTCCACCTCCCCATCACACTGTCTCTCTCCAGACAACCGCACCAGACCATCATGAAGAGCCAAAGAGGAAACTGAGGAGAAAATCTGACATATTACTAAACTGGTAGAACAAAATATTACAATTACAGCTTACTGAAATTGTATTACATATTGAATTTTAAGATTGAATAAAATATTTAATTTTATTCAGTATATACATTCATGTCTCTCTTGATTAAATAAGTTTACCAGAGCAGATGACTCCAACATCTCGTCTATGAGAACATTCAGCTCGACTCCATGAAGAGATGGAACATTCTGAGAGTTTTGTTTCATTCCCATCACAATCAAACACATCAGCCCAGATTTCACCACTTCCCTCTCCAAAGCAGTCTGACCCCACAACAGACACAGCAATCCCACAATTCAGCTGTCTACAGAGGACACTGGCAGCTCTCATATCCCAGCATGCATCACACACTGTGCCCCATTCACCAAGATACTGAAGCTCCACTCTTCCAGAACAAGAGTCTGAACCATTTACCAGCCTGAGATCTCTGTAACCTGGACAAACAAGTGTCAGTTTATTTAAACAGCGTGAAACTACAAGTCAAGATAACTGAGCAACACAATAGCAATATATTACGTAATGTAACAATTACAATGCATGTAATTTATGTAAAGAGACACCAAATGTTAATACTCAACCAGAACAGATCACTCCCACATCATTGTCATGGAAACAGCTGTGCATCTGTGAAGATAATCGTGGACAGGTGTCTAATTGAGATTCATTTCCTCTGCACTGAATCTCCTCTGACCAAACACGGCCTTTCCCTTTGCCAAAAGCAGCTGCTCCCAGCACCTGTACAGGAGCCCCACAGTCCAGCTCTCTACACACAACCTCTGCATCCTGCTGGTCAAAGGCAGCGTCACACACTGAACCCCATCCTTCTGTACGAAGCATCTCCACTCTACCAGAGCACAGGTGAGACCCGTCCACAAGTTGAAGTCCTTGCTCTGAGACGTTGAATTATAAAGGCATAATTAAACATCTCTACTCACTTGAAACACTAGAGAAAACTGTTATTAAACTCTGTTTTATATTTCATTAATTCAGTTTCAGTAATCTGCAATAATTTTCTGTTATTCTATAATCTTCATTAAATTACAAATCAGATGAAATCAGACTGAAAAAAAACAAAAAAACATAACATTTAATGTTGATTCTCTTTCTAGTTTATTGTATTAAAAATAGGAACGAGGACGAATATATTAAAACAAGTAAAACAGACTGCCTGTTTCATAAAACTAACATTGATGCAGTTTGTTTACACCAACATATAGAAAGGTATTTTATTGCTTAAGTGAGAATTATGAAAGAGAGTAATAAAATAACAGGCTGAGGTTTGTAGCAGCTTACCTGAACAGACGACACCAGCATCTTGATTATGAACACAGTATTGCTGTGCTAACTGGCTGTTTGAATGGCAGTCTTTCAGTGCAGTCTCTGATCCACTACATTCTACAAAACCCATTGAAATTGGTCCTGATCCTTGTCCAAAGTGAGCATTGTATGTTGCTTTTACAGCCGTCCCACAGTCCAGCTCTCTACACACCACTGCAGCATCAGCAATATCCCAGTACATATCACACACTGTTCCCCACTGACCATTATTAAAAACCTCCACTCTACCAACACAGGGATTTTTGCCATTCACCAACCTCACACTCACACTGTCTACACATTAAAAAGAGGAGACAATTAGTAAACATACCAAACATAGTATGTAAAGTGTAACATTATGTGTCAATTATTTCACATCAGTTTTAAGGAATGATTAACTTTTGACCCCACGAGTATGTACTTACCGGAAGTGATGAGTTTTACCATATAAGAGAGAAACATCAGCCTCAGACAGCTGTCCATCTTCTCCTTCAGCCTGACACACACTATTTCATCAATTCAGAGCAAAGCACAAGTTCCTCCTCTGCTCTCTCAAACACACTGAAGAAACTGGCTCCTGTCAGCCCCCTAAAGAGAGAGAGAGACTCACAGCTGCCAATGACACTCACTGTTACCGTATTAGACACAACAGAGGAAATTATCAAACACAATCAGTGACAAATCAGAAAGACACAGTTTTATTTTCACCAGATACATCAAAGTGTCAGCGCTAAAGAGAGGGACTCCTCCTCCAGCGTGAAGAGACACTTCACTGAGGACAGACTCGTGTCAGTCATAAGTCAGTGTGGAGATAAAGTCACACTAAACTTAAAGCAGATTGATACAGAAACACTGCAGCTTATATTCAGCATCAAAGCCTGAACCTGAACACAGCTGATACAAGCACTGATGACTGACTACTCACTACAGACAATTACTAAAACTTTACCTCTCTCTCTCTCTCTCTCTCTCTGTCTCTCTCTCTCTCTCACACACACACACACACAGCTAAATTATAATAAACTGAACATTTAAAAGTTATTTTTTGGGGGGACAAAACTACTTTTTAGTGAATTTTAACAACACTGCTCTGATGTTCTAACAAGAGCACAATAAACTGTACGTTAATACATTATAAAATGAACTGGACTGATTGTGTACAACTGTCCAGGGCTATTAAGATAAGATTTGTAAATAAACACTTGCTTTTGTTCCAAAGATATTAATTTGGCATTATATCACAGACATTTGTAGCTGTGGATGTGTGTTTAACACTGTAATGTGTAATTTATCCAGCAGATGGTAGCAAAACACTTCTTATTGTAAAGAGGAGCAGACAAGAGTTTTGTCCTTGTGTCACCACACGAGGGAGCTAATTAATGGTGATTTTTTTTTTTTTTTTTTTTCTGAGAGAAAAAAAACATTTCTAGAGAATGTTAATTTCTTTTTTTCACAGCTACAAATCTCATTTATTTAATGTAGAGCTCATTTCACAGCACATTCATTTTACTTTTTGCCTCCTTGTTATCCTGGGTTATCAGAGGACAGTTTCTGGGGACAGTTTGGTTTTTTGATGTTGTAATACACTCCAAAAAGCCTGACCAACATAACCTGCTGCCCAGGTGTAGATTTGCCATTTGGGGGCACATAACAATGTCAAAATCTCAGGCCCCCTACAAATCACGTTCCAGCAGTTGGGGGGTCCTACACACTGGTGTGATTTGCTTGGGACTTTGTTAAACCCACTACTGCTGCTGGTTACCAAATAAATCCAGTGTTGCAAAAACAAGTTCTCAGTAAAAGTTGCTAAAGGTTGGACAATTTGTTGCTAAAAGTTGCTAAATGACGTTGTGATGACATCATTATATAATCACAACACAAAACTGCATACAATACAGAATCAGATCCCTCAAATCTCAGCAAAAAAAATTTATTTGAACTGTTAATTTAGATTTGTTAGTAAAACTAAAAAATAAATATAATAATTTTAAAATATAAACAATCTCATATATTTATTTTTAAATACAACATTGAAATATTGAATATTTACACATTTTTGAACAATTATATATATATATTATTTTTTTTTTTTTCTCATTAACTAGTAAGACTACACATTCAATTATATTTTTAAGCAGTGTATTGGAAGTTAGTTTGCTACACTTTTAGAAAAGTATAAAATAGGGCACAATGTTATTTTGAAGGAATTTTCTGTATTGATTTTTTTTTCACAGGTTTACTTGAATTTAAAAATTACCAGTAACTTTTTTCCATTTTTTACATACTTTTAACTGATCAACAAGTGCAGATACAAACTAACAACGTGTTGTTAGCAACTTAGATATGTGCACTGCTATACACGTTTGATTTCCTCTTTTTGTGGAATTTAGAGGAAAAATGTGTTCCTTTTTATGATTTGAGTCACAGTTGCTAAACGTTGCTAAATAAATTTCAAAAATAGCTACATTTGTTGCTAGGTGCTTTTTAGAAAAAAGTTGCTAAGGTAATCTAAAAAAAATGCTAAATCTAGCAACAAAATTGCTAAATTGGCAACAATGGATAAATCATGTAATGATTATTTTCACCAATTAGGCTACTTGGTCACACGCAAGAAATACAACAACGCAATTATGTGGTGAAAACAACAGCCAGTTTTATAAAGAGATTCGCCGTTTCTGACGTAGGCGAAAAAAAACAAAACAAAGACAAGATCATCGTGATTTGCTGTTCCTTCATAAGCGACAAGAGCATATCAAATAGTAGGATACAAACGGGCTGATAAATGTAGAGCAGTGTGATGACCAGCTTGTCCCTAGACACGGTTCTAATAACTTTTACCTGAGAAGATATTGCTGCTTTATTTCAGAAGATTATTTTTTTCCTTCTTTATTCTTCATAACCCGAGAATGTGGCGACACATTCTTGGGTTTACGCTGTCTAAACTGTGCAGTAAAGTGTAGTTTGAAAGGTTGCACGTTCGGCTGAGCCGCTTCAGACAGCGCATCAGTATCACTTCAACGGACGAAAATACACCATTATGTCAAAATGTGCGGTTTTGGCGACTTACCTCGTTAACAGTCTTAAATGAGCTATGAAGTCTTAAACAGACAGCACTGCTTTAAAGTGAAACCAGGCCCGGCTCCACGGGGGGGCCAGGGTGGACCTGGCCCACCCAATCAGAAGCTTGGCCCACCCTGGCCCCGCACTAGATAGCCTAACAGCCCATCACAAATTGGAGCGATATTCAGTTTGCTAATCTGTTGTTGTTGTTTGTTTTTTTTTGTTTGTTTTTGTTTTGTTTTTTTTTCCAACCGCTCACACCCCGAAACATTTTAATAGTTTTCGCGCTATCAATACTCAGGGTATTGAAATCGCTTTTGCGCTGTTTACTTTCAGTTTTGCTTTCGTGATTAACGCGCACTCCGTGTAAAGAATGTTTGTCATTGATGAGCATTAAGCAGCAAATCCTCAAGCATGGTCTGTCAGTCACGTCTCCTTACCCTTTTTTTTTCCATTTTATCAATGATCGATTTAGAATTTTAGCCCCCTTAGCCTACCCCCTAACCTACCCATTTTATAGCTAATATAAAAGGATATAAAACGTAACTGACCAAAATATGCAGGGAAATGACCATTTTAAGTAACAATATAGCATAAAAATATTTTTGTAGTCACTAATCCCACTACTACCTCTAAACCTGACCATAAATCTCTCTGTACAGTAATAAAGAAAAACATGACAGACAGATGAGTACAATCACAATTATTTATTTATTTATTGCAAAAAATGTCAAAATTAAGCAGTACCAAAAGCAGTCCAAATGACGCTGCGTTGCAGCCACAGTCCTCTCTGGCTGAATACAGTATTTTTGTGAGGTGCAGAGCAGAATTTAAATTGTTAATCGCTGAAAATATTATCCAGAATATTTCCCTATTCATTCCGTGAAGGCGCGTGCGCAGCATTCAAACACCCCTCACCAGAAAACAGCATGTCGTAATCTGCAACGAATGCAGGCGAGAGCCATCGAGCGTTCGATTTTCCCTCCGTAAAACCTGTCCTTTCTTGATGCGGCAGTATTTGAGTTTCTAAAATGCACTTCAGTGCGTATTTATTGCGGTTGCCTACGGTCGCTGGACTCGCTGCTCGGGATGGAAATGAAGATCGCCGGGTAAAGGCTTGACTTTGGGTCTGTTCTTCGCAGTGATATGGATTCTGAAGATTTGGAGTACAGCGCACAAACAAAATCACTTAATTTTGTAATTATGTTGCGTTTTGGTCTATTGTATGGTTATTGTTAGTCACAGAAAACGCCCTTTGTGTCCCACCACGGCAAACAAAGTGTGGTTACATGAATGGTTAAACGATTGCAGAAATCTTATTTATTAAGGGGTTAAAGTGTAGTCTTGTTTAAGCATCATGCATCTTTGAAACGAGCTGGCAGCAGAAATCAGAACAGAATGTTATCATTTTATACTGAGTAAACGATTAAACAATTTAATAATGCAACTGAAAACATAGGGCCATTGATACGACAACTAAAAACAACAATAATAATGAAATTAATACCGCGAATTTAATATTCATAAGGATTTGTTTTTAGGTGTCGTCAATGCATAAGTATTCGTAAATTTAGATGATGTGAATACCTCAGTATAGTACGTTTTAGTGTCTGGAAAAACGTAAGTAAATGTACGTTTTATAGAACCACTTTTTACGTAAAATACATACGAATTATCATGCGATCACGTTGGTACAGATGCTCTCAGTTTAGAATTGAAGCGTATGTTTTCCAACTAAACTAAATGATTTTTATTTCTATAAAAAATGCTTTATTTCTATAAAAAGGCAGTGCCGCGGTGGTCAAGTAATGTAGTCAGTGTATGACATTGTGTAACACCAACTACACCAGGTGAAAAAAATGTGCAGTTCCATAATGTATAGTGCACTATTTTCACATACTAATTTTGTACTTAATATACTAAAAATTATCCTTTAGTAAGATAATCTTAAGAACATCTATAGTGTACTCAGCGGTGCTATTTTGAGGCAACAGCGGTCCCCCCAGAAATTTATCGGGACGGCCCCCTTCAAATTTTCGATAATCTGGCCCTCAAATGAAGCTGATTGAACAGCCCTGCTCTAATCCGTTAACAGGGTGCGGGGCAGGGGGAAGCGCACCACACTGCAAACGGAGTAGCTGAAACAGGCGTAAGTGGTCTGCTCATGTTTGCCGAAAACACACAAAGGACAAGAATCTAACGTTTAAATCAGATACGTTTTTTTTTCCTTGTAAGTAAAGGACAAAAAAAAAAAAAAAAAAAAAAAAAAAAACACATGTAAGTATGCCATTGTAGTAATCACTGCCTGTTTTTGCAAAAAAATAAAATAAATAAAAAAAATTGGCCGGTAAAGTTGATCACGTCACCGGCCATTGGCAGGTGTGGCAAAAAGTTAGTTTTAGGCCCTGCTGCTACTTCAGCCATGAAGAAATAACGCTTGCTCATCCATTTATGGCCTGTCCCGAACTGAGTGGTCAGTGAGTGTATACTGTATTGACCTGTTATCTAATAATCCACAAGACACGGATAGGGACGTTGTAGACCACAGGACAAACAGTGAACTGAACACAACTAATATAGTGGAGCAAATGAGGATAATTAACCAGACACACCTGAACCAAATGAAACAGATCACACGGGGGAAAACACAACAAACGGCCCTTAGGTCTGATAATATGCGTATTTATTTATTGGTTAAAAACACACCTGATCATATAAGATAATAAAAGTTTTTGTTTTAAAAGTTACTTAATGTGTCCAAATATTTTTTCTGCATTATCCAAATAACTGATGGTCATTTGGGCTTATATTTAGGATGTATTCAACTATCATTGTGTTTGTGCTTTATCATACATTTGATTTCAGGGTTTGTATTGTAATACACACAAAAAAATGTTTGTTTTTTTATTGCTATTAACAAGGCCAAAAAACAATGCAACAAAATCTCATAAAGGCAAAACAGTTTTAATACAAAAAAATGGGGAAATATATATATAAAAAAAATGAGATTTGACATATCAATAACAATATCACTCAAACTTTGTTTAGATTTGTTGAAATGAGGCAGTGGGTGTGATCATTGAGCCAAATTCTTTGTTTGACTCCTCCTCCACATCATCATAATCTGTTATTGAAAACAAAATTTTAAATCATGTCAAATACTGTAACTGGATAAATGTTAAGTCTATTTTTTTTTATATTTCTACTATTATTTTTATTATATTACAGGTATTAAAATAGAAATAAAGACATTAATATTATGAGAACAAAAGGGTTATAATAACTTACCCAACAGGTTTCTCACATCTTCACTGACACTCGTCACATCATCATACTCCTCCTGAACTCCCTCTGATCAAGAATGAAATGAAAACATGTCAGATCAGTTTATAAAACACTTTATTTCATTTGAAGGATCCTTTTTCCATTAAGTGACTTGATTACAATGAACAAATAACTGATACTCATGTAAACATGCAAAGGTTTATAAAAAATGTAGGTCTGTACAACTCACCTGTTACACCTTGAGAGCTCAGTTTATTAATGATCACATCATCGTAATTCTCTGGTGTGTTCACTACACATGAAAATATGATTCAAAATTAAATATGGGCCAAAAAACCCCATTAAGATAGTAATTTAAAATATTATCTGTAACAATCTGGATTTTAGAGGAATATTTTTTAAAAAACTGATATAAAGTAAAACACTGATTTTTGATACCAGAGTTCAGTTTGCTCGTCATGACATCATCATAGCTCTCAGGTGTGTCTTCTACAAATTCACACATTCATTACAGACACACACATTCATTACATTCAGAACAAATTTCAAATATATATCTTGAATTTATTGTAATATTTTAAGTTAAAAGTATATTAGATGCTGTTGTAGAATAACAGAGTGACACCTGTCTCACGATCTGGTTTCAGTCCATCAGTGATGACATCATCATAGTATCCCGGCGTGATTTCCTTCACCATCTCTTCTGCATCAACAAGAATATTTTTGGATACAAAAGCCAAAATATGTTGTTGCTGCAGGTGAGCTTGAGAATTTTATTAAACATTTGGTAATGAATCATGCGATCAATTAAAAAGGTCACTGACCTTTTAGGCCACTGCCATTGGTGGCATCATCATAATATGCAGTCTTGAACTCTTTTGCTAAAAAAGGAGAACAGACTGTTAATATAAAAGTAAACAGCAGTATTTGAATAGTATTGAGTCATTGATCAAATATGTAACAGAATTTATTTATTTATTTAGGTGAATTGTTTGAAAAGGATTTGAGTGGAATGTGGAATAAATATGCGCTTCTGCTCTCTAACCTGAGAGAAGCTCATCAGCATCTTCATACCCAGAATGCAGTTCTTCAGAGATGAGACTCCCTGTTAAAGGAGAGCAGAACAGACAGAAACATGTTCATCATTACAAACAAACTGAATCTTCTTTTCCTTTGGATCATAAAGAAAACAACACAGTACAAATATTAATTACTCACATTTAAAAGCATTATAGTCAGAAATCCCTTTTTGTTGGGCCTGTTAGTAAACACACAAATCTATCCTCACATGAACCCATTCCTCACTGCCTTCCAGAAATAGACACACACACACACACACACACACACACACCTGCACCTACACTTAAAAATATATGAACACCTCCTTATGACAATCTAAAAATACTCACAGGAAGAGACACTCACTGACACACACACACACACACACACACACACACATAAACATGCACCTGCAGCTCTGTGGTTTTCTGTCAGGAATTCTGTGGTTTGAAGCAGGAGGTCTAACTGGACTAATAATAGATGAACATCAACTGTCTGACAGACTCTCTTATTAATGGTATTAAATGGGATTGATGGCTCATGTCTCACCCCTCTGAGTGAAGTGATTGTGTCTGTGCTGAATCTCCTCATAAACGGCCTCAGACGTCATCCTGTGTCTCCTCTTAGAGAGAGCTGTGAGTGTAGACAGACAAACCTGCTGTCAGTTCACAACACATGACTGATCACACACTGAATAAGACACAATATGACAGTCTCTGGATCTCTCCTACCTCTCCTCATCACTCTGTTCTGCTGAATCAGTATAAGCAGTGGCACTAAGAGCAGTAAGAGCACAACTACCAGTACAATCACAAGCTCTGGGGGGACGGAGGGTGGAGTAGACACTGTTGAAGGAGTTTGTGGAGGAGTGAGTGATGTTGAGAGCACTGGACGAGAAGGTGATGTTGTTGTGGCAGGAGTAGTGGACACTGACAAATCCTGCAAATCTGTCAAAACAGGCACAAACACATGAAAAATCATGATTGTCTTGAATATATAAAAAGATTTAAAAAATGAAAAATAAAATGTCTTGTTTTGTGTGACCTGCACAGGTGAGTCCAGCGTGCTCTTTGCGGGAGCAGTCAGTGTGGTTTTTCAGGGAGAGAGGACAGTCCCACAGGTGAATCTCATTCCCTCTGCACTCGACTCTGTTCATCCACACAACACCTTCACCAGCACCAAAGACTGAATTCCCATCAGCCCTCAGTGCTGCTCCACAACCCAGCTGCCTGCAGACCACCTGAGCATCACTGATGTCCCACTGATCATCACAGACTGAGCCCCACACAGCATTATGATACACCTCCAGCCTCCCAGAGCACCGGCCCTCCCCTCCTCTCAGTCTGAGAGGAAGATGCTCTGAAACACACACATCAACCAGCACTGAGCAGCTTCACAGTGAAACTGAATGCACATCTTATAATACATTACCTAAAATTTAGCAAATTTGTTTTCAAAAACTTACTTGAACACTGTTTCTGTTGAGGAGATGGTGAAACAAGACATGTCAGACGGCTTCGAGGAGACTCTTGATTCTCCTCCTCTGAGATCAAAACATGAAGAGAACATTAGGATAAAAGACACATACTGTAACATTATCAACGTGAAAACATATCATTTAAGCCTCAGATCATTCATTTCTTTCCTTTAGCTCAGGTTTCTTCTTAAGAAATATTAGTTTACTCACCACATTAGATATAAACATTGTGTTTAAAGAAGCATGGCTTAGACATTAATACATCATTTAAATATCTTCTCACTTGAGCAAGTGATTTTGGCCACTTCATTATCACACTCATGCTGTCCCCAGGGTGAAGATGGACACTGCCATATAGTGGAATCATGTCGTCGACATTTAAAAAAATCAAGCCAATTATGAGACTTCAGTCCCTCTGCATTACTGGGTTCACTGCCAGATCTTCCACAGTTCAGCTCTTGACAGATCAGACTCGCTGTGTCTCTGTCCATCTGATTGTAACACACATTACCCCAGGATCCATTGTAGAAAACCTCCACATTCCCTTCACAGCCCTCAGTTAACCTGATCTCTTTAAACTCTAGATTGAAAAGGATGGGAATCAAACATTTTACGAATTTTCATATTAAAAATATTTGGAATATTAAAAAAAAAAAAAAAAGGTATTGCACTGGCAAATGATGAGTTCATTTCAGTAATAAATTGGTAAAAAAAAATAAAAAAAAAGTAAATAAAAATAAAAATAAATAAAAATGAAAACAACAGTGTTCACGGTCAAAATGGACCAGATTCCATAATCGCATAAATATTTTGTTTTTTATTTATTTATTATATTTCATTTCAGTAATGTTTTTCTTTAATATTTGGTATTTTGAGGGTATTTCAGAATACTAAACAATATTCACACTTAAATAATGGATGATTTATTTATTTTTATATTTTATAAAATATAAAACAATTATTAATAATACTTTATTTATTATTTTTTTTTTTTACAAATTTTAAATTAACACAGTAATTAATGCAGTTAAAAAATAAATCAATAAATACAATACAATAAAAAAATAAAAACAAAAGCAATTCATTCATTAATATATATTAAGTAATACTAATCAAACGCATAATGTGTATCTTTATCCATACTTGTCTTATAAACATCCAGATAGTAAAATTAAATTAGGATAGTAAAAAAATGGTTCTCAGTTCCCAACCATGCTGTCGCTATATACTATTTATATAATGTAAGTACACTGGATATTGGTAAATATCAGTCATAAACATTACTGAAATTGTTTAAAGTATTGTTTACTGTTTACCTGAGCACATGACTCCTACATCCTCCTTGTGATTACAGTCATGTTTTCCCCAGCCTGGAGAAGAGCAGCTCCACAGGGACGTCTCATTCCCCTCACACTCCACCTCATCCAGCCATATGGGTCCAGAACCGGGACCAAACCAGGCTGGTACCTGCTGGTTTTTGAGGGCCACTCCACACTGCAGCTGTCTGCACACCACATGGGCATCTTTAATATCCCAGGAGTCATCACACACTGTCCCCCATGAGCCGCCGTGAAAAACCTCCAGCCTCCCTGCACAGTCTCCCACAGAACCTACCAGCCTGATGGACCCACGACCTGATATTTAGAGAAGGAAAAACACATTATTGATCACTAACAACTTGAGAATCTGCTTTAAGTTGTCATGATGTTGTTCTGCTCACCCTGGTTGATTGACAGCTGTTGTGTGGAGCTGCAGTTGTGAGTTTGTGGAGAGCTGCAGTTCCCCAGATGAGCTTTACTCTCTGGAGAGAGTATTTATTTGTCATTCATTATTTAAAATATAGTCTAAAACCCATGACTTTACATTACGGTGTGAATTTGCTCACCAGAGCAGATGACTCCAACATCTCGTCTATGAGAACGTTCAGCTCGACTCCATGAAGAGATGGAACATTCTGAGAGTTTTGTTTTATTTCCGTCACAATCAAACACATCAGCCCAAATTTCACCACTTCCCTCTCCGAACAAGTCTGATCCCACAACAGACACAGCAATCCCACAATTCAGCTGTCTACAGAGGACACTGGCAGCTCTCATATCCCAACATGTATCACACACTGTGCCCCATTTATTTAAGTACTGACGTTCAACTCGACCAGAACAGATGTCAGGACCATTTACCAGTCTGAGATCAGTGTAACCTGGAGAGAGGACACAGAATTTACTGAAAAAGAGCTTATAATGATGGTACTGATCAAACAATTTCATTTTAGTATATGTAACAATTGGATTTGTTAATAAATAGGTTAAACTTTTTACCGTAACATATCAGTCCCACATCATTGTCATGGGTGCACTTTATATTTTGTGAAGTTGATAATGGACAGCGTTGAATGTGTGATTCATCTCCTCTACACTGAATCACTTTTGATCCAATCTGACCACTTCCTTTGCCAAAAGCAGCTGCTCCCAGCACCTGTACAGGAGCCCCACAGTCCAGCTCTCTACACACAACCTCTGCATCCTGCTGGTCAAATGCAGCGTCACACACTGACACCCATTGTACTCCAAAATACATTTCTAATCTTCCAGAGCACAGGTGAGACCCAGCAACAAGCCTTGACCTTCCGTAAGTTAAGGTTTCTGATTATATTTACACAACACAGAAAAAAAAATCTGTCACTATGATTATAATATGGACATAACCTAGTGAAAATAAATATACTAAAATATATTTGAAATACATTTGTTTCTTGCAAAGTATACTACACATGCATTTACATATTTATATACTAATACTGCAAATAATGTTTAATTATAATTTTTATATTAGCAAGTCTTGATATGTCAGTAAATATGTTAATATATTTGAACTATATTTAGTATGGAATACATGTATTTTAAATATATTACTTTTTTACTAGGGAATACAACAGCAAGTCAGTGTCTTTTTAATGAATTAAAATTAATTGTTTAGAGAATACAAGTGATAATTATCCTATTAATTATTCATGAACTGCTGAAAACAAATTACACACAATTATTTTAAATTGTGTATCTGATGTTTATGGTAGAAAATCTGATCAGTGATACATTAACAGGGTGATGTATGGAGCAGCTCACCGGAGCATCTGACTCCAGCATCTTGATGATGACCACAATAATGAACACCCCATCCTCTTGATCTACAGTTCTTCAGTGTAGACTCTGATCCACTACAGGACACTGCATCCATCCAGATTGGCCCTGATCCTTGTCCAAAATGAACATTACGCACAGCCTCTACAGCCTCTCCACATCCCATCTCTCTACAAACTACTGCAGCATCAGTCTTATCCCATCCATCACGACACACTGTTCCCCACTGACCATTATGATGAACCTCCACTCTACCACTGCAGGGACTGTTACCACCAACCAACCTAACAGTCTCAAAATCTGTACATGAAAGAGAGAAAAAGGGGTTTTACCACAGTAGTAGAACAGAATAAATCATCAGCAGAATAAGACAAGAAACATAAGAAATATAAGTAAATTAAAACTGGACAACTAAAGCTGGACAAGAGAATATTACAAATAATCTTCTCGTCATTAAATAGGCTTCCTGGAAAACTTAAAATCATTCATTAAATTTCATTCATAAGAATTACCAAGTGCCACAAGTGTGTTTTTTTTTTTTTTTTTTTTTTCCTAGATATTACACAGTCCTCTATTTGCTTTATAGTGGTATAAGGTCATTACATATAAACTGCTCACATAAATGTATCATTTCATTTATACTATGTGTTTACTTACCAGATGTGGTTACAGTGATTATGGAAGAGAGTAAAATGAGTGTCAGACATCCCTCCATCTTCTTCTGTTTGTCTCACCGTCTGTTTGACTCTGTCAGCACAAGTTTCTCGTCTGCTCCCTCAAACACACTGAAGAAACTGGCTCCTGTCAGCCCCCTAAAGAGAGAGAGAGACTCACAGCTGCCAATGACACTCACTGTTACCTTACGTTATTTTCTCCATATATATCAATAAAGTGTCAGCGCTGATGAGCGGGACTCCTCCTCCAGCGTGAAGAGACACTTCACTGAGGACAGACTTGTGTCAGTCATAAGTCAGTGTGGAGATAAAGTCACACTAAACTTAAAGCAGATTGATACAGAAACACTGCAGCTTATATTCAGCATCAAAGCCTGAACCTGAACACAGCAGATACAAGCACTGATGACTGACTGCTCACTTCAGACACTTACTAAAACTTTACTTCACACAGCTGATATTTGCTATAGATATTTAAATTATAATAACCTGAACATTTAAAGTTATTTTTGGAACAATGTGCACAACATTAAACTGAATTTTCCTACACGGTTGTAATGTACAAAGGCACAATGAACAGGATGTTACTACATTATAAAATAACTGGACTGTTTGTATACAACAAAAAAATGGCTATTCAGATAAGATTTGTAAATATACATAGGTTTCTATTACAAATGTATTCATCTGGTGTTATATCAAAGATATAAGTAGCTGTAGATGTGTGTTTCACACTGTAATATGTAATTCATCCAGCAGATGGCAGCAAAACACTTATTGTAACGAGGAGCAGACAAGAGTCTTGTCTTTGTGTCACTGCATGAGGGAGATTCTCACTGTTAAACTTCTTTTTCTGGATAGAAATTGTTCATTTCCTTTTAAGTTACCACACAAAAACTTTTTTCTTAAGTTCTGTTTTTTTTTCCCAACTGTCCACAAATAAATAAATTACCGGTGTACTTTACAACAATATAAACATGACTGATTTCTTTTTCTTTCTTTTTCTTTTTTTCTTTCTTGCGCCTAATTTAGTATAATCCATTTTGTTCAATAAATGTTAGACTAAATACTATAGATACTGATTCTGAAGTGCAAAATAGCAATAAACATGCAATTTAAAGCATATTATTCAACATCTGCTTTAATCTTCATCTATATTTGATAATCTTTAATTCTGTAAATTGTCATACAAGTACAATGTCATACTGTATGAGCAAGTGATATGAAAAAAGGAGAAGGAATATAAACCTATAAACATACCTGCTTTAGCATCTGTCCTGTGGGAAAGGGTCTCAGGTGTGTATATCAGTCAATCATCACTGTCCTCAATCACAGATTTGAGTCACATGGTCTCCATTTCACTTCAGCCAGTTATGAACTGACTCAACACCAGACCTTCAACAGTTCAGCTCATGACAGATCAGATTCAATGTGTCATTAAAATATAACCAAACAAAAAAAAAAAAAAAAGTACAAATGTTCTAAAAATGCTTACTTGTTCATCTGTAGCCTCAAAACATTAAAATACTGCCACATCTTTGGGATGTTTCATGATAAAAACAACTTATTCTGCACATTTGGATGTTTGGACGTTTAAATATGTAAAATACAAAACAACTTTGCCACACTGCAATGAATTAACTGAATTGTCCACACACAAATCACATCGCCAGTGATTAACTACTACATTACTAATTTAAACATTGAAATTAAACATCGAAATTCAACAGTTAGCAACACATTTTATAAAAATGGCTTCATAAGTATTTAATATTCTGCTCTATTTTTATATTACTTATTGGCAGGTGTCAGTTCTGTTCTGTTTTGGTTTAGTTTAGTTCTGTGTTCCTTGTTTAGTTTGACCAGGGGGCTGTTTTATAAAAGAAGCTAAGAAAAGCGGGGATTAAAGTCCAACAACTTAACAATTCAATCGGCACTAAAGTGGTTTCATAAACGGCAATTTAAGCTCAATCTCACTAATTTGGTCCAGGTTCAGGGAGTCAAAATAATGTCAGCGCTTAATGTCGATCATGGATGAAATCGATCCATCATGGCAAACAGCGAATATATTTGTGTTTTTTAATTTGAGACGTTGTGTTTTCCCCAGTGCATAACGGACATGTCACAGTTATATTGTTCATCTATAAATGTTTGAAAGTCATGCAAATAAATCCATTTTGCTGTCAGGCGTGCATGAGTATTAACTTAAAGCAGATTGATACAGAAACACTGCAGCTTATATTCAGCATCAAAGCCTGAACCTGAACACAGCAGATACAAGCACTGATGACAAAAAAAAAAAAAAAAAGGTTGCAATTCAGAATAAATAAGTAAATTATTAAAAAAAAAAAAAAAAAAAAATACTTGTAAGTTTTTATCAAAAATGTCAACTTTTTGTAATATTATATTATAAATTATATTATATATGCATAAACAGTATGTTATTACATTATAAAATGAACTGAACTAAGACAAGTTTGTAAATAAACATTGGTTTATATTTTAAAGATACGGCTTTGGCATCATATAAAGACATTTGTAGCTGTGCGTGTATGTGTGTTTGCATAATTCATCCAGCAGATGGCAGCAAAACACTTCTTAATGAAAGAGGAGCAGACAAGAGTCTTGTCCTTGTGTCACCACATGAGGGAGCCTTCTTATTTACCTTTGTTTTTGTTTGTTTGTTTGTTTGTTTGTTTGTTTTTTTAATATAGTGAAACCTGTTAAACACAAACAAGTGAGTAGTTTCTGTGAGAGGTTATTGTTAGGGGTTGGGGTATTTTTCACCTGTCATAAAGAGAATATATGTTTATGACTAACACAGTGGAACAAATGTGTGTATGAAAATCACACAGTAAACTGTGCAGCTGGGAAGTGTGTTTAAATTTGTGTGTGATCTTTTTTAATCACACATTTTACATAATGTGTGCAATAAATCTTTGCAAACTATTTTTGTTGTTATTTTTATTGTAAATAAATTTGGCTGTGTTGGGCTTTGTTACATCTATGTTTACACCTATGTTATGCATTTATTTGTTTAGGTCTATTTGTCGTTATATTTAGGTAGATAAGGCTGTCAAAATGCTGTGTAAAAAGGTTTTTGCTTTCCACTAATTGCTCTAAAAATGGTAAAAAGACTGAATGAATAATATAATTTGTTTATTTGTTCATTAGGTAAAAAGCAACAATATCAGTATAAAAATAATAAGCTGAATACTGAATTACAAATCATTGTTGGCAAATTTTGCAAACCATGCAGTTTTTCATAAAAAAGGCACTGATGCATTAGTAGCAATATAAGAAACGTCCAGGAGCACCAGTAATTGTAATGTGACTTTGTGAACAAAGATATAGTGGGTGTGGTCATTGAGTCATATGGCCCCTCCCTCTTTAGTTGTTATCTACACACATCATCATAGTCCATTTAAAAAAATAAATAAATTAATAAAACAAAAATTCACATTTTTAATTTGTTTTATTACCATTTAGTTTGAATGAACAACAGACATGATGTAGTTGTAAAGTAAACCTATATATGTGACATTAACCTATCTAACTTTTTCCCCATCTTCATCATCATCATTCTCCTTCTGATTTCCTTCTGATACACATGTAAAACAAAACTTCACATTGTAATTTGTAACATAGCTTGTGTTATCTCAGAGATCTCATGACTGAGAGATTAAACCTATTGGATTAAACCTGTTATAGGCATGAAAATTCACGCCAGAAATGCATATTCAATATAATACGAGTCACACTTTTTTTTTTTTTTTTAAACAACTGTGATGTTGTGTTGTCAAATGTTTGAAATCATTTATGTGTAGAAATGATATGTTGGCACATTCCCAAAAGCTCTGACAGAGCATGCACTGTATGATACATGTCATTACATTTCTAAATATATCTTTACATTCATTAAGCAACAGAATTTAAATGACACTGAGTTTGATCTTAAATCACACAAACACTGAAAGCATCACAGCAGCAGGATGAAAGCTGTCCAAATCCAAAGTCTCCTTCAAATGCCACGAAGGATACAAATGGATCCAGATTATCCCAAGATTACACACCAGTAACAATGGGAATTTTTGAGAAAAAACAGGTTTCAGTTTTGGATTTCAGCTTACTCAAATAGCTTTTAGGTAGTTTATACTTTTAATTATGTAATAATATATATTAAAATTGATTACAGTGAATCCATTTAGACAGACTGTGAACCATGTTTTGTTTTCAGACAGTTAAAATAGTTTTTTTACAGTCCAGTACAAAAGCCAAAATTTGGTTTTGATCTTGTATGTGTTTTTTTTTTTCCCTATGCCATGTCAAGTTAAAACTTTAACTTTTTTTTTTTTTTTGAACTGCAATGCATCCTGTGTGAACAACCCCTGTTTATCCAGCTTGCTATATTTCAGGGTTAATTCTCACACTTCAACAAGAGATAATCATCAGATTGAGCTCACCAAACAGCTCAGACTTTCCACAACTCGACAAATGCAGTTCACACATATTCACTTCATGGAAACAAATGAAGACTAATGGAAACAGACACTGACTGAGAGACACGCTTATCCAGCAAAACCCGACAAGCATGTCTGATGCTGTTAGTCAGCATCTATCAGTGCAGTTTAAACTATAGTCTTGGTTAGGGTTAGGGTTTTGTGGTTGGTCTTTATTATAGCACCTGTTGAACAGTCAGAAGGTTTCAATAAACTGCCACTGATTAGAAGTGCTAATGCAATCATCATATTTTAAGTTCTTTAAAAAGAAATTGTGTTTGGGGAACAAAGTTAGCTTTTTATCTCTTTAAATTCTGCAAATGCACTTCCTGCTTCACTCTTTAAAACCACACAGGAAGAGACATTCGCTGACACACATAAACATGCAGCGTTGTGGTTGTGGTTTCATCTACAAATTCATCTGATTACACGTTATTAACTCAGAAAGATAAACAGTTACACTCATCTGACATTATATGATTAAAATTGATTAGTGGTAAGGTTAGAAAAAGCCTTAATTCTACAGTGGATCAGATCTTTATCTCTGAAGTCATAATTTAATCTCATTTGACTGGAGCCCCAAAATTTTGTAATGCAACTTAATGAGGTGCTGCTGGTACTTTGCTGTTGATGGCTTTCTTTTTCTCGGGTGTTTTATCATTCCTAAACACATAAATTGTAACATAGTTACAGCTTTTAACATTCTTACATGATGCCTCACCCCTCTGAGTGATGTTGTCTGTGATGAATGTTATGATAAACAGCTTCTGTGTCCTTTGTAGTCCTGTATACCAGTCAGAAATAGCTGTGAGTGTAGACAAACAAACCTGACAGACATCAGCTTATTAGGAAAGAGATCCATGAACTGAACTAACGAGCTGATAATCTCAATCAGGTGTGTTAAATAAAAAAAATGTGCAGAGCAGCGGTCACCCAGGACTAGGATTGAAAACCACCGACTTAAGCCGGACTTACACTACAGGAATTTTAGCCCAATTTTGCCCCGATATTCCCCTCCTAAGAATTGGAGCAAAAATCTAGTGGAGCCGATGTTCAGTGCAGATGATTATCTGGTAATATGAGGTGTTCACAGATCGAATGTTGCACCTCCCGATCTGCTCGCACACAAATCGGGGCCACCCCGATTAATATCAAACATGTTTGATATTTAGGATTTTAAATCGGGGTGAAGACAGCCATGTGATAGAATCAGTACTTTAACAACAGCCAATGCACGGCCTCAAAGCAGCTGCTGTACGGTTTGTTGGATAGTGGAGACGGAGGAAACTGCTTCTTGAGTTTGTGTAGTAACACTGTCTGTATAATGTGTCAAAAACGTACCACAACTGTAAGGAGAAAGAGAAGCTCTGGGGTGAAATCATCTCAGTTTTGAACATACTGGGTAAGTGCAGAAAGCTGCCAGCATGCTAGCTAACATATGTAATCATTAGTTGCTGAAATGACACGAGATCACATGAGGCGATCCCTCCGGCATGATAATCTTAATAATATCTTGTAGTGTGTGATGCGCTGTGATTTTCAAATCTTGTAGTGTGTGCATGTTTAAGATTTCAGGGAAGATAATCTGCAAAGATTTCCCTGTATGCTCTGCACCCAGATTTCATAATCGGTTAAGATTTTAAAAATCCTGTAGCGTGAGCCCGGGCCGGCTTTAAAGGATACTCTGACACCTTGGGCACAGAAAATTACTGCTTTTATAATTTCTTCTTCGGTTGCAGAAAAACACTGGTAACAAGTGGAGGTAAACAGGAAAAAATGCATGGAACAAGAGAAAAATATATTTTTGTGCCTTTTGATGTCAAAATCAGAATGCAAATAATTTTTATAGAATACTGTAATCAAAGACGCCATTTGAAGACGTTTAAACGGAAATACTATGGATGAAAACTGCTATGATTACTCTACTTTTAAACCATAAATTTGATTTAAACAATAGGTCTACATAATATTCACATATGCTGTTCATAGGGGACGTATTGTATTAGCCCTACAGTTACAGCGTGAAATATTAGTTAAACCTATTAACATTTTTTCATGTACATAACATTTTTTTATTTAATCTCACAATTCTGACTTTTTCTCTCACAAATGCAAGTTTATATCTCCTAATTCGGACTTTATAACTCGATTTAACAAAACTACTGAGATTGCTCATTCAGAGGGGGAACAAAGCCAGAAGTGTGGGATGTAAACTCTGAGCTGAGGGGGAAAAGGGAGAATGACGAGTTGTTTTTCCTCTAGAGTTGTGAGATATAATTTCGGAATTGCGAAAATAAAGTTAGAATTTTGAAATATAAAATCAAATTTACCTTTTTTAATTCTTTTATTCCATGGCTCCGTAGACTGCCACTTGAACCGCCTACAAAAAAACGTCATCCCTGTTTCGGATCTGTAAGACTATCCCACTATCTAACGTCAGTTTCGCTGAATAACAGTGCTTATCGCTGTGTGACAAACTCTTGTAATATGCGAATAACATTTTGAAGATGACATCTAATTAATATAATCTATACTGGTTTAAAATTTAGGTATTTTGTACCGTATCCGTGTAATTCTCTAGCCGTAAAGGCTATCTCTCCCGGGTTTTCTGCAACCATGCTGCGCGCCCATCCTGAATGTTTACAAACAGATAATTGGTCTATGGATCGGCACGTGACACGGGTACAAGATATATTTTGGTGTCTGGCGGAGGTTAATTTGACCGTGAATTTAGGTAAATGTGACTTTGCATGGGCAACGGTTTCTAACTTGGGAAAGGAGGTGGATAGAGAATTTTCCTACTCCTTGTACTAAAAAGAGCTCATGAGGTTTATCGGGATGGCCAGTCACTATCGCAGTTTTTGCCCCAATTTTTCATCGGTCATTTGTCCATTGACTAATCTTTTAAATAACTCAAGTGGGTGCGGGAGTTGTTCTTCTCCAGCCTCATTCTGGTGGTATTATTCACCCAATTATCTATTTGTCCGACAAGTTTAATTCCTATCTTATTATTCTGTTACTGAGAATGATTTTTAAGGGTGATGTGTATTAGGACTGAGTTGTGTTGGTTTGGGCGTTTTGGTTTCTCTGTTGCAGGTTTTGTGAGACTTATTTAAACATGTTGCGAGAGTTCGTCGGCGTCGCTGCTCCGTTGTTGCTTGGGCAGTTTGCCAGAGCTGCGCTTCAATTTTGTAGCATTATGTTTTGTTTTGCATCCATTCATAAGCACTGACCACAGTTCATTGTGCATCTATTCACTAGCATTTCATACTAATTTAACCTACTGATACTGCTGTTCTGCGTTATGTTATTTTGATTATTTTTTTGTAATAAATATTGTGTTTGAAGCTAGTCCGTCGTGTAGTCTCCCTTAATGTTACATCTCTGAGCCAGATGTAACACTGGATCTCCTACCTACCTCTCCTCACCACTCTCTTTTGCTGAATCAGTATAAGCAGTGACACTAAGAGCAGTAAGAGCAAAACTACCAGTACAATCACAAGCACTGAGTCGACGGAGAGAGATGCTGCTGGAGGAGTTTGTGGAGGTGTAACTGATGTTGATGTGGCAGGAGCAGTAAATTCTGACAAATCTGTAATTATAAAAACAAGCAGACACAATTTTTTTTTAATTGCTAAATATTTTCAGCTCTAAATGCTCAAATAAATATTATTTAATGTTTGCTGTGACCTGCACAGGTGAGTCCAGCGTGCTCTTTGTGGGAGCAGTCAGTGTGGTTTTTCAGGGAGAGAGGACAGTCCCACAGGTGAATCTCATTCCCTCTGCACTCAACTCTGTTCAGCCACACAACACCTTCACCAGCACCAAAGATTGAATTCCCATCAGCCCTCAGTGCTGTTCCACAACCCAGCTGCCTGCAGACCACCTGAGCATCGCTGATGTCCCACTGATCATCACAGACTGAGCCCCACACAGAGTTATGATACACCTCCAGTCTCCCAGAGCACCGGCCCTCCCCTCCACTCAGTCTGAGAGGAAGATGATCTAAACACACACATCAATGAGCACTGACCAGCATCAGCACAACATTTAAAACAAAGTTTAAAGTTGTGATAATAAACTGATAATAAACATACTTGAACACCGTCTCTGGTGAGGAGATGGTGAGGTAGAACATGTCAGAAGACTCAGAGGAGACTCAAGTGTTTGATCCTCTGAGATTAAAACATGTTAGAATTCAATTTACCACTTAATAGAAAAAAGTAAATAAAAGACTAAAAATAATCATATTTAAACAAACAAAACATTACAATTTCAAACCTGTAAATCAGTTAAATATCATCCTACCTGAGCAGGTGATTTTGGCCACTTCATTATCACAGTCATTCTGTCCCCAGGGTGATGATGGACACTGCCATAAAGTGGAGTCATGTCGTCGACACTTAAAAAAATCCAGCCAATTATGGGACTTCAGTCCCTCTGAATCACTGGGTTCACTGCCTGATCTTCCACAGTTCAGCTCTTGACAGATCAGACTCGCTGTGTCTCTGTCCATCTGGTTCCAGCACACATTACCCCAGGATCCATTGTAGAAAACCTCCACATTCCCTTTACAGCCCTCAGTTAACCTGATCTCTTTAAACTCTAGATTGAAAAGAATGAGAAATTATCTCAGCTCAGTTTTAATTAGTTATGTCAATCATACATTTTATGATTCTGATTCCTCCTAGCAATTACAGCTCCTTAATTGTTCCATTAATGATTATTTTATATATAAAACAACACTAAACCAATTTAAAAATACCTAACATTTTAATATATATAAAATACTAATATTGATCAAATGCATATTTTTAGCTGCACTTTGTCATATGAACATCAAGTCTGTAATTACACTGATTTAACTCTGAAAGTTAGCTGTAAGCTGTATGTCTTTGATTCATCAAAAAAAAACCAACTCATTAAAGATTAGTTTGGGAATTGAATAGCTTGGGCTACTCTGATAATGCTGTGTGTTTTGTGCTGTAGGTTCAGTAGTGTCATGTTGCAGCCTGAACGAGTAGAAAAACACCTTTAAATTAATGTATAAATTAAATTAAATGTAAGTATAAATTAATTTATTATTCACAGTACATTATTATTTACCAGAGCATACAACTCCCACATCCGCCTTGTGATTACAGTCATGTTTTCCCCAGCCTGGAGAAGAGCAGCTCCACAGGGACATCTCATTCCCCTCACACTCCACCTTACTCAGCCATATGGGTCCAGAACCACGACCAAACCAGGCTGGTACCTGCTGGTTACTGAGGGCCACTCCACACTGCAGCTGTCTGCACACCACATGGGCATCTTTAATATCCCAGGAGTCATCACACACTGTCCCCCATGAGCCGCTGTGAAAAACCTCCAGCCTCCCTGCACAGTCTCCCCCAGAACCCACCAGCCTGATGGACCCACGACCTGATATTCAGAGAAAGAAAGACATATTATTGATCACGAACAACTGAAGATTTTGCAAAGATGTTGTTGTTCTCACCAAGGCAGGTGATTGACAGCTGTTTTGTGGAGCTGCATTTGAGAGTTTCTGGAGAACTGCAGTTCCCCAGATGAGCTTCACTCCCAGAGCACTGGAAGCCCGTCACACACTCATGACTGTGTTCAGGACTGGATGAAGAGGAGCCGTAGAAGTTCAGCACAGAGCCACAGCCCAGCTGTCTGCAGACCACAGAGGATTCAGTGAGACTCCAGGAGTCCAGCAGAACTCTCCTCCAGACCTGATGGATGAAAACTTCCACGTCCCCCTCACACTGTCTCTCTCCAGACAACCGCACCAGACCATCATGAAGAGCCAGAGAGGAACCTGAGGAGAAGTGTAGATCTTTTACTAAAATATCAAATAAGTTTAAGAATATGCTTTACATCTGCATTATGCATTAGTTGATAATAAATATAAGCAGAAATAAATTAAAGGACTCACTAGAGCAGATGACTCCAGCATCTCGTCTATGTGAACGTTCAGCTCGACTCCATGAAGAGATGGAACATTCTGAGAGTTTTGTTTCATTCCCGTCACAATCAAACACATCAGCCCAGATTTCACCACTTCCCTCTCCAAACCAGTCTGATCCCACAACAGACACAGCAATCCCACAATTCACCTGTCTACAGAGGACACTGGCAGCTCTCATATCCCAGCATGCATCACACACTGTGCCCCATTTATTTAAGTACTGACGTTCAACTCGACCAGAACAGATGTCAGGACCATTTACCAGTCTGACATCAGTGTAACCTGGAGAAAGAACACAAAGCTCACTGAAAAAGAATAGAAGAGATTCTAAGTAGGAGAACAAAGATAATCTGAGTAAATCTCCAGTTCTAAGCTCAGTGTAATACAGTCATGATGGTGCTAATCAAACAATTTCATTTTAGTATATGTAACAATTGGATTTGTTAATAAATAGGTTAAACATTTTACCAGAACATATCAGTCCCACATCATTGTCATGGGTGCACTTTATATATTGTGAAGTTGATAATGGACAGCGTCGAATGTGTGATTCGTCTCCTCTACACTGAATCTCTTGTGTCCACATCTGAGAGTCTCCTTTGCCAAAAGCAGCTGCTCCCAGCACCTGTACAGGAGCCCCACAGTCCAGCTCTCTACACACAACCTCTGCATCCTGCTGGTCAAAGGCAGCGTCACACACTGAACCCCAACCACCTAGAAGCATCTCCACTCTTCCAGAGCACAGGTGAGACCCATCAACAAGTCTTAACCCTCCGTTGGTTAAGGTTTCTGATTATATTTACACAACACAGAAAAAAAAAAATCTGTCACTATGATTATAATATGGACATAACCCTAGTGAAAAATAAATATACTAAAATGCATTTGAAATACATGCATTTCATGCTAAGTATACTACAGATACATTTACATATTTATATACTTAAGAAAAAAAAAAAATAATACCCTGACACTGTACTTTTAGTATACTAAACTGATATTTTCAACTGCACTAGGGATAACAACAGCAAGTCCGTCTTTTTAAATAAATGAAAGTTAATTGTTTAGATGTGATAATTATTCAAGTAATTGTTTATGAACTGCTATAATAAATCACACACAAATATTTTAAATTATGTATGTTTATGGTGGAAAGTCTGATCAGTGATACATTAACAGGGTGATGTTAGGAGCAGCTCACCTGAGCATCTGACTCCAGCATCTTCATGATGACCACAGTTATTAACACCCCATCCTCTTGATCTACAGTTCTTAAGTGTTGACTCTGATCCACTACAGGCCACATCATCCATCAAGATTGGTCCTGATCCTTGTCCAAAACGAGCATTACGCACAGCCTCTACAGCCTCTCCACATCCCACCTCTCTACACACCACTGCAGCATCAGTCATATCCCAACCCCTATGACACACTGTTCCCCACTGACCATCATGATGAACCTCCACTCTACCACTGCAGGGACTGTTACCACCAACCAACCTAACAGTCTCAAAATCTGTACATGAAAGAGAGAAAAGGGTTTTTTCCCACAGCAGTAGAACAGTATACAAAAAAATCATCAGCAGAATAAGACAAGAAACATAAAATATATACGTAAATTCAAACCGCACAAATAAAGGTGGACAAGACAATACTACAAAAAATCTTCTTGGCAATAAATAGGTTGCCTGTAAAAATGTAAATTTTCATAAAATTTAATTCATAAGAATTACCAAGTGTCACAAGTGTCGCCATTACAAATAAACTGCTCACATAAACGTGTATAATTTTTTGTCTATACTATGTGTGTACTTACCAGATGTGGTTATAGCAATTATGGAAGACAGTAAAAAGAGTGTCAGATATCCCTCCATCTTCCTCTGCTAGTCACATCATGTGTTTGACTCTGTCAGCACAAGTTTCTCGTCTGCTCCCTCAAACACACTGAAGAAACTGGCTCCTGTCAGCCCCCTAAAGAGAGGGAGAGACTCACAGCTGCCAATGACACTCACTGTTACCTTATTAGACACAACAGAGGAAATCATCAGTGACAAATCAGAAAGATGCATTTTTATTTTCTCCAGATACATCAAAGTGTTAGCACGAGAGGGGGACTCCACCTTAAGCGTGAAGAGACACTTCACTGAGGACAGACTCGTGTCAGTCATAAGTCAGTGTGGAGATAAAGTCACACTAAAATTAAAGCAGACTGAAAGAGAAACACTGCAGTTGGGGGGACAAAACTACACAATTTTAGAGAATTTAAACAACACTGCTCTGATGTTCTAACAAGAGCACAACAAAATGTATGTTAATACATTATAAAATGAACTGGACTGATTGTGTACAACTATTCAGGGCTATTCAGATAAGATTTGTAAATAAACACTTGCTTTTGTTCCAAAGATATTAATTTGGCATTATATCAAAGACAATTGTAGCTGTGGATGTGTTTAACACTGTAATGTGTAATTCGTCCAGCAGATGGCAGTAAAACACTTATTGTAAAGAGGAGAAGACAAGTGTTGTCTTTGTGTCACCACGTGAGGGAGCTACTTACTGGTGATTTTTTTTTTTTCTTTTTTCTTTTTTTTTCTGACAGAACATTTCTAGAGAATGTTCATTTATTTTTTTTCACAGCTACAAATTTCATTTAATGTAGAGCTCATTTCACAGCACATTCATTTTACTTTTTGCCTCCTTGTTATCCTGGGTTATCAGAGGACAGTTTCTGGGGACAGTTTGGTTTTTTGATGTTGTGATACACTCCAAAAAGCCTGACCAACATAACCTGCTGGCTGCCCAGGTGTAGATTTGCATTTGGGGGCCCATAACAATGTCAAGATCCCAGGCCCCCTCGTTACAAATCACGTTCCAGCGGTCAGGGGGTCCTACACACTTGTGTGGTTTGCTTGGGACTTTGTTAAACCCACTACTGCTGCTGGTTACCAGATAAATCCAGTGTTGCCAACTAATTTTCAGGGAAAGTTGCTGAAGGTCAGACAATTTGTTGCTAAAAGTTGCTAAATGGCGTTGTGATGACATCATTATATAATCACAACACAAAACTGCATACAATACAGAATCAGATCATTCAAATCTCAGTCAAAAATTTGATTATGAATTTGATTTGAAATGTTGATTTAGATTTGTTAGTAAGTACATATAATAATAATAATAATAATAATAATAATAATAATAATAATAATATGATACATTTATTTTTAAATACAACATTGAATTAGTGAATATTTACACATTTTTGAACAACTATATTTTTGGGGTTTTTCTTATTAACTAGTAAAACTACACATTCAATTATATTTTTAAGTAGTGTATTGGAAGTTAGTTAGTTCGCTTTAGAAAAGTATAAAATAGGGCACAATATACTATGCTATTTTGAAGGAATTTTCTGTATTGATTTTTTTTGACAGGTTTACTTGAATTTAAACATTACCAGTAACTTTTTTCCATTTTTTCCATACTTTTAACTGATCAACAAGTGCAGCTACAAACTAATAACAGTGTGTTATCATCATAAATTAACAATTATTATTGAACAACTGCAACTAGCAACTTAATTCACGTGATATGTGTACTGCTATACACCTTTGATATCCTCTTTTTGTGTAATTTAGAGGAAAAATGTGTGGATTTTTATGATTTGAGTCACAGCTGCTAAAAGTTGCATAATACATTTCAAAAATAGCTAAATTTGTTGCTAGGTGTTTTTTTAAGAAAAAAAAAATACTTAGGTAGTCTGAAAAGTTGCTAAATCTAGCAACAAAATTGCTAAATTGGCAACACTGCATAAATCATATAATGATTATTTTCACCAACGAGGAAGCTGATCGAGTTACATTTATTAGACTACTTGGTCAGATGCACGAAATATAACAATGCAAGTATGTGGTGAAAACAACAGCCAGTTTTATAAAGAGATTCACTGTTTCTGACGTAAGCGGGAAAAAAAAAAAATCTTTTCCAAAGACAAGATCATCGTGATTCGCTGTTCTGTCATAAGCGACAAGAGCAAATCAAATAATAGGAAACAAACGGGCTGATAAATTTAGAGCAGTGTGATGACCAGCTTGTCCCTAGACCAGCTGGCCATGTACCTGAGAAGATATTGCTGCTTCATTTCGGAAGATTAACTTTTCCCTTCTTTATTCTTCATAACCCGAGGATGTGGCGACACATTCTTGTGTTTACGCTGTCTAAACTGTGCAGTAAAGTGTAGTTTAAAACAGTGTTTCCCAACCCTGTTCCTGGAGGCACACCAACAGTGCACATTTTGGATGTCTCCCTTATCTGACCAATATATTTCCGTTCCTCGAGTCTCTACTAACGAGATGATGAGTTGATTCAGGCGTGTTTGATCAGGAAAAGTTGGAAAATGTGTAGTGTTGGTGTGCCTCCAGGAACAGGGTTGGGAAACACTGGTTTAAAAGGTTACACGTTCGGCTGTATGTATACCCTGAGCCGCTTCAGACAGCGCATCAGTAGCACTTCAACGGACGAAAATACACCATTATGTCAAAATGTGCGGTTTTGGTGACTTACCTCGTAAACAGAGTCTTAAACAAGCTATGAAGTCTTAAACAGACAGCGCTGCTTTAAAGTGAAACCTGCTGAAGTCACAAACGAAACAAAATAACAAGAGAAGTCAGTTGCTGATTGACTTTCGTAGCTTGAATAAAGATTAATCTGTATAGTTTATGCATACAATTTATAGTTTATGTGAAGGTTGTTTTAAAATCACTTGAATTAAAAGTTGTTATAAATTTCAGAGTCTATTAAATGTTATAAAATAATGGCTTTCAATTATACTGCAGTGCTGAATGGCTATAAAAAAAAAAAAATAGATAAAACTGAGGGAAAATGCATTTAATAGAGACACCAGGTGACTTTAATAAACTACTTAGTGAAAAGACGCAATTAAACACATTTAAAGTACACCGTCTTTATGTTGTTTCTAAATTAATTTGGTGGTTCAATGTGAAATTATGACAAAAATAAATATGCGATTAATCATGATTAATTACAGAAAAATGTGTGATTAATTATTATTATTATTATTATTTTTTAAACGATTCACAGACAGCATTAATGGAATTTTTAAGTCCCCCCAGAAAGACATCGTGACGGCCCCCTTCAAAAATCCGGCCCTCAAATAAAACTAATTGAATAGCCCTGCTCTACTCCGTTAACAGGGTGCGAGAAAAAAAAATACGCACCACACTGCAAACGGAGTAGGTGAAGGAGGCACTCACTGTTACCTTATTAGACACAACAGAGGAAATCATCAAACACAATCACTGACAAATCAGAAAGCAGCATTTTTTATTTTCTCCATATATATCAATAAAGTGTCAGCGCTGATGAGCGGGACTCCTCCTCCAGCGTGAAGAGACACTTCACTGAGGACAGACTCGTGTCAGTCATAAGTCAGTGTGGAGATAAAGTCACACTAAACTTAAAGCAGATTGATACAGAAACACTGCAGCTTATATTCAGCATCAAAGCCTGAACCTGAACACAGCAGATACAAGCACTGATGACTGAATGCTCACTTACTGAAACTTTATTTCACACACAAATAGTTGACATTTACTATAAAAAACATAAATTATAATAAACTGAACATTTTAAAGTTTTTTTTGGGACGACTGTACAAAATTTTAGGTGATTTTAACAACACTGCTCTGATGTTCTAACCAAGAGCACAATAAACAGTATGTAAATACATTATAAAATTAACTAGACTGATGTACGTGTGTACAACAAATCAGGGATATTCAGATGATATTTGTAAATAAACATTGCTTTTGTTCCAAAGCTATGAATTTGGCATGACGTCAAAGACACTTGTAGCTGTAGATGTGTGTTTAACACTGTAATCTGTAAATTCATCCAGCAGATGGCAGCAAAACACTTCTTATTGTAAAGAGGAGCAGACAAGAGTATTGTCATTGTGTCACCACATGAGGGAGCTTCTTACTGATGAACTTTTATTTCTAGACAACGTTCATTTTTTTTTTTTTTCACAGCTACATTGCAGCTACAAATCAAATGCATTTCATGCAGAACTCACTTTACTTTTTGTCTTCTGCTATAATATATTTTAATACACAGAGTGACTAATGTTTTAAATATACTGTATCAGTGAGAGTGATTTTTCTGATATTTTCATTCAGTTTTATAATAACGCTCTTTAAAGAAAGGTTACCAGACGTTCCCGTTCTCCGGGGATTATGTGGTTTTTTGATGTTCTGTCCCCAAATGAAACTCTCCCTGCAAATGTCCCTCATTTTCAGCAAATTTAAAACAGCTGCAAATACACTCCATAGATCTTGACCAACGTAACCTGCTGCCCAGATGTAGATTTGCCATTTTGGGGCCCTAAGCAAAGTCAAGACCCCAGACCCCCTCTGTACAAAGCACGTTCCAAGGGGTGGGGGTCTTACACACTTCTGTGTTTTGAGTGGTGGCTAAAACCACTATTGCTGCTGGTAACCGGGAAAATCATGTAATGATTATGTTCAACAACAGAGGGAGCTTTGAGCTACATTACATGGTCACATGCTGCTAAAGCTGGCTCATATGGCAAGCCGTTTTAACATTTAATCTAAAAGCCATACTAGTATCTATTTTCATGCTACTAGTACTTATTTTTTTAGATACTAGTATCTTTTCTATTAAGTACTAGTACTTATTCATTAGCTACTAGTGCTTATTCTTTAGCTACTAGTGCTTGTTTAGCTACTAGTACCCTTTTAAAAGATACTAGTACTTCTTCATTAGATACTAGTTTTTATTTATTAGAAACAAGTACTCATTCTTTAGATACTAGTACTTTTTAAATAGACACTAGTATTTATTTATTAGATACTAGTACTTATTCATTAGATACTAGTACTTATTCATTAGATACTAGTACCTATTAAATAGATACTAGTACTTATTTATTAGATACTAGTACTTATTTCAATAGTGACTAGTAACTATTCTGTTGTTACTAGTAACAAATTTTACATTTTACCATTGATTTCTATGTGACCTGTCATTGAGATATCAACTTTTCCGTTTTGACTAGTATGTATTCCAGTTGTGACTAGTACATAATTTTTATGTACTAGTAGTTAAACATTAGGTACTAGTACTTATTTTTTAGATACTGGTACCTATTATTAGATACTAGTACTTAATCATTAGATACTAGTAGTTATTTATTAGATACTCTAACCTATTAAATTGATACTAGTTCTTAATTAATACATACTAGTATTTATTCATTATATACTAGTTCTTATTTATATGATACTAGTACTTATTTAATAGGTACTCATTCATAGTAATTAGATACTAGTTCTTATTTGTTACATACTAGTACTTATTGATTAGCAACAAGTATTTATTCAGAAGATACTAGTGCACATTTATTAGATACTAATACTTATTTGAAATGTTACTAGTAAGATTTTTTATTTTACTAGTAAAATGTTTAATTGAACTCTACTGTGGCCATTCGGATTAGTCATAACAAGATGAGTAAAAAAGCAGATCTGACTAGTAAGATAAAAATTGTTACTAGTAATAATTGTGAAAGTTACTAGTGTCTAATAAATAAGTTCTAGTACCTAATGAATAACTACTAGTATCTATTCTATAAGTACTAGTATCTAATGAATGCTTACTAGTAATATTTAAATAGATACTAGTCACTATTGCAATAATTACTAGTCAGAAATGAAAAGATAATATCAAAAACAGAATAACTAGCCTTCCCTGTTCATTTGGAGATATCTTTAACATCATAAAGAACTAGTGAGAATGTATTTGGAGATATCTTCATTTAAAAAGATCATTACATAAGCATGAGTACATCTCCTCCGTCCAATCAGAGTCCACATGGTAATACAATACATTAATATGCTGAATTAATTTGATTGTTAAGTAGGGCTAAATGGCTTTGTATGTTAGCCTACCTTGCTAATTGGTTACCATGAAAACATGACATGACATGGTTTTATTAAACAGATAGAGGCAGAAATCATGCTACTTTATACTATTCTAGACGGTGATAAAGGCTATGTCGGTTAGCATTGCATTTTAAATTTACTTTATTCTTATAAAAATAGCAGAGATGGCTTGAAGAACACAGAAAAAAGCCATATATTGTCACAATAATTGTTTATTTTATTCATGTTTCATCAGTAAAACGTCTATCTGCATGTTATTCAGCTACAAGGCTACATCTACAGCAAAAGCTGAATGCCTTTGTCCATGTCTCACTTGTGGAGGGCGCCCGACGACGACGAGTATGAATGAAAAAGAAATTACATTAACTGAGTACTCATTATTGCTCACAAAACCCTGATTTGGGTAAAAATAGCAAAGATAATTAAGAACTTTGAGGTAAACATTTGCAAATCCTTAAGTTTTCCCCAGTGTAGAGAAGTGTACTTTTTTTCTTTTTCTTGCAGCTATATTTATTATTATATTTATTCTTAAATGCTCAGTTTTTTATATTATAGTGAAAGTGTTATTACAAGAGTAATATTCCTTATTTTGTTTAATGTTTCTATATAGAAATAATAACCATAATTATTATTAGTCATATTGATATATAAAAACAACATTTTTGGCCAAATTGTGCAGCCCTAGAACAGCACACCTTTTTTTTTTTATTATTTTTTATTAATAATATTTTTTGTTCTTTTTTCCAAATAAAGAAAACCATAAAGGTTTGGATTCTGTATGCCCTGTACAGAATATTTATGTAAAAACATTCAATGTCTGTAGCACCAGAGCTATATGCCAAAAAAGTTAACGTACAGCCCTGATATGATATTTATTGTTTTTACTGGAGGAAAAAAGACGAAATTAATAGATAATAAAATTGGTGTCTTTTCTCCATTCTGCCACCAGAGGGCACCCGATGACCAAACAAACACATTAGGCTACTATGTTTACGAAATTACAGCGTCTACAAAACTGGCAAAAAAAAAAAAAATTATATATATATATATATATATATATATATATATATATATATATATATATATATTATATATATATATATATATATATATATATATATATATATATATATATATGTTTTCTATGTGCTTGAGTACAAACGATTGTTTTTTTTTTTCTATGTGGTTTCATCAAAAAAAGTACATCCATCACCTTGTTTCTGTTTCCTCTCTAATCTCTCTCCTATATGTTGCTGGTTCATTAATATTCAACATATGATTACCATACTGGCAGAAATGCAAATTCAAAAAGTACTAGTATCTATTAAGTTCAGGATATCTCTGGTCTAAAAAGTTACTAGTAACTAAAAAAATAAGTATTCTATTTTTTTCTTAACAGAAATATTGTAATTAAATACTAGTCACTATTGGAATAGTAACTTTACAAAAGGCACTAGTAGCTAAAAAATAAGCACTAGTAGCTAATGAATAAGTACTAGTACTTAATGGAAAAGATACTAGTATCTAAAAAATAAGTACTAGTAGCATGAAAATTGATACTAGTAAGGCTTTTAGATTAAATGTTAAAACGGCTTGCCATACTATGGCTGCTGGTTACTGGGAAAATCATGTAATGATTATTTTCACCAACAGAGTTCTACATTTATTTCTTCATCTAATTATGGCCTGTCCCGAATAACACACTTCATGTGCACTCGCGGTCTTGCTGACTTACATGCCTAAATGCATTAAGACATGAGTGGCTTATTAGATACAGTATTAGTTTTAATGGGCAGTTTCAGTGACCAATGAGTGTATACTGTATTAACATAGAGATAACAAAATGGGAACTCTTTTAAGTAGATACTTACCTACAATCAACCAAAATGAAACCTGCAGCTACATACTGTTGTTTGTCAGCAGTGAAGAATCTCTCATAAAGTTGTGTGCAGCTTTGAATAACTCTATAACTATTAATTAAACTGCAGTGACGTCACAAAACAGGCAACTGCCCCTGTTTTATATTGATGGATGACATGAGCTGCACTGGGGTTCAAATGTTCTGTTGTTAAGCATTATTACATCATAATATATTGTTATATTATTATTATTACATTATTATACTATTGCATATGGTGTATAGAGAAGAAATACACCTTTTAAACATGTTATTTATCGGATGAAAACATACCTGATCATATAAGATAAATGTTTTTTGTTTGTTTTTTTTTAAAGTTTTGAAAGTTTCTTAATGCATCCAAAATAAATGCAAATATAGAGCTGTTAACCACTGGTGGTTATTTGGGGTTATATTTAGGATGTCTTCGACTATCACTGTGGTTGTGCAAGATCATACATTTGATTTCAGGGTCTGTATACCGTCTTAAAAATACACAAAAATTTGTCTGCTTATTGCTATTAACAAGGCTAAAAAAACAATACAACAAAATATCAAAGGCATTATAGTTTTAATATTAAAAAAAATGGGGAATTATATAAAAACCTGAGATTTTACATATTAATAACAGTATCACATAAACATTGTTCATATTTGTTGAAATGAGGCAGTGGGTGTGATCACTGAGCCAAATTCTTTGTTTGACTCATCCTCCACATCATCAAAATCTGTTATTTAAAAAAAAAAAAAAAAATGTAATCATGTCAATCGCTGTGTTTGGATAAATATTTTATGCCTAAAAACGTTTATAATTTTATTTTACTATTATATTTATATAAATAAAGATAATACAATGAGAACAAAAGAGTTATAGTAACTTACCCAACAGGTTTCTCACATCTTCACTGACACTCTGTCACATCATCATACTCCTCCTGAACTCCCTCTGATCAAGAATGACATAAAAACATGTCATATGAGTTTATAAAACAAGTGACTTCGTAAAAAAACACACAACAAATGTCTGATACTCATGTAAACATGGAAAGGTTACTAAAAAAAAAAAAAAAAAAAAATGTAGTTCTGTGTATCTCACCTGTTACTCCTTGAGAGCTCGGTCTAGTAATGATGACATCATCATAATTCTCTGGTGTGTTCACTACACATGCAAATATGATTCAAAATTAAACATGAGCCAAAAAAAAAAAAAAAAAAAAAAAACATTAAGATAGTAATTTTAAATATTATATGTAACAATCTTGATTTTAAAAATTATAATTGAAAAATTATTATTTATTATTTTTTTCATTGAAAAACTATTATTTTTAATTGAAAAACTAATAACACCTTTTTTGATACCAGAGTTCTGTCCGCTCGTCATGACATCATCATAGCTCTCAGGTGTGTCTTCTACAAATTCACACATTCATCACAGACACACAAATTCATTACATTCAGAACAAAATTAAAATATCTGTCTTCAATATACTGTAATATTTTTTTTTTTTTTAAGTATTTTATATGCTGTTGTAGAATAACAGAGTGACACCTGTCTCATGATCTGGTTTCAGTCCATCAGTGATGACATCATCATAGTATCCCGGTGTGATTTCCTTCACCATCTCTTCTGCATCAACACAGAATATGTTTGGATACAAATCCAAAATATGTTGCTGCTGCAGATCACGAGACTGAGAATTTATTAAACATTTGGTAATGAATCATGTGATCAATTAAAAAGGTCACTGACCTTTTAGGCCACTATTATTGGTGACATCATCATAATATGCAGTCTTGAACTCTTTTGCTAAAAAAAAGAAGAGTAGACTGTTAATATACAAGTAAATAGCAGTATTTAAATAATATTGAGTCATTAATCAAATATATAATAGAATTTGTTAATTACATTTATTTGTTTATTTATTTGTTTACATAAAAAGGATTTGAGTGGAATGTGGCATAAATATGCGCTTCATCTCTCTAACCTGAGAGAAGCTCATCAGCATCTTCATACCCAGAATGCAGTTCTTCAGAGATGAGACTCCCTGTTAAAGGAGAGCAGAACAGACAGAAACATGTTCATCATTACAAACAGACTGAATCCTCATTTCCTTTGCATCATAAAGAAAACAACACAGCACAAATATTAATTATTCACGTTTTAAAAGCATTATAGGCAAAAATGCCCTTTTTGTTGGGCCTGTTAGTAAACACACACATGTATCCTCACATGAACCCATTCCTCACTGCCTTCCAGAAATAGACACACACACACACACACACACACACACACACACACACATAAACATGCACCTGCAGCTCTGTGGTTTTCTGTCAGGAATTCTGTGGTTTGAAGCAGGAGGTTTAACTGGACTAATAATAGATGAACATCAACTGTCTGACAGACTCTCTTATTAATGGTATTAAATGAGATTGATGGCTCATGTCTCACCCCTCTGAGTGAAGTGATTGTGTCTGTGCTGAATCTCCTCATAAACGGCCTCAGTCGTCATCCTGTGTCTCCTCTTAGAGAGAGCTGTGAGTGTAGACAGACAAACCTGCTGTCAGTTCACAACACATGACTGATCACACACTGAATAAGACACAATATGACAGTCTCTGGATCTCTCCTACCTCTCCTCATCACTCTGTTCTGCTGAATCAGTATAAGCAGTGGCACTAAGAGCAGTAAGAGCACAACTACCAGTACAATCACAAGCTCTGTGGGGACGGAGGACTGAGGGGACACTGTTGAAGGAGTCTGTGGAGGAGTAACTGATGTTGAACGCACTGATGTTGAAACTGATGTTGTTGTGGCAGGAGTAGTGGACACTGACAAATCTGTCAAAACAGACAAAAGCACATAAACAATCATACAAATGATTGATTTAAACAAATATTATTAGCACTGAAATGATCCAGAAATTTTGCCAGACCTGCACAGTTGAGTGTAACAAGCTTCTTGGGTGAGCAGAAAGAGTGGTTATTCAGGGAGAGAGGACAGTCCCACAGGTGAATCTCATTCCCTCTGCACTGACCTTTGTTCAGCCATACAACACCTTCACCAGCACCAAAGACTGAATTCCCATCAGCCCCCAGTGCTGCTCCACAACCCAGCTGCCTGCACACCACCTGAGCATCACTGATGTCCCACTGATCATCACAGACTGAGCCCCACACAGCGTTATGATACACTTCCAGCCTCCCAGAGCACCGGCCCTCCCCTCCACTCAGTCTGAGAGGAACATGATCTAAAATTTTAAATTGATTTTAAATGCAAATACTGTAAAGCATAGATAATAATAGAAAAGTATGAGGCAAATACAGGCTTAAACTAAGAAACATTAAGAAATGTATCAGGAAACATACTTGAACACCGTCTCTGGTGAGGTGATGCTGAACATGTCAGACGACTCAGAGGAGACTCGTCACTCGCCTCCACTGAAATTATACATTATACAATTAAGATTCTTCCCAGCAGCTTGGTTGAATTTTACAGAAAAATCAATTTACTTACCACATAAATGTGGCATTTAAGGAAATATGAGTACTAAGACTATATTAAATCATTTAAATATCATCTCACCTGAGCAAATAATTTTGGCCACTTCATCTTCATCACAGTAGTTTTCACCCCAGGGTGAAGATGGACACTGCCATACAGTGGAATCATGTCGTCGACATGTTACTTTATCCAGCCAGTTAGGAGCTGATTTCAATTTTGATGTAGCATCAGACAAAACACCAGATCTTCCACAGTTCAGCTCTTGACAGATCAGACTCGCTGTGTGTCTGTTCATCTGGTTCCAGCACACATTACCCCAGGATCCATTGTAGAAAACCTCCACATTCCCTTCACAGCCCTCACTTAACCTGATCTCTTTAAACTCTAGATAGAAATGAAAAGTCATTTTAAAATATCTGAATTGAAAAACATAAACAGGTGAAAGTGTTGACAGGTTATTTTTGAAACCTTTATATCACCTTTAATTGTAAAGAAAATATACAGCACCTCATTTACCTGAGCACACGACTCCTACATCCTCCTTGTGTTGACAGTCATGTTTTCCCCAGCCTGGAGAAGGGCAGCTCCACAGGGACGTCTCATTCCCCTCACACTCCACCTCATCCAGCCATATGGGTCCAGAACCAGGACCAAACCAGGCTGGTACCTGCTGGTTACTGAGGGCCACTCCACACTGCAGCTGTCTGCACACCACATGGGCATCTTTAATATCCCAGGAGTCATCACACACTGTCCCCCATGAGCCGCTGTGAAAAACCTCCAGCCTCCCTGCACAGTCTCCCCCAGAACCCACCAACCTGATGGACCCACGACCTGATATTCAGAGAAAGAAAAACACATTACTGATCACTAACTACTGAAGAATCTCCCCAGATGTTGTTGTTCTCACCAAGGCAGGTGATTGACAGCTGTTGTGTGGAGCTGCAGTTGAGAGTTTGTGGAGAGCTGCAGTTCCTCAGATGAGCTTCACTCCCAGAGCACTGGAAGCCCGTCACACACTCATGACTGTGTTCAGGACTGGATGAAGAGGAGCCGTAGAAGTTCAGCACAGAGCCACAGCCCAGCTGTCTGCAGACCACAGAGGATTCAGTGAGACTCCAGGAGTCCAGCAGAACTCTCCTCCAGACCTGATGGATGAAAACTTCCACGTCCCCCTCACACTGTCTCTCTCCAGACAACCGCACCAGACCATCATGAAGAGCCAGAGAGGAACCTGAGGAGAAGTGTAGATCTTTTACTAAAATATCAAATAAGTTTAAGAATATGCTTTACATCTGCATTATGCATTAGTTGATAATAAATATAAGCAGAAATAAATTAAAGGACTCACTAGAGCAGATGACTCCAACATCTCGTCTATGAGAACATTCAGCTCGACTCCATGAAGAGATGGAACATTCTGAGAGTTTTGTTTCATTCCCGTCACAATCAAACACATCAGCCCAGATTTCACCACTTCCCTCTCCAAACCAGTCTGATCCCACAACAGACACAGCAATCCCACAATTCAGCTGTCTACAGAGGACACTGGCAGCTTTTATATCCCAGCATGCATCACACACTGTGCCCCATTTATTGAAGTACTGACGTTCAACTCGACCAGAACAGATGTCAGGGCCGTTTACCAGTCTGAGATCAGTGTAACCTGGACAAGACAGAAACTTATGTAAATAAGACATATAGTAGATTAGAAGGAAGAACTGATATTATTTTTATTGCTGTTGTTGTATTACCATTCATATTGCATAACATGCTCGTAAGAAATGTTGATAAAACAATTTGATTTTAGAATATTTAGGTGGTTCAAATGTTGGATTATTTACTGACAGGATAAAGAGTGACATTTTACCAGAACATATCAGTCCCACATTGTTGTCTTGAGAGCACTGTCTGTACTTTGAAGTTGGACACAATCGAATGGTTGATTCACCTCCTCTGCACTGAATCTCTTTTGTCCACATCTGAGCGTCTCCTTTGCCAAAAGCAGCTGCTCCCAGCACCTGTACAGGAGCCCCACAGTCCAGCTCTCTACACACAACCTCTGCATCCTGCTGGTCAAAGGCAGCATCACACACTGTGTACCATGTGTTCCCATAAAGCACCTCTAATCTCCCAGAGCAGAGGTGAGGTCCATCAGCAAGTCTTGTAAATCTTCCATAGTTTATAGTTTCTAAATATTTGCATAATACATAAAACCAGCTTAATTAGAGTCATGGTGAGTGAAACAGTCTTATTGTGACTGTGTTACAAACACATAATAACGGTGATTGATTAGGTTGATTCGTCAATTCAGCTAATATAGAAAAGAATAAACTCATTTGAGTCATTTAAATACTATAATTTCACAATTACCTGTGAAAAAAAACAGCATATGCTGGTTAGGTAGGTTTTAATGCTGGGATGCTGGGGTGTTTGTTTTAGCTGGTTAATGCTGGTCCTTTGCTGGTTTATGCTGGTCCTTAGCTGGTCATGTGCTGGTCCAGGACCAGCTTAAACCAGCTAAGGACCAGTAAGGACCCAGCATAAACCAGCTAAGGACCAGCTAAAACCAGCATCCCAGCATCAAAACCTACCTAACCAGCATATGCTGTTTTTTTCAACAGGGTTATGTATTCACAAGTAAACACTTAATCAGACTGAGCAAACACTACACATATCTGGCATGCTATCCGGGAGGAAGGCTCCGAGCTCGGAATTTAGCCCAAACCCAGAGAACTTCCCTATATCCCCAAGCAGGTATAGGAAAAGTTAGGAGTCAGGGGTTGAGGTGGAGGAGGGATGCCAAAAAACTGTTGTGGGACACAGGTAATTTTGCTGTATATATATTTACCATTGTGCTAATTAAGTTGATTATCTGAACATGTTCCCCCCGAACTTTGTTAATAAAACATTATATATAAGTTGATTGATTATAAATAGCTTTAAACACGAAATTAATAAATAATGTTAATACTTAATGGGAATGCAACAATAAGGTGCATTAATCTGCTTACTTGAGCATCTGACTCCAGCATCATAATTATGATGGTCACAGTTGTAATCATATGTACCCCATCCTTTTGATCTGCAGTCCTTCAGTGTAGACTCTGATCCTTTACACTGCACTTCATCCATCCAGACTTTTCCTGACCCTCCTCCAAAGTAAGAAATTCCTGGCGTTTCTAAAGCTTCCCCACAGCTCATCTCTCTACACACCACTTCAGCATCAGGCATATCCCATTTATAATGACACACTGTTCCCCACTGACCATCATGAAGAACCTCCACTCTACCAGCACAGCGACTGTCACCATTTACCAGCCTCACATTCACACTGTCTGTCCATGGGAGATAAATCATAAAATAAGCATACAACAATACAATAATAACCATATAGAAGCTATATATTAAAAAACACATGTATATCAATTTAAACTAAAAATCATGTATACATTATAGAGATTTAAAAAAAAAAAAAAAAACATTCTGTCCCTGAGTGTACTTACTAGCAGTGATGACTGTAGCCACCGAAGACAATAAAATAAGGGTCAGACATCTTTCCATCCCTCTTTGTTTGCCCAAAAGTTTAATTAATTCAGGACCAAAGTTTCTTGTCTGCTCCCTCAAACACACTGAAGAAACTGGCTCCTGTCAGCCCCCTAAAGAGAGAGAGAGACTCACAGCTGCCAATGACACTCACTGTTACCTTATTAGACACAACAGAGGAAATCATCAAACACAATCAGTGACAAATCAGAAAGCAGCATTTTTATTTTCTCCATATATATCAATAAAGTGTCAGCGCTGATGAGCGGGACTCCTCCTCCAGCGTGAAGAGACACTTCACTGAGGACAGACTCGTGTCAGTCATAAGTCAGTGTGGAGATAAAGTCACACTAAACTTAAAGCAGATTGATACAGAAACACTGCAGCTTATATTCAGCATCAAAGCCTGAACCTGAAGCACTGATGACTGACTGCTCAGAAAAATTTATTTCACACTCAAATAGTTGACATTTACTAAATATATGATCTATAAATCAATGAAACATTTTAAATTGTACTGTACATCATTTCAGTGCATTTTAACAACACTGCTCTGATGTTCTAACAAGAGCACCATAAACAGTATGTTAATACATTATAAAATGAACTGGACTGATTGTGTACAACTATTCAGCCCTATTCAGATAATATTTGTAAGTAAACATTGCTTTTGTTCTAAAGCTATTAAGCTATTATTGTGCTATATTGGCACAATATTTAAGACATTTGTAGCTGTAGATGTGTGTTTAGCAGCAGGAAGGGCATCCGGCGTAAGACATGCCAAATATGCTGTGCGGATCACTCCGCTGTGGCGACCCCTGATAAAGGGAGCAAGCAGAAGGAGAGAGACATGTGTTAAGCACTGTAATATGTAATTCATCCAGCAGATGGCAGCAAAACACTTATTGTAAAAAGGAGCAGACAAGTCTTGTCATTGTGTCACCACATGAGGAAGCTTCTTACTAGTGAACTTTTTCTGACAAAAAAAAGACTTCTAGAGAATGTTCATTTATTTTTCACAGCTACAAATTTAATGTAGAGTTCATTTCACAGCACATTTATTTTTACTTTGTACTATAGCAGCAGACAAGTTCTAATACACAAAGAGATAAGAATGTTGTAAATACACTGTTGCAAATAAACTGTTTCATTCAGTTTTATAATAATGGTCTTTAAAGAAACGATATCAAACGACCCGTTCTTCGGGGACAGTTTGATTTTTGTGATGTGCTGTCTCCAAATGAAACCGTCCCTGGAAATGTCCCTGATTTTCAGCGCGTTCAAAACAGCTGCAAATACACTTCAAAAAGCTTGACAAACGTAATCTGCTGGCCAGGTATGGATTTGTCATTTTGGGGCCCTAAGCAACGTCAAGACCCCAGGCCCCCTCTGTACAAATCACATTCCAAGGGTGGTGGGTCCCACACACTTGAGTGTTTTGAGTAGTGGTTAAAACCATACTGTCTCTTAGTTACCAGAGTAATCATCAAATTATTATTTTCACCAACAGAGGGAGCTGTGAGCTACATTTATTTCTTCATCCATTTATGACCTGTCCCGAATGACACACTTCACTGTATTAACATAGAGATAACAAAATGGGAACTGGATACTTACATACAGTCAACCAAAATGAAACCTGCAGCTACATACTGTTGTTTGTCAACAATGAAGGTGGTCTCGCAAATGTGTGTGCAGCTTAACACTATGACTATAGATGAAATTGCAGTGACGTCACAAAACAGGCACGTGCACTTGTTTTATATTGATGGATGACATGAGCTGCACTGGGGTTCAAATGTTCTGTTGTTAAGCATTATTACGTCATAATATATTAATTATATATATATATATTAATTATATATATATATATATATATTATATATTATATATTATATATTATATATTATATATTATATATTATATATATATATATATATATATATATATATATATATATATAAATAAAATATATAACAATTGTTACAGATATATAAATATATCTTTTATAACTCAGCACTTCTACAGCCTGATAAATGATGCAAATAAAAGTAAAATGCCCAGCAGACAGGCAATATGCATACTTATTTATTGGTTAAAAATACACCCGATCATATAAGATGATATAATAAGATATTTAGGATGTCTTCGACTATCATGTGGTTGTACTTTATAAGGCAAGATCATACATTTGATTTCAGGGTTTGTATTGTCTTTTTGAAATACACAACTTTTTTTTTTTTTTGCATTTTTATTGCTATTAACAAGGCCAAAAAAAACAACATCTCATAAAGGCAATACAGTTTTAATATGAAAATGGGGAAATATATAAAAACCTGAGATTTGACATATCAATAACAGTATCACATAAATGTTGTTCAAATTTGTTAAAATGAGGCAGTGGGTGTGATCATTGACCCAAATTCTTTGACTCGTCCTCCACATCATCATAATCTGTTATTAAAAACAAAATCTTAAATCATGTCAAAGGCTTTAATATTAATGCTTAATATTTAAGTAATTTATTTATATTTTATTATTTTGTTTAGAATATTAAAGACAAACAAAAGGGTTATAGTAACTTACCCAACAGGTTTCTCACATCTTCACTGACACTCGTCACATCATCATACTCCTCCTGAACTCCCTCTGATCCAGAATGACAAAATGTCATAGTTTATAAAACCTTTTACTTCATTTGAAGGATCCTTTTTGCATTAAGTGACTTGATTACTCATAACACATGTCTTATAAAAACATGCAAAAGTTTATTTAAAAAAAAAAAAAAAAAAAAAAAAAAAAAAAAAAGTAGCTCTGTGCATCTCACCTGTTACACCTTGAGAGCTCAGTCTATTAATGACGACATCATAATTCTCTGGTGTGTTCACTACACATGCAAATATGACTCAAAATTAAATATAAGCCAAAAAAAACATCAAGACAGTAATTTAAAATATTATCTGAAACATTATCTTGATTTTAAAGGAATATTTATTATTTTTTAAATTGATAAAGTAAAACACCTTTTTTGACATCAGAGCTCTGTCCACTCGTCATGACATCATCATAGCTCTCAGGTGTGTCTTCTACAAATTCACACATTCATCACAGACACACACATTCATTACATTCAGCACAAATATGAAATATATATCTTAAGTACACTGTAATATTTTCATTTAAAAGTATATTATATGCTGTTGTAGAATAACAGAGTGACACCTGTCTCACGATCTGGTTTCAGTCCATCAGTGATGACATCATCATAGTATCCCGGTGTGATTTCCTTCATCTCTTCTGCATCAGCAAGAATATTTTTGAATACACCCAAAATATGTTGCTGCAGATCATGAGACTGAGAATTTTATTAAACATTTCGTAAAGAATCATGTGATCAATTAAAAAGGTCACTGACCATTTAGGCTACTGCCACTGGTGACATCATAATATGCAGTCTTGAACTCATTTGCTAAAAAAGAAGAGCAGACTGTTAATATATACATAAACAGCAGTATTTAAATAATATTGGGTCATTAATCAAATATATAATAGGATTTATTTATTTAACTTATTCAGTAAAAAGGAGTTGAGTGGAATGTGGAATAAATATGTGCTTCATCTCTCTAACCTGAGAGAAGCTCATCAGCATCTTCATACCCAGAATGCAGTTCTTCAGAGATGAGACTCCCTGTTAAAGGAGAGCAGAAGAGACAGAAACATGTTCATCATTACAAACAGACTGAATCCTTTGCATAATAAACAAGACAACACAACACAAATATTCATTATTCACATCTTAAAAGCATTATAGGCAGAAATCCCTTTTTGTTGGGCCTGTTAGTAAACACATAAGTATCCTCACATGAACCCATTCCTCACTGCCTTTCAGAAAAAGACACACACACACACATCTGCGCCTACACTTAAAAATATATGAACACCTCCTTATGACAATCTAAAAATACTCACAGGAAGAGACACTCACTGACACACACACACACACACACACGCAGCTGCAGCTCTGTGGTTTTCTGTCAGGAATTCTGTGGTTTGAAGCAGGAGGTCTGTGCTGAATCTCCTCATAAATGGCCTCAGACATCATCCTGTGTCTCCTCTTAGAGAGAGCTGTGAGTGTAGACAGACAAACCTGCTGTCAGTTCACAACACATGACTGATCACACACTGAATAAAACACAATATGACAGTCTCTGGATCTCTCCTACCTCTGCTCATCACGCTGTTCTGCTGAACCAGTATAAGCAGTGGCACTAGGAGCAGTAAGAGCACAACTACCAGTACAATCACAAGCTCTGGGGGGACGGAGAGAGACACTGCTGAAGGAGTTTGTGGTGGAGTGACTGATGTTGAGCGCACTGGAGGAGAAGCTGATGTTGTTGTGGCAGGAGTAGTGGACACTGACAAATCTGGCAAAACAGACACAAACACATTAACAATCATGCAAACAATTAATTTAACATTAACTATTATTAGCATTAAAATTAACAAAAAATTGCTGTGACCTTCACAGGTAAGTCTAACAAGCTCCTTGGGCGAGCAGTCAGTGTGGTTATTCAGGGAGAGAGGACAGTCCCAAAGGTGAATTTCATTTCCTCTACACTCGACTTTATTCATCCACACAACACCTTCACCAGCACCAAAGACTGAATTCCCATCAGCCCTCAGTGCTGCTCCACAACCCAGCTGCCTGCAGACCACCTGAGCATCACTGATGTCCCACTGATCATCACAGACTGAGCCCCACACAGCGTTATGATACACCTCCAGCCTCCCAGAGCACCGGCCCTCCCCTCCACTCAGTCTGAGAGGAACATGATCTAAAATTTTAAAATGATTTTAAATGCAAATAATGTAAAGCACAGATAATAATATACAGTATGGGGCGAATACAGGCTTAAACTAAGAAACATTAACAAACACATCATCAGCAAACATACTTGAACACTGTCTCTGGTGATGTGATGCTGAACATGTCAGACGACTCCGAGGAGACTCATCACTCACCTCCACTGAAATTATACATTATACAATTAAGATTCTTCCCAGCAGCTCGGTTCAGTGTTACAGAAAAATCAGATTACTTGTATAAATATGGCATTTAAGGAAATATGACTACTGAGACCATATTAAATTATTTAAATATCATCTCACCTGAGCAAATAATTTTGGCCACTTCACCTTCACAGTAGTTTTCACACCAGGGTGAAGATGGACACTGCCATACAGTGGAATCATGTCGTCGACATGTTACTTTATCCAGCCAGTTAGGAGCTGATTTCAATTTTGATGTAACACCAGACAAAACACCAGATCTTCCACAGTTCAGCTCTTGACAGATCAGACTCGCTGTGTCTCTGTCCATCTGGTTCCAGCACACATTACCCCAGGATCCATTGTAGAAAACCTCCACATTCCCTTCACAGCCCTCAGTTAACCTGATCTCTTTAAACTCTAGATAGAAATGAAAAGTCATTTTAAAATATCTGAATTGAAAAGCCTTGCTATAAACATGTGAAAGTGTTGAAAGTTAAAACCTTTACGTTTAAAGAAAATACAGCACCTCAATTACCTGAGCACACGACTCCTACATCCTCCTTGTGTTGACAGTCATGTTTTCCCCAGCCTGGAGAAGAGCAGCTCCACAGGGACGTCTCATTCCCCTCACACTCCACCTCATTCAGCCATATGGGTCCAGAACCAGGACCAAACCAGGCTGGTACCTGCTGGTTACTGAGGGCCACTCCACACTGCAGCTGTCTGCACACCACATGGGCATCTTTAATATCCCAGGAGTCATCACACACTGTCCCCCATGAGCCGCTGTGAAAAACCTCCAGCCTCCCTGCACAGTCTCCCCCAGAACCCACCAGCCTGATGGACCCAAGACCTGATATTCAGAGAAAGAAAAACACATTACTGATCACGAACAACTGAAGATTTTACAAAGATGTTGTTGTTCTCACCAAGGCAGGTGATTGACAGCTGTTGTGTGGAGCTGCAGTTGAGAGTTTGTGGAGAGCTGCAGTTCCCCAGATGAGCTTCACTCCCAGAGCACTGGAAGCCCGTCACACACTCATGACTGTGTTCAGGACTGGATGAAGAGGAGCCGTAGAAGCTCAGCACAGAGCCACAGCCCAGCTGTCTGCAGACCACAGAGGATTCAATGAGACTCCAGCAGAACTCTCCTCCGGACCTGATGGATGAAAACTTCCACCTCCCCCTCACACTCTCTCTCTCCAGACAACCGCACCAGACCATCATGAGGAGCCGGAGAGGAACCTGAGGAGAAGTGCAGATCTTTTACTAAAATATAAAATAAGTTTGAGAATATGCTTTACATCAGCACTACACATTATTTGATAATAAATAAAAGCAGAAATAAATCAAAAGGACTGACTAGAGCAGATGACTCCAACATCTCGACTATGAGAACATTCAGCTCGACTCCATGAAGAGATGGAACATTCTGAGAGTTTGGTTTCATTCCCGTCACAATCAAACACATCAGCCCAGATTTCACCACTTCCCTCTCCAAACCAGTCTGATCCCACAACAGACACAGCAATCCCACAATTCAGCTGTCTACAGAGGACACTGGCAGCTCTCATATCCCAGCATCACACACTGTGCCCCATTTATTTAAGTACTGATGTTCAACTCGACCAGAACAGATGTCAGGACTATTTACCAGTCGGAGATCAGTGTAACCTGGAGAGAGAACACAAATCTTACTGAAAAAGAATAGAAGAGATTCTAAGTACAGGAGAACAAAGCTAATTTGAGTAATTCTCCGGTTCTAAGCTCAGTTTAATACAGTCACTTAGAGCTTATAATGATGGTACTCGAACAATTTATTTTTAGTATATGTAACAACTGGATTTTCGGATCTGCGGTTGTGAGGCCAGTTGGATGTACTGCCAAATTCTCTGAAACACCTTTGGAGACGGCTTACAGTAGAGAAATGAACATTCAATTCACGGGCAACAGCTCTGGTGGACATTCCTGCAGTCAGCATGCCAATTGCACGCTCCCTCAAAACTTGCGACATCTGTGGCATTGTGCTGTGTGATAAAACTGCACATTTTAGAGTGGCCTTTTATTGTGGCCAGCCTAAAGCACACCTGTGCAATAATCATACATAATCAGCATCTTGACATGCCACACCTGTGAGGTGGATGGATTATCTCGGCAAAGGAGAAGTGCTCACTAACACAGATTTAGACAAATTTATGAACAATATTTGAGAGAAATAGAGAAAGAGAAAGGCCTTTTGTGTACATAAAGTCTTAGATCTTTGAGTTCAGCTCATGAAAAATGGGGGCAAAAACAAAAGAGCTGCGTTTATAATTTTGGTCAGTGTATTTACACACAAAAAAAAAAAAAAAAAAAAAAAAAAAAAAAAAAGTTACCCTGACATTGTAGTTTTAGCATACTAAACTGATATTTTCACCGTGTGATATACTTAAAGTCTGCTAAATTGGAATAACTAATTTTGTACTTAATACACTTTGCGCTAAAGTCCAGATAAACATAGTATATTTCGTATATTTTGATTGTGCTAAAGTGGGGGTATTGCAAGTATACTTCAGGCACACTTTAAATGTCTTGCATTTATAGACCAATATTATTCAAAGATCATACAATCCTCATCAATAGTGACATTAAAACACTTTAAGGCTTCATATTAGGAAATGTGCATTGTGCAGAAGTAGCACTCCAAATAAAGTTTAAGATTTTTTTAATCAGTAAGTCTCGCATCATATGTCAGTAAAAATGTTACTAGATTTTTTATTTTTTTTTTTAACTATACTTAGTAAGAAATAAATGTATTTTAAATATATTACTTTACTAGGGATAACAACAGCAAGTCCATCTTTTTAATGAATGAAAGTTAATTGTTTAGACATTACATGTGATAATTATTCAATTAATTGTTTATGAACTGCTATAAAAACAAATCACACACAATTATTTTAAATTACGTATCTGGTGTTTATGGTGGAAAATCTGTTCAGTGATACATTAACAGGGTGATGTTTGGAGCAGCTCACCTGAGCATCTGACTCCAGCATCTTCACTATGACCACAGTTATGAACACCCCATCCATTTGATCTACAGTTCTTCAGTGTTGACTCTGATCCACTACAGGCCACATCATCCATCCAGACTGGTCCCGATCCTTGACCAAAGTGAGCATTAGACACAGTCTCTACAGCTTCTTCACATCCCACCTCTCTACAAACTACTGCAGCATCAGTCTTATCCCAGTCATCACTACACACTGTTCCCCACTGACCATCATGATGAACCTCCACTCTACCACTGCACGGACTGTTAACACCAACCAACCTAACAGTCTCAAAATCTGTACATGAAAGAAAGAAAAGGGGTTTTACCACAATAGTAGGACAGTATAAATCCTCAGCAGAATGTCAAGAAACATAAAATGTAAATTCAAACTGGACAACTAAAGGTGGACAAGAGAATACTACAAATAATCTTCTCATCATTAAATAGGTTGCCAGTAAAAATGTAAATTATTCATAAAATTTCATTCATAAGAATTACCAAGCGTCACAAGATTTTTTTTCCCTAGATTTTACACAGGCCTCTATTTGCTTTATAGTGGTATAAGGCCATTACAAATAAACTGCTCACATAAACGTATCATTTTCACCCATACTATGTCTGTTCTTACCAGATGTGGTTATAGTGATCATAGAGGTGAATAAAATGAGTCACACATCCCTCCATCTTCCTCTGCTCGTCACACCGTCTGACTCTGTCAGCACAAGTTTCTCATCTGCTCTCTCAAACACACTGAAGAAACTGGCTCTTGTCAGCCCCCTAAAGAGAGAGAGAGACTCACAGCTGCCAATGACACTCACTGTTACCTTATTAGACACAACAGAGGAAATCAAACACAATCAGTGACAAATCAGAAAGACGCATTTTTATTTTCTCCAGATACATCAAGGAAAGGAAAGGAAGTGACATGTGGCCAAGTATGGTGACCCATACTCGGAATTTGTGCTCTGCATTTAACCCATCCGAGTGCACACACACAGTAGTGAGTAGTGAACAAACACGCACACACACCGTGAATACACACCTGGAGCAGTGGGCAGCCATATTGCTATCACTGCGGCACCCGGGGAGCAATTGGGGGATCGGTGCCTTGCTCAAGGGACTCACCTCAGTTGTGGTATTGAGGGTGGAGAGAGCATTGGTTATTCACTCCCTCCACCTTCAATCCCTGCCAGACCTGGGACTTGAACTCTCAACCTTTTGATTACAAGCCCGACTCCCTAACCATTAGGCCCCGTCAAAGTGTTAGCGCGAGAGGGGGACTCCACTTCAAGCGTGAAGAGACACTTCAGTGATGAAAAACTCGTGTCAGTGTGGAGATAAAGTCACACTAAACTTAAAGCAGACTGATACAGAAACACTGCAGTTGGGGGGACAAATTACCCAATTTTAGCAAATCTTAACAACACTGCTCAGATGTTCTAACAAGGGCACAACAATCTGTATGTTAATACATTATAAAATGAACTGGACTGATTGTGTACAACTATTCAGGGCTATTAAGATAAGATTTGTGAATAAACACTTGCTTTTGTTCCAAAGATATTAATTTGGCATTATATCAAAGACAATTGTAGATGTGGATGTGTGTTTAACACTGTAACCGAAAAGACTAGAGAATGTTAATTTATTTATTTATTTATTTTTATTTATTTATTTATTTATTTTATTTATTTATTTATTTATTTTTTTCCACAGCTACAAATCTCATTTATTTAATGTACAGCTCATTTCAAAGCACATTCATTTTACTTTTTGCCTTCTTGTTATCAGAGGACAGTTTCTGGGGACAGTTTGGTTTTTTGATGTTGTGATACACTCCAAAAAGCCTGACCAACATAACCTGCTGCCCAGGTGTAGATTTGCCATTTGGGGGCCCATAACAATGTCAAGATCCCAGGCCCCCTCAGTACAAATCACATTCCAGCAACGGGGGGTCCTACACACTTGTGTGGTTTACTTGGGACTTTGTTAAGCCCACCATTGCTGCTGGTTACCAAATAAATCCAGTGTTGCCAAAACTAATTCTCAGGGAAAGTTGCTAAAAGTCAGACAATGTGTTGCTAGAAGTTGCTAAATGAGGTTGTGATGACATCATTATATAATCAACACAAACCTGCATACAATACAGAATCAGATCACTCAAATCTCAGTCAAAAACTGTTAATTTAGATTTGTTAGTAAAACTAAAAAAATAAATATAATAATTTTAAAATATAAACAATATCATACATTTTTAAATACAACATTGAAGTATTGAATATTTACACATTTTTGAACAATTATATTTTGTGAGGGTTTTTTCTCATTAACTAGTAAAACTACACATTCAATTATATTTTTAAGCAGTGTATTGGAAGTTAGTTTGCTACACTTTTAGAAAAGTATAAAATAGGGCACAATGTACCGTGTTATGTTGAATGAATTTTCTGTATTGATTTTTTTCACAGGTTTACCTGAATTTAAAAATTACCAGTAACTTTTTTCCATTTTTTACATACTTTTAACTGATCAACAAGTGCAAACTAACAACAATGTGTTATTATCATAAATGAACAATTATTATTGAACAGTTGCAACTAGCAACTTAATTCAGGTGATATGTGCACTGCTATACACGTTTGATTTCCTCTTTTTGTGGAATTTAGAGGAAAAATGTGTTCCTTTTTATGATTTGAGTCACAGTTGCTAAAAGTTGCCAAATAAATTTCAAAAATAGCTACATTTGTTGCTAGGTGCTTTAAAAAAATAGCTAAGGTATTCTGAAAAGTTGCTAAATCTAGCAACAAAATTGCAAGAATCATGTAATGATTATTTTTCACCAACGAGGAAGCTGCGAGCTACATTTATTAGACTACTTGGTCGCATGCAAGAAATATAACAATGCAATTATGTGGTGAAAAAAACAGCCAGTTTTATAAAGAGATTCGCCGTTTCTGAAGTAAGCGGGGAAAAAAAATATTTTCCAAAGACAAGATCATCGTGATTTGCTGTTCTGTCATAAGCGACAAGAGCAAATCAAATAATAGGATACAAGCGGGCTGATAAATTTAGAGCAGTGTGATGACCAGCTTGTCCCTAGACCAGCTGGCCATGTACCTGAGAAGATATTGCTGCTTCATTTCGGAAGATTAACTTTTCCCTTCTTTATTCTTCATAACCCGAGGATGTGGCGACACATTCTTGTGTTTACGCTGTCTAAAATGTGCAGTAAAGTGTAGTTTAAAAGGTTACACGTTCGGCTGTATGTATACCCTGAGCCGCTTCAGACAGCGCATCAGTAGCACTTCAACGGACGAAAATACACCATTATGTCAAAATGTGCGGTTTTGGCGACTTACCTCGTAAACTTAAACAAGCTATGAATTCTTAAACAGACAGGGTTGCTTTAAAGTGAAATCTGCTGAAGTCACAAACGAAACAAAATTAAAAAGAGAAGTCACTCGACTGCTTGACTTTCGTAGCTTGAATGAAAATTCATCTGTATAGTTTATGCCAGGGGTGGTGAACTCCCGTCCTGGAGAGCCGCAGCCCTGCAGAGTTCAGCTCCAACCCTAATTAAAACTCACCTACCTGTTGCTTTCTAATAACCCTTCAGACCTTGATTAGCTTGTTCAGGTGCGTTTGATTAGGGTTGAAGCTAAACTATGCAGGGCTGCGGCTCTCCAGGACCGACGTTCGCCAACCCTGGTTTATGCATACACAATTTATAGTTTATGTGAAGGTTGTTTTAAAATCACTTGAATTAAAAGTCGTTATATATTTCAGAGCCTATTAAATGTTAAAAAAAAAAATAATGGCAATTATTTCAATTATTCTGCAGTGTTGAATGGCTATAATTAATAGGTAAAACTGAGGGAAAATGCATTTAATAGAGACACCAGGTGACTTTAATAAACTACTTAGTGAAAAGACGCAATTAAACACATTTAAAGTACACCGTCTTTATGTTGTTTCTAAATTAATTTGGTGGTTCAATGTGAAATTATGACAAAATAAATATGCGATTAATCATGATTAATTACAGAAAAATGTGTGATTAATTATTATTTTTTTAATCGATTGACACTAATGGAATTTCTAATTTTATAGGTCCCCCCAAAAAGACATCGTGACGGCCCCCTTCAAATTTTCGATAATCCGGTCCTCAGATAAAACTAATTGAATAGCCCTGCTCTACTCCGTTAACAGGGTGCGAGAAAAAATACGCACCACACTGCAAACGGAGTAGGTAAAGGAGGCGTAACACGGTGGTCTGCTCAAGTTTGCCAAAAACATGCAGAGGACAAGAATCTCAGCGTAAAAAGATAAAAATCATTAAAAAAAGATAAATAAATCCGTTTGTTGTCGTTTTGTTTTTTTTTTTCCTTGTAAGTAAAGGACAAAAAATAAATAAATAAATAAATATGTAAAAATGTCATTGTAGAACGAAATAATCTTTCTGCTTTTGCAAAAAGAGTTTCATTAAAAAAAAAAAAAAAATGGATCAGTAAATTTTATCACGTCACCGGCCATTGGCAGGTGTGACAAAAAGTTAGTTTTTAGGCTCTGCAGCTACTTCAGCCATGAAGAAATAAAGCTTGCCCATCCAATATGGCCTGTCCCGAATTAAGGGGTCAGTGAGTGTATGTTCTGTAATAATCCACAAGACACGGATAGGGACGTTGTAGACCGCAGGACAAACAGTGAACTAAACACAACTAACATAGTGGAGCAAATGAGGATAATTAACCAGACACACCTGAACCAAATGACATAATTAAACGAAGACAGAAAGTATTGTAGGTCAAACAGAGCACATTGGGGAAAACACAACAAACAGTCCTTAGCTCTGACAATATGGTTAAAAACACAACTGATTATATAAGATAATAAAAGTTTTTGTTTTAAAAGTTACTTAATGGGTCCAAATCACTGATGGTCATTTGGGCTTATATTTAGGATGTCTTTGACTATCACTGTGTTTGTGCTTAAGATAATACATTTGATTTCAGGGTTTGTATAATGTCTTTTTGAAATACAGACAAAAAAATGTCTGCTTTTTCATTGCTATTAACAAGGAAGAAAAACAACACAACAAATTCTCATAAAGGCAAAACATTTTTAATACAAAAAAATGGGGAAATATATAAAAAACCTGAGATTTGACATATCAATAACAATATCACTCAAACTTTGTTTAGATTTGTTGAAATGAGGCAGTGGGTGTGATCACTGAGCCAAATTCTTTGACTCCTCCTCCACATCATCATAATCTGCTATTAAAAACAAAATCTTAAATCATGTCAAATGCTGTAATTGGATAAATATTAAGTCTAAAAAATGTTATATTTTTACTTTACTATTATTTTTATAATATTAAAAGTATTAAAATAGAAATAAAGACATTAATGCTATGAGAACAAAAAGGTTATAGTAACTTACCCACCAGGTTTCTCACATCTTCACTGACACTCGTCACATCATCATACTCCTCCTGAACTCCCTCTGATCAAGAATGACATAAAAACATGTCATATCAGTTTATAAAACACTTCATTTCATTTGAAGGATCCTTTTTCCATTAAGTGACTTGATTACAATGAACAAATAACTGATACTCATAAACATGCAAAGGTTTATAAAAAATGTACTTCTGTACATCTCACCTGTTACCCTTTGAGAACTCAGTTTATTAATGATGACATCATCGTAATTCTCTGGTGTGTTCACTACACATGCAAATATGATTCAAAATTAAATATGGGCCAAAAAACCCAGTAAGACAGTAATTTAAAATATTATCTGTAACTATCTGGATTTTAGAGGAATATTAAAAAAAAAAAAATGATAAAAAAGTAAAACACATTTTTTTGATACCAGAGTTGTGTCCACTCGTCATGACATCATCATAGCTCCCAGGTGTGTCTTCTACAAATTCACACATTCATCACAGACACACACATTCATTACATTCAGAACAAAATTTAAAATATATATCTTGAATTTACTGTAATATTTTAATTTATAAATAAAAGTATATTATATGCTGTTGTAGAATAACAGAGTGACACCTGTCTCACGATCTGGTTTCAGTCCATCAGTGATGACATCATCATAGTATCCCGGTGTGATTTCCTTCACCATCTCTTCTGCACCAACACAGAATATGTTTGAATACAAAAGACAAAATATGTTGCTGCTGCAGGTAAGATTGAGAATTTATTAAACATTGGGCAGTAAATCATGTGATCAATTAAAAAGGTCACTGACCTTTTAGGCCACTGCCACTGGTGACATCATCATAATATGCGGCCTTGAACTCTTTTGCTAAAAATGAGAACAGACTGTTAATATATAAGTTAACAGCAGCTTTTCAGTAGTAACATGTTTATTTATTTATTTAGGTGAATTGTTTAAAAAGGATTTGAGTGGAATGTGGAATAAATATGTGCTTCATCTCTCTAACCTGAGAGAAACTCATCAGCATTTTCATACCCAGAATGCAGTTCTTCAGAGATGAGACTCCCTGTTAAAGGAGAGCAGAACAGACAGAAACATGTTCATCATTACAAACAGACTGAATCCTCATTTCCTTGGAATCATAAAGGAGACAATGCAGCACAAATATTAATTATTCACATTTAAAAGCATTATAATGCTTTATAATTATAATTATAATTCCTTTTTGTTGGGCCTGTTAGTAAACACACAGATCTATCCTCACATGAACCCATTCCTCACTGCCTTCCAGAAATAGACACACACACACACACACACCTGCACCTACACTTAAAAATATATGAACACCTCCATATGACAATCTAAAAATATTCACAGGAAGAGACACTCACACACACACACACACACACACATAAACATGCAGCTGCAGCTCTGTGGTTTTCTGTCAGGAATTCTGTGGTTTGAAGCAGGAGGTTTAACTGGACTAATAATAGATGAACATCAGCTGTCTGACAGACTCTCTTATTAATGGTATTAAATGAGATTGATGGCTCATGTCTCACCCCTCTGAGTGAAGTGATTGTGTCTGTGCTGAATCTCCTCATAAACGGCCTCAGTCGTCATCCTGTGTCTCCTCTTAGAGAGAGCTGTGAGTGTAGACAGACAAACCTGCTGTCAGTTCACAACACATGACTGATCACACACTGAATAAGACACAATATGACAGTCTCTGGATCTCTCCTACCTCTCCTCATCACTCTGTTCTGCTGAATCAGTATAAGCAGTGGCACTAAGAGCAGTAAGAGCACAACTACCAGTACAATCACAAGCACGGGGGGGACAGGGGACTGAGGAGACACTGTTGAAGGAGTTTGTTGAGGAGTGACTGATGTTGAGCGCACTGTAGGAGAAGCTGATGTTGTTGTGGCAGGAGTAGTGGACACTGACGAATCTGGCAAATCTGTCCAAACAGACACAAATTCATAAAAAATCATGATTGTCTTGAATATATAAAAAGTATATAAATATATAAAGTATATAAAATTTTTCATTGTTTGCTGTGACCTGCACAAGTGAGTCCAGCGTGCTCTTTGTGGGAGCAGTCAGTGTGGTTATTCAGGGAAAGAGGACAGTCCCACAGGTGAATCTCATTCCCTCTGCACTCGACTCTGTTCAGCCACACAACACCTTCACCAGCACCAAAGGTTGAATTCCCATCAGCCCTCAGTGCTGCTCCACAACCCAGCTGCCTGCAGACCACCTGAGCATCACTGATGTCCCACTGATCATCACAGACTGAGCCCCACACAGCGTTATGATACACCTCCAGCCTCCCAGAGCACCGGCCCTCCCCTCCACTCAGTCTGAGAGGAACATGATCTAAAACACACACATCAACCAGCACTGAGCAGCTTCAGCACAACATTTACAACAAAACACAGTGAAACTGAATGCATGTCTTAGAATAATACATTACCTAGAATTTAACAAATTTGTTGTCAAAAACTTACTTGAACACTGTTTTTGTTGAGGAGATGGTGAAACAAGACATGTCAGACGACTTCGAGGAGACTCTTGATTCTCCTCCTCTGAGATCAAAACATAAAGAGAACATTAGGATAAAAGACACATACTGTAACATCTCACAATGAAACACATCATCAGTGTGAAAACATCATTTAAGCCTCAGATCATTCATTTCTTTCCTTTAGCGCAGGTTTCTTTTTAAGAAATATTAGTTTACTCACCACATTAGATATAAACATTGTGTTTAAAGAAGCATGGCTTAGATATTATACATCATTTAAATATCATCTCACTTGAGCAGGTGATTTTGGCCACATCATTATCACACTCATGCTGTCCCCAGGGTGAAGATGGACACTGCCATATAGTGGAATCATGTCGTCGACATTTAAATCCATCAAGCCAATTATGAGGCTTTAATCCCTTTGAATTAGTTGGTTCACTGGCAGATCTTCCACAGTTCAGCTCTTGACAGATCAGACTTGCTGTGTCTCTGTCCATCTGATTGTAACACACATTACCCCAGGATCCATTGTAGAAAACCTCCACATTCCCTTCACAGCCCTCAGTTAACCTGATCTCTTTAAACTCTAGATCGAAAAGGATAAGAATCAAACATTTACGTATTTTCATATTAGAAATATTTGGAATATTTAAAAATAAAGAAACGGTATTGCACGGGCAAATGGTGAGTTAATTTCAGTAATAAATTGGTAAAAAAAAAAAAAAAATTATTAATAATAATAATAATAATAATAATAAAAACAATGTTCATGATCAAAAAGGACCAGATTCCAAAATTGTATAATTATTTTATTTTTTTATTAAACATTATATATCATTTCAGTAATCTTTTTCTTTAATATTTAGTATTTTGAGGGTATTTCAGAATACTAAGCAATATTCACACTTAAATAATTGATGATTTATTTATTGTTATATTTTATAATAAAAAAATATTAAAAATATTTTTTTTTACAATTTTTCAATTAACGCAGTTAAAAATAAATCAATAAATACAAAAAAAAAAAAAAAAACAGCAATTCATTCATTAATATATACTAAGTAATACTAATTAAACACATAATGTGTATCTTTATCCACACTTTGTCTTATAAACATCCAGATAGTAAAATTAAATTAGACTAGTGAAAAACGGTTCTCAGTTCCCAACCATGCTGTCGCTATATATAGTCACTATTTATGTAAGTACACTGGATATTGGTAAATATCAGTCACAAACATTACTGAAATTGTTTATATTAATTTTTACTGTTTACCTGAGCACACGACTCCTACATCGTCCTTGTGTATACAGTCATGTTTTCCCCAGCCTGGAGAAGAGCAGCTCCACAGGGACGTCTCATTCCCCTCACACTCCACCTCATCCAGCCATATGGGTCCAGAACCAGGACCAAACCAGGCTGGTACCTGCTGGTTACTGAGGGCCACTCCACACTGCAGCTGTCTGCACACCACATGGGCATCTTTAATATCCCAGGAGTCATCACACACTGTCCCCCATGAGCCGCTGTGAAAAACCTCCAGCCTCCCTGCACAGTCTCCCCCAGAACCCACCAGCCTGATGGACCCACTATCTGATATATAGAGAAAGAAAAACACATTATTGATCACTAACAACTTGAGCTTTATGTTGTCATGCCATTGTTCATTTGACTGACAGCTGTTGTGTGAAGCTGCAGTTGAGAGTTTGTGGAGAGCTGCAGTTCCCCAGATGAGCTTTACTCTCTGGAGAGAGTATTTATTTGTTACTCATTATTTAATATATACTCTAAAACCCATGACTTTACATTACAGTGTGAATTTGCTCACCAGAGCAGATGACTCCAACATCTCGTCTATGAGAACGTTCAGCTCGACTCCATGAAGAGATGGAACATTCTGAGAGTTTTGTTTCATTCCCGTCACAATCAAACACATCAGCCCAGATTTCACCACTTCCCTCTCCAAACCAGTCTGATCCCACAACAGACACAGCAATCCCACAATTCAGCTGTCTACAGAGGACACTGGCAGCTCTCATATCCCAGCATGCATCACACACTGTGCCCCATTCATTTAAGTACTGACGTTCAACTCGACCAGAACAGATGTCAGGGCCATTTACCAGTCTGAGATCAGTGTAACCTGGACAGGAAATTATAACTTATTTAAAGAAAACATAATGGATTAAGGAAAAACTGATGGTTGATTATTATTGCTGTTGTATTACCATTCGTAATGCTTAACAGATGACCATGTAATGTTAATGAAAGAAATGAAAGAATGTTGATAAAACAATTAAATTTTAGTATATTTAGTGATTGAAATTTTGGATTTGATTTATTTACTGACAGAATAAAGAGTGATATTTTACCAGAACATATCAGTCCCACATTGTTGTCTTGAAAACACTGTATTTCCTTTGAAGTTGGACACAATCTAATGGTTGATTCATCCCCTCTGCACTGAATCTCTTGTTTCCACATCTGAGTGTCTCCTTTGCCAAAAGCAGCTGCTCCCAGCACCTGTACAGGAGCCCCACAGTCCAGCTCTCTACACACAACCTCTGCATCCTTCTGGTCAAAGGCAGCGTCACACACTGTGTACCATGTGTTTCCACGAAGAACCTCTAATCTCCCAGAGCACAGGTGAGGTCCATCAGCAAGTCTTGTAAATCGTCCATAGTTTATGGTTTCTAAATATTTCCATAATACACAAAACCACTTTAATTAGCATCATGGTGAGTCAACTTATCATAGTGAGTGAAACAAACAAACATTAACTGCAAGTGTTTAATCTATCCTTTGACTGAATTCATATTGAAAATAAAACAATGTATAACTAGTGCAGAAACAAATTGTATTAACATATTTAAAATTTCATCCCTTACAAAAATTAACCATGGCTGCGCTATACCAACTATAGTTTACCATAGTATTTGCAGTAAAACCGTGGTTATACAAAATGGTGATCAATATGCCAAAAAAAACATGGTTACTACACTTTTACTACAATAAAACCATAGTTCATTTTCATAAGGGATATGTTGTGTTAAGAGAAGAAAGTTTAATAAGTGATTAAACAATAAGGTGCATGAAATCGCTTACTTGAGCATCTGACTCCAGCATCATAATCATGACTGCCACAGCCTGAATAATGTTTACCCCATCCTTTTGATCTACAGTCCTTCAGTGTAGACTCTGATCCTTTACACTGCACTTCATCCATCCAGATTTTTCCTGATCCTTTTCCAAAGTAAGAAAATGCTGGTGCTTGTAAAGCGTCTCCACAGCTCATCTCTCTACACACCACTGCAGCATCAGTCATATCCCATCACTATCACACACTGTTCCCCACTGACCATCATGAAGAACCTCCACTCTACCAGCACAGCGACTGTCACCATTCACCAGCCTCACATTCACTTGGTCTATCCATGAAAGATCAAAAAATATACATACAACAATAAAATATTAGCCATATAGAAGTTATAAGAATAACATATAACCTCATAATCACATGTAAAATCATTTAAAATAATAATCATATATACAAAGTTTTATTTAAAATAATAATAATAATAATTTCATTTGTCACTGAGAATACTTACTAGCTGTGCTGAGTCTAACCATTGAAGACAATAAAATAAGTGTCAGAGAGCTTTCCATCCTCCTTTGTTTGCCCAAAAGACTAATAAATTCAGAGCCAAAGTTTCTCATCTGCTCCCTCAAACACACTGAAGAAACTGGCTCCTGTCAGCCCCCTAAAGAGAGAGAGAGACTCACAGCTGCCAGTGACACTCACTGTTACCTTATTAGACACAACAGAGGAAATCATCAAACACAATCAGTGACAAATCAGAAAGCAGCATTTTTATTTTCTCCATATATATCAATAAAGTGTCAGCGCTGATGAGCGGGACTCCTCCTCCAGCGTGAAGAGACACTTCACTGAGGACAGACTCGTGTCAGTCATAAGTCAGTGTGGAGATAAAGTCACACTAAACTTAAAGCAGATTGATACAGAAACACTGCAGCTTATATTCAGCATCAAAGCCTAAACATCAACACAGCAGATACAAGCACTGATGACAAAACCCTACCTCTCTCTCTCTCTCTCACACACACACACACACAAAATGAAATTAGGAATGAATAAGTAAATTATTAAAAAAAAAAAAAAAAAAAAAAAAAAAAAACCTAAATACTTGTTTTTATTAAAAATGTCAACTTTTTGTAATATTATATTATATATGCATAAACAGTATGTAAATACATTATAAAATGAACTGAACTAAGACAAGTTTGTAAATAAATATTGGTTTATATCCCAGAGATACGGCTTTGGCATCATATAAAGGCATTTGTAACTGTGTGTGTATTTATGCGTTTGTGTTTGTGTGTTTGCATAATTCATCCAGCAGATGGCAGCAAAACACTTATTTTAAAGAGGAGCAGACAAGAGTCTTGTCCTTGTGTCACCACATGAGGGAGCCTCACACTGTTACACATTTTGTTCTGGACACAAATTGTTCAGTTCTTTCTAACAGCTACATAATGGCTACATTTCTCATTTATTTCATGTCAAGCTCATTTCACAGCATATTAATTTTACTCTATATCTGCTGCACAGATATATTTTAATACACAGAGTGACTGAATAATGTAAATACACACTGCAGTCAGACTAAGTGTTTATTTTTCACCTTCATAAAGACAGTCGAAGTTTATGAGATGTCCTGACTAACACAGTGAAACAAATGTTTGTATGAAATGGTTTCTTAATATATCCCTATATAATGTCATTATAAGAAAGACCCGGTGTACACTCTGAAGAAATAATAATAAGAAAATGGAAAAGACAAACCAAAAAGGATCAGCCCAATCTTAACCTGTGATCTCAAATATTTAAACTAAATGCAAATAATCAGGCACAAAACGGTTTAAAGTAATTTAAGTTGAAGTGCACCATCACACAGTAAACTGTGCAGCTGGGAAGTGTTTTACATATTTAGATGTATTTGTCATTATATTTAGGTAGATAATGCTGTCAAAATGCTGTTTAAAAAGATTTAGGCTTTCTACTAATTGTGTTTCAAAAAAATGGTAAAAATATTGAATGAATAATATAATTTGTTTATTTGTTCATTAGGTATAAAGCAACAATATCAGTATAAAAATAATAAGCTGAATACCAAAATACAAATTGTTGTTACCAAATTTTTGCAAAGCATGCAATATTTTATAGAAAAGGCACTGATGCATTAGCAATATAAGAAGCTTCCAGTAGCTCCAGTAACTGTAATGTGACTTTGTGAACAAAGATATAGTGGGTGTGGTCATTGAGTCACATGGAGATAGTTTTGTGGGCCAGATAATTTTCAGGGAAAGTTGCTAAAGGTCAGACAATTTGACATCATTTTATAATCACAATGCAAAGCTGCATACAATACAGAATCAGATCCCTCAAATCTCAGCAAAAAATTTAATTATGAATTTGATGATTGAAATGTTCATTTAGATTTGTTAGTAAAACTAAAAAATAAATATATATATATATATATATATATAATAATATTAAAATAATATATTTATTTTTAAATACAGCATTGAATTATTGAATATTTACACACTTTTGAACAATTATATTTTGTTTTTGTTTTATGTTTTTGTTTGTTTTTTTTTGTTTTTTTTTCTTATTAACTAGTAAAACTACACATTCAACTATATTTTTAAGCAGTGTACTGGAAGTCAGTTAGTTTGCTACACTTTTAAGAACTATAAAATAGGGCACAATTAAGAAGGTATTTTTGGTGCAAAACAATTGAGCGTCTGTGACGGCAGAATTTGTAGTTGTAGAGAACAGCCACACATGTGTAATATTGCATTTGAAGTCACAGACAAAAGTTGCAAACTTGTAGATTTTTTTTCCTCTCCCACAAACAACACAACAGATACACCTTCTCGAATCCTTCACTGCAGGTACAAATCCTATTCTACAAATCACAAATCAAGAAACTTGTACGCTCGTATGTTTTGCTACTAGTGCTGCAGTGAATATGGTGCAAAACACATTCGCAGACCTGCATTAAAAATGTGAAGTCACGGACGAATTTTGTATATCCGCAAATCATTATGCGAATTTTTGTAATGAGATTTGCACACTTGTAGAATGTTTTCTTACACACATATACATTTTTTTCTTGGATGCTTTTTCTAGCACAAACACAAGTGCATAACAACAACGGCGCGAATCTGCTGCTACAAGTCTCAAACGATGTTTTTCTCTTGCAATTGACAAGATTTGTGCACTCTCCTTTTTGCATCACATATCTGTTTGAAATATGGATCAAAAGTGATTTGTGCATCTGTAGAGGCAACGGCGGGCACTCTTCAGAGATCAGAGAAGTTTGGCCGATCAGAAAAGCTACACTGTATTCGGTTTTTGTTATTCCTTATAATTCTTCGGTTTTGTTATCGACGAAGTTTGTGGATCTTATCGCCTGCAACATTGTGGGTGTATTTGGAGCCATCGTGATGGTGATTGCATCAGCTGGTAAGTTAATTTCTAACGTCAGTTATCCGAATCAATCAGAGAATTAATCTTGTGTTGGCCATCGTAACGGTGATAACATCAACTGGTAAGTTAGCCAAATAGTTGAAGGTTGTTGTTTTTTTTGAACGTTATCCATTCCCTGGGATTCAACCCCATTGTTTCAGCAATATAACACTAAGCTCTCAATGGCAAATGCAGAAACATTAATTCATGTGTTCATGACCTCAAAGTTAGATACTGCAATGCTTTACTGGGTGGTTGCTCTGCGCGCCTTAATAAACAAACTCCAGCTGGTCCAAAATGCAGCAGCTAGAGTTCTTACTAGAAACAGGATTTATGACCATATTAGCCCTGGTTCTGTCAACACTGCACTGGCTCCCTATTAAATATCGTATAGATTTTAAAATCTTGCTAGTTACTTATAAAGGCCTGAATGGTTTAGCATTTCAGTACTTGGGTGAGCTCTTATTGTATTATAGTCATCCACGTCCACTGCGTTCTCAAAATTTGAGAACAATTTGATAATACCTAGAATATCAAAATCAGCAGCGGGCGGCAGATAATTTTCTTATTTAGCGCCCAAACTCTGGAACAGTCTACCTAACACTGTTTGGGATGCAGACACACTCTGTCAGTTTAAATCTAGATTAAAGACCCATCTCTTTAACCTGGCTTACACATAACACATCAACACATTTCTATATTTCAAATCTTTTAAAGAATTGTTAGGCTGCATTAATTAGATCAATCGGAACTGAAAACACTTTCCATAACACCCGATGTAATTGTTGCATCGTAAGAAGAATGGGATCTGCGCTAATATTAGTCTGTTTCTTTTTTATTCCGAGGTTACCGTAGCCACCCAGATCCAGTCTGTATCCAGAACAGATGATGGATCAGCACCTAGAGACAACCTCTACAGCCCTGAATGTCAGCGGAGACCACTTCAACTAGATGAGCCCCAGAGACAGATCCCCAGTGAAGACTTAATCACACAGACAGCGATCGGCATAAGACCACGGGAACCAGATGAGTCCTCTGCACAATCTGACTTTCTTGCAGCCTAGAATTAAATTACTGGTTTTGTCTGGCCAGAGGAGAACTACACACTATTTCCCTTCTTAATATTGTAAAGGTGCTTTGACACAATCTGCATTGTAAAAAGCGCAATATAAATAATGGTGACTTGACATGACTTGGCTCTACTGTTTGATCTACAAGAATGCATTATAAGAAATGGAGCTTAAATGATTTGTGATGGATTATCAACTAATTATACACCTTCCTTGTAGGTGCGTTCAGATAGTATATAGTGTTTTATTAATCTCAAAGCGCATACAGCACAAAGTCTGGCAGTTGGGGCAAATTCTGTAAACACTATTTAAACCGATGTTGTAAACAATATTTTTTTTTTCTTGTGCTTGCAGGTTCATTCCAAGAATCTACTCTGGTGGCACCAAATGCCATTGAGATTCACAGATCAGATGGAATTCCTGAAAGAGGGTGCAAAGAAAAAGCATCAGCCTGAATCCCCTCCTGGTGTTTTTCATCAGAGAGCATGTCAACTTTGCCAAAATTACTGAAATTTAAGACAACAACACAAACTAATTTTTACTGTATTTTATTTCTGTAAAATCTGTTTTGCTATGCTACAGATTTAGCTAGTGCATACTAGAGATGAAGATTTGTCATTTGTATTTTTAAAAAGAGGAAATGTTCAACAAATTAAAGACATGCTAATGAGTTATTGTGATTTTTATGGGGTTGGGGTTGTAAAAAAAAAAAAAATATGGTATACAGTATTGTACCACGATTGGATAGTTTTATAAAAAATGAAAATAAACTGAACAGTCCTAATATTGGCAATGCAGTAATAACACTTTAAATTAAAATACTGTAAATACATCAAGTAAAACTTACAGCAGTCTCTTAACAGTGTAGTTTAGGTGCCTGTCAGTTGGCACCCAAATGAACCGGGGAAAGATAAAACAATAATAATAACGTTTGCGAGCTGTGAGCATCTTCCGGAGCTGACAGCAGCAAATACCAATAAAAGTACATTTTCTTTCTTTTTCTGAATTCACTCACTGTTATACTGTACATCTGTTAATTATTTACATATATTAACAGATATATTTAATCATCCTGTATATGACACTCTCATAGTAATTTATATTAACGGATTAATCAATCTTTTATAAAGCCTCTTTGAAAGTTAAAGCACGGGCAAACTTGAAACTGGCGGGCTACTGTCCTGCAGTGTTTAGCTTTAACCATAATCAGACACACCTGAACCAGCTAGTTTAAACTTTAATTAAGATTAAGGCTACAGGTAGATGAGTTTTATCAGGGTTGGAGCTAAACTCGTTTAATATTTAAACTATAAACAAATGTACAGCATAACGGTGATTTTAGAAAAATAAAGGAAACGGCCCGCCGTTGCCTCTACAGATGCACAAATCACGTTTGCTCCACATTTCAAACAGATATGTGGTGCAAAAGTCGATGCGCGAAACTTGTCAATTGCAGCAGCAAAACAGCGTTTGAGACTCGTAGCGGCAGATTCGCGCCGTTGTCGTAATGCACTTGTGTTTGTGCTAGAAAAAGCGTCCAAGAAAAAAATATATATATGTCTAAGAAAACATTCTACAAGTGTGCAAATCTCATTACAAAAATTTGCATACTGATTTGCGGATGTACAAAATTCGTCCGTGACTTCACATTTTTAATGCAGGTCTGCGAATGTGTTTTGCACCATATTCACTGCAGTACTAGTAGCAAAACATGCGAGCGTACCAGTTTCTTGATTTGTGATTTGTAGAATAGGATTTGTACCTGCAATGAAGGATTCTAAAAAAGGTATAACTGTTGTGTTGTGTTTGTGGGAGAGAAAAAAAAAAATCTACAAGTTTGCAACTTTTGTCTGTGACTTCAAATGCAATATTAAACATGTGTGGCTGTTCTCTACAACTACAAATTCTGCCGTCACGGACGCTCAGTTGTTGTGCACCAAAAATACCTTCATAAAATACCTTAATACTTTGGCATCGTATAAAGGCATTTGTAGCTCTGTGTGTATACGTTTGTGTTTGTGTGTTTGCATAATTCATCCAGCAGATGGCAGCAAAACACTTCTTATTGTAAAGAGAAGCAGACAAGAGTGTTGTCCTTGTGTCACCACATGAAGAAGCTTCTCACTGTTACACTTTTTTTTTTTTTCTGGACGCAAATTGTTCGTTTCTTTCAAATAGCTATAATGGCTAAAATTTCTCATTTTATGTCAAGCCCATTTCACAGCATATTAATTTTACTCTATATCTGCTGCACAGATATATTTTAATACACGGAGTGACCGAATAATGTAAATACACACTGCAGTCAGACTAAGTGTTTATTAAAATGTCATTAAAACAATCAAATGTGGTCATAAAAGAGGCGGAATATATATATATATATATATATATATATATAATATATATATATATATATATATATATATTACAACTTCTTATTTTTTTCTTACTTCTTTTTACTTACTTTTTTTTTTTTTTTTTTAATATAGTGAAACCTGATGAACACAAACAACTGAGTAGTTTCTGTGAGGGGTTATTGTTAGGGGTAGGGGTATTTTTCACCTGTCATAAAGACAATGGAAGTTTATGACTAACACAGTTAAACAAATGTGTGTATAAAATGAGTTCTTGTTTCTTAATATATCCCTATGTAATATCATGATAAGAAAGACCCTCAGCTCAGCAGGCGGAGGCTCTGAAGAAATAAGAAGAAGAAAATGGAAAAGACAAACCAAAAAGGATCAGCCCAATCTCAACCTGCAATTTCAAATATTTAAACTAAATGCAAATAATCGGCCACAAAATGAGACTAAAAACGGTTTAAAGTCATTTGTGTTGAAGTGCATCATCACACAGTAAACTGTACAACTTTGTGTGTAATTTTTTTTAATCACACATTTTACATAATGTGTAATCTATTTTGTTGTTATTTTTATTTTAAATAAATTTGGCTGTGTTGGGCTCTATTATACTTTACACCTACAGTATGCATTAATTTATTTAGTTTTATTTGCCATTATATTTAGGTACATAATGCTGTCAAAAGGTTGTCTACAAAGATTTTTGCTTTTACCTAAATGCTCCTTAAAATGACAAAAAGATTGAATTAATATGTTTATTTATTTATTAGGTAAAAAGCAACAATATCAGTATAAAAATAACAAGCTGAATACCAAAATACAAATTGTTGTTACCAAATTTCTGCAAAGCATGCAATTTTTCATAGAAAAGGCACTGATGCATTAGCAATATAAGAAATTTCCAGTAACTGTAATGTGACTTGAGTGAACAAAGATATAGTGGGTGTGGTCATTGAGTCATATGGCCCCTCCCTCTTTAGGTGACATATGCCCCACATCATCAGAGTCTGTTTAAAAAAAATAATAATAATAAAAATTCACGTTTTTCATTCATATATTTTTTTCTAGGTTTAGTTTGAATGAACAACAAAAATTATGAGAAAGTGTAAATTATAAGGTGACAGTTATTACCTAATTTTTTCCCATCTTCATTGCTGATCTCCACATCTTCATACTCCTCCAGAACTCCCTCTGATACACATGTAAAACAAAACCTCACATTGTAATTTGTAATATAGCTTGTGTTATGTCATAGACATCTCATGACTGACTGAGAGATTAAACCTATTAAAATAAACCTGATAAGGGCATGAGAATTCATGCCAGAAATGCTTATTCAATATATATTGAGTCACACCTTCTTTTGTTTAAACAACTGTTCTGTGAAATGCTTGATATTTTTTTTTTTGTGTAGAAATGACAGGCATGTTCCCAAAAAAAAAGTGCGTTCTCTGTATATGACTTGTAACATTTCTAAATATTTCTTTACATTTATTAAGCAACAGAATTTAAATGACATGGAGTTTGACCTTAAATCACACAAACACTGAATGTGTCACGGCAGCAGGATAAAGGCTGTCCAAATTCAAAGGCTCCTTCAAGTGCAGCCTTTCATGTGCCATGAAGGATACAAATGGATCCAGATTATCCCAAGATTCATTGCACGCCAGTAACGGCGGGAATGTTTAAGAGAAAATAGGTTTCAGTTTTGAGTTTCGTCTTACTTAAATAGCTTTTATAGGTAGTTTATACTTCTACTTAAGTAATATGTTAAAATGGATCACACTGAATCTATTTAGACAGACCATGAGTTTTGTTTTCAGACAGTTAAATTAATTTTTTTGTAGTCCAGTACAAAAGCCAAAATTTGGTTTCGATCTTGTACGGTTCCGCCTATGCATGTCAAGTTAAAAGTTTAACATTTTTTAAACCTTTTTTTTTATTTTTATTTTTTTTATAAGGCATTCTGTGTGAACAACCCCCGTTTATCCAGCTTGCTGTATTTCAGGGTTAATTCTCACACTTCAACAAGAGATAATCATCAGATTGAGCTCACCAAACAGCTCAGACTTTCCATGACTTGACAAATGCAGATCACACCTCACTTCATAGAAACAAATGAAGACTAATGGAAACAGACACTGACAGAGAGAAACGCTGATCTAACAAAACCCAACAAGCATGTCTGATGCTGTTGGTTGACATCTGTCAGTGCAGTTTAAACTATAGCCTTAGTTTTATGTAGTTGGTCTTTATTAAAGCACCTGTTGAAAAGTCAGAAGGTTTCAGTAAACCACCATTGATTAAAAGTGCTAATGCAATCATCATATTTTAACTTCTTTAAAAAGAAATTGTCTTTGGGGAACAAAGTTAGCTTTATATCTCTGCAAACACTATAAATGCACCTATGATGAACTCCTGCTTATCACTCTTTAAAGCTTCACACAGGAAGAGACATTCACTGATACACACATAAACATGCAGGTTTGTGGTTTGGAGTCTGATAAACTATCATCTACAAATTCATCTGATTACACGTCAATAACCCTGAAAGATAAACAGTTACACTCATCTGACATTCTCAGAGGAGAGACTTATTTAAATTTTTTTGTATGATTAAAATTGATTAGGTAGATGTGAAGGTTAGAAAAAAAAAAAAAAACCTTAATTCTACAGTGGATCAGATCTGTATCACTGAAGTCTCCCATCATTTAATCTCAATTGACTGGAGTCACAAAATTTTGTAATGCAACTTAATGAGGCGTTTACTTTGCTGTTGATGGCTTTCTTTTTCTCAGGTGTTTTTATCATTTCTATACACATAAATTGTAACAGTTAAAGCTTTCAACATTCTTACATGATGCCTCACCTCTGAGTGATGTTGTGATGTGATGAATGTCATGATAAACAGCTTCTGTCTGTGTCCTTTGTAGTCCTGTATACCAGTCAGAAAGAGCTGTGAGTGTAGACAGACAAACCTGCTGTCAGTTCACAACACATGACTGATCACACACTGAATAAGACACAATATGACAGTCTCTGGATCTCTCCTACCTCTGCTCATCACTCTCTTTCGCTGAATCAGTATAAGCAGTGGCACTAAGAGCAGTAAGAGCACAACTACCAGTACAATCACAAGCACTGGGGGGATGGAGAGAGTTTGCAGAGGAGCAACAGTTTTTAATGCGTCAGAAGTAGTGAACGCTGACAAGTCTGTCATTATAAAAACAGGCAGACACAAATATTTTTTTTTTTTTTTTTTTAATTTAAAACATTTTCAGCTTTAAATGCTCAAATAAATATTATTCCTCAGTGTTTTGCTGTGACCTGCACAAGTGAGTCCAGCGTGCTCTTTGTGGGAGCAGTCAGTGTGGTTTTTCAGGGAGAGAGGACAGTCCCACAGGTGAATCTCATTCCCTCTGCACTCGACTTTGTTCATCCACACAACACCTTCACCAGCACCAAAGACTGAATTCCCATCAGCCCTCAGTGCTGCTCCACAACCCAGCTGCCTGCAGACCACCTGAGCATCACTGATGTCCCACTGATCATCACAGACTGAGCCCCACACAGCGTTATGATACACCTCCAGCCTCCCAGAGCACCGGCCCTCCCCTCCACTCAGTCTGAGAGGAACATGATCTAAAAATTTTTAATTATTTTAAATGCAAATAGTGTAAAGCACAGATAATAATATACAGTATGGGGCAAATACAGGCTTAAACTAAGAAACATTAATAAATGTATCATCAGGAAACATACTTGAACAGTGTCTCTGGTGAGGTGATGCTGAACATGTCAGATGACTCCGAGGAGACTCATCACTCGCCTCCACTGAAATTATACATTATACAATCAAGATTCTTCCCAACCGGCTCGGTTCAGTGTTACAGAAAAATCAGTTTGCTTAGCATATAAATGTGGCATTTAAGGAAATATGACTACTGAGACCATATTAAATCATTTAAATATCATCTCACCTGAGCAAATAATTTTGGCCACTTCATCTTCATCACAGTAGTTTTCACCCCAGGGTAAAGATGGACACTGCCATATAGTGGAATCATGTGGTCGACATGTTACTTCATCCAGCCAGTTAGGAGCTGATTTTAATTTTGATTTAGCATCAGACAAAATACCAGATCTTCCACAGTTCAGCTCTTGACAGATCAGACTCGCTGTGTTTGTGTCCATCTGGTTCCAGCACACATTACCCCAGGATCCATTGTAGAAAACCTCCACATTCCCTTCACAGCCCTCAGTTAACCTGATCTCTTTAAACTCTAGATGGAAAAGGATGGGAATCAAACATTTACCAATTTTCATATTAGAAATATTGGGAATATTTTTTAAAAAAAGAAATGGTATTGCACTGGCAAATGGTGAGTTCATTTCAGTAATACACACTAAAAAAAAAAAAAAAAATAAAAAAAAAAAAATAAAATAAAAAACATTAAATAATAATAACAATAATAATAATAAACAATGTTCATGATCAAAAAGGACCAGATTCCAAAACTGTATAATTATTTTATTTATTAAACATTATATTTCATTTCAGTAATGTTTTTCTTTAATATTTAGTATTTTGCAGGTATTTCAGAATACTAAACAATATTCACACTTAAATAATTTATTATTTATTTATTTTTACATTTTATAAAATCTAAAAAAAAATATATATATATTATTATTTTTTGTATTTTTTGTATATATATATATTTTTTTTTTTATGATTTTTCAATTAACAAAGCTAGTAAAAACTGGTTCTCAGTCCCAACCATGCTGTCGCTATACATTACTGAAATTGTTTACATTATTGTTCACTGTTTACCTGAGCACACGACTCCTACATCGTCCTTGTGTTGACAGTCATGTTTTCCCCAGCCTGGAGAAGAGCAGCTCCACAGGGACGTCTCATTCCCCTCACACTCCACCTCATCCAGCCATATGGGTCCAGAACCAGGACCAAACCAGGCTGGTACCTGCTGGTTACTGAGGGCCACTCCACACTGCAGCTGTCTGCACACCACATGGGCATCTTTAATATCCCAGGAGTCATCACACACTGTCCCCCATGAGCCGCGGTGAAAAACCTCCAGCCTCCCTGCACAGTCTCCCCCAGAACCCACCAGCCTGATGGACCCACGACCTGATATTCAGAGAAAGAAAAACACATTATTGATCACGAACAACTGAAGAATCTGCCCAGATGTTGTTGTTCTCACCAAGGCAGGTGATTGACAGCTGTTGTGTGGAGCTGCATTTGAGAGTTTGTGGAGAGCTGCAGTTCCCCAGATGAGCTTCACTCCCAGAGCACTGGAAGCCCGTCACACACTCATGACTGTGTTCAGGACTGGATGAAGAGGAGCCGTAGAAGTTCAGCACAGAGCCACAGCCCAGCTGTCTGCAGACCACAGAGGATTCAGTGAGACTCCAGGAGTCCAGCAGAACTCTCCTCCGGACCTGATGGATGAAAACTTCCACCTCCCCCTCACACTGTCTCTCTCCAGACAACCGCACCAGACCATCATGAAGAGCCAGAGAGGAATCTGAGTGAAAGATGAGCCATGTTATCAAGATATTGAAAGCAGTGTTTCCAACAAACTTTTTGGTTAGATTGCTAAAATTGACTGGAGCGAAAAATAGGATGTGAAATATGTTAATTTAGATTTGTTCATAAAAGTAATATATACTATTTGTAAAAGAAAAGGTAATATAAACAACATTTTTCATGGTCAGATATTTTAATTAAGTAAATAATTGAATTATTGAATAGTTACACATTTTTTAACAATTACATTTTATTTATGTTCTTATTTACTAGTAATTCTGAACAATAATAGTTTTAAGCAGCATATTTCGATAGCTATGCTAAACTCTTAAGAAAAGTCTGTTAAAATAGTGTATTGTGTTAATATGAAGAAATTTTCTATATTGATTTTTCACAGGTGTTTTACTTGTATTTTAAATTACGCACTGTTTTTTTTTTTTTGTTTTTAGGGCTTTTGTTATTTTTGGGCTACATATTGTACATTAACATAACAGATAATGTCCTGGTAGAAAATTACCTGTACGATTTTAGTTTTTTAGAGATTTTTATTTATTTATTTATTAGACCTAACTGATTAAAAATTATAGGAACAAGCTAATGACAAGGTGCATCATAAATTAACAATTATTAATGAGCAGTTACAACTAGAAACTTAATTCCTATATGATGTGTGTACTGCTAGACAGCTCTCTTCAGACTGATGTGCTGCTTGTGAGTGCATTTTTTGAGTCACTTTTCAAAAGTTGGTAAAAGCTGTTGGCACTGATAGCCTTGTGGGCGGTGCACCACATTGTGCTCCTGTGTTTGAATCCCATATATATTTGAATAAATATTAAAAATAGCTAAATTTGTTGCTAGGTGTCTATAGCAAAAAAAAAATGCAAAATTGGCAACATTGATAGCAAGCTAATTCTTGCATTTAACACTTTTTTTTTCCAATAAAATCCTCTCACTAGAGCAGATTACTCCAACATCTCGTCTATGAGAACGTTCAGCTCGACTCCATGAAGAGATGGAACATTCTGAGAGTTTTCTTTCATTCCCGTCACAATCAAACACATCAGCCCAGATTTCACCACTTCCCTCTCCAAACCAGTCTGATCCCACAACAGACACAGCAATCCCACAATTCAGTTGTCTACAGAGGACATTGGCAGCTCTCATATCCCAGCATGCATCACACACTGTGCCCCATTTACTGAAGTACTGATGTTCAACTCGACCAGAACAAGAGTCTGAACCATTTACCAGTCTGAGATCAGTGTAACCTGCACAGACAACACAGTTCTTACTAAAACCAATACAAAAATAAATTAACACATACATACATAAAACCAAGAGAACAGAGATAATCAGAGTAATACACTAGTTCTAATCTCTGTTTAATATAGTCGGAGATCTCAGATTGTGGCATTGATTAAACAAATGAGTTTTTGTATTTAACAACTGGAACTGTATTCTTTACAAAGCGGTTAAATATTTTACCAGAGCATATCAGTCCTATGCCATTATCATGGGAGCAGTTTATTTTCCGTGAAGTTGACAATGGACAGCGTCGAATGTGTGATTCATCTCCTGTGCACTGAATCTCTTGTGTCCACATCTGAGCGTCTCCTTTGCCAAAAGCAGCTGCTCCCAGCACCTGTACAGGAGCCCCACAGTCCAGCTCTCTACACACAACCTCTGCATCCTGCTGGTCAAAGGCAGCGTCACACACTGTGTATGGTTTGTTCTCCTGAATTATCTCTAATCTCCCAGAGCACAGGTGGGGTCCATTAACAAGTGTGGGGCGGCGACCTGTGATTACATAACAGGAGTAAATAATTATTAATTAAACATCCCTACTTACCTGGAACAGCAGAAAAACTTATTTACATCTGCCATTAACATTTAGTATTTCATTATTTCAAATAATCTGCACTAATTTTATCTGTAATTATATCTTCCATCCATAATTTTATAATCTTCATTCAAATAAATACGAATGTCAAATCAGACTGTCTGAATAATATAAAATACATTATATTTATTTGTGATTCTGTCCATCATAGTTTATTACAAGAAAATAAGAAATGAGGATTAGTATATTATGAACAAAACAATTAAACAGTCTGTCTGTTAAACAAACTGTCGGTTTAATAAGATTTACATTGACGCAGTTTGTCCACACCAGCATATGGAAATATTTTTTTGCTTGAGTGAAAATTATGAAAGAGAGTGATGAAATAACAGGATGAGTTTTGTAGCAGCTTACCTGAACAGACGACACCAGCATCTTGACTATGAGCACAGTACTGTATATACCAGCTGTCTGAACTACAGTCTTTCAGTGCAGTCTCTGATCCACTACATTCTACACCAGCCATTGAAATTGGTCCTGATCCTTGTCCAAAGTGAGCATTTTGTTTTGCTTCTACAGCCGTCCCACAGTCCAGCTCTCTACACACCACTGCAGCATCAGTCATATCCCAGTTAACACTACACACTGTTCCCCACTGACGATTATTAAAAACCTCCACTCTACCAGCACAGGGATGATTGCCATTCACCAACCTCACACTCACACTGTCTACACATGAGAGAGACAATTGTAAACATACAAAACACAGTATGTAGTAAAGTGTAAAATTATTTAAATTTCAGCTCATTTGAAAGAATAGATTACCTACTGACCCTGAGTATGTACCTACCAGAAGTGATGAGTTTTACCATATAACACAGAAACATCAGCATCAGACAGCTGTCCATCTTCTCCTTCAGCTCAACACACAATATTTCATCAAATCAGATCACAGCACAAGTTTCTCGTCTGCTCCCTCAAACACACTGAAGAAACTGGCTCCTGTCAGCCCCCTAAAGAGAGAGAGAGACTCACAGCTGCCAATGACACTCACTGTTACCTTATTAGACACAACAGAGGAAATCATCAAACACAATCAGTGACAAATCAGAAAGCAGCATTTTTATTTTCTCCATATACATCAATAAAGTGTCAGCACTGATGAGCAGGACTCCTCCTCCAGCGTGAAGAGACACTTCACTGAGGACAGACTCGTGTCAGTCATAAGTCAGTGTGGAGATAAAGTCACACTAAACTTAAAGCAGATTGATACAGAAACACTGCAGTTTATATTCAGCATCAAAGCCTGAACCTGAACACAGCAGATACAAGCACTGATGACTGACTGCTCACTTCAGACACTTACTAAAACTTTACTTCACACAGAAAGTAAGTTGATATTTGCTATAAATATTTAAATTATAATAAACTAAACATTTGAAGTTATTTCTGGAATGTTCATAACATTAAGGGAACTTTACTACACTGTTATAATGTTACAAAAGCACAATGAACAGTATATTACATTATAAAATAAACTGGACTGTTTGTGTACAACAAAAAGAGGGCAATTCAGATAAGATTTGTAAATAAACATAGGTTTCTATTCCAAATATACTCATCTGTATTATATCAAAGATATTTGTAGTTTATGTGTAATTCGTCCAGCAGATGGCTGCAAAGCAGACAACCAGACAAGAGTCTTGTCCTTGTGTCACAACATGAGGGAGATTTTTCTCTTTCTTTCTTTCTTTCTTTTTTCCTCTTTCTTTTGCCTGATTTAGTACAATCCAGTTTGTTCAAAAAATGTTGAACTAAAGACTACAGATATTCTGAAGTGCACAGTAGTAATAAACGTGATTTAAAGCATATTATTCAACCTCTACCTTAATCTTAATCTATATTTGATAATCCTTAATTCTGTTATATTCATTTTATGTTAAATTGCCATATAAGTACTACACAGTCTTACATTTCAGACTCTTGGAAACTAGAAAGTTTTACTGTCAAATAATTGTTTATCACATACTGACCAACACCAAATGTATTGCAGTCAAACTTTTAATCAAGTCCAATTTAATCAAATGGAGTATAATGTATAAACAATTGTAATGAAGTTTTTAGTAGAAAAATACACCCAGTATATAATGCACACGGTATATGATATAAACAAAAATACATTATGAATTTAATGGACTTTTGGCAACACACTTCAGTTGAAAAAGTGATTTAAAATGTAAGTTTAGGTAAAACGTAATTAAACATTATTACAAAGCACATTTTTCAAACACTTAAAGTGTGTTAAGAAAGTCACAAGAGTGTACTGTCTTTAGCTAATCTTTAATTTAATGCATTATTTAAGCACAGATTCAGTAGAATTGAGCACACCTCTTTTTCACAAGGGCAGAAGGGATATAAACCTATAAACATACCTGCTTTAGCATCTGTCCTGTGGGAAAGGGCTTCAGATGTGTGTATCAGTCGATCTTCACTGTTCCCAATAACAGATTTGGGTCACATGGTCTCCATTTCACTTCAGCCAGTTATAAACTGACTCAACACCAGACCTTAAACAGTTCAGCTCATGACAGATCAGATTCAATGTGTCATTAAAATATAACCAAAATAAATAATAATAATAATAATAATAATAATAAAAAGTACAAATGTTCTAACAATGCTTACTTGTTCATCTGTAGCCTCATAACATTAAAATACTGTCACATCTTTGGGATGTTTCATGATTAAAAACAACATATTCTGCACATTTGGATGTTTGGACGTTTAAATATGTAAAATACAAAACAACTTTGCCACATTGCAAATTGATTCACTGAATGGCAAATTTAACTGTCCACACTCAAATCACATCGCCAGTGATGCGCAAACTACTACAATACTAATTGAATTTAAACATCGAAATGATTTAATTATTAAATAAAAAAAATACTTTTAAATAAGTTTTTTTATTAAAAATGTAAACTTGTTGTAATATTATATTATATATGCATAAACGGTATGTTAATACATTATAAAATGAACTGAACTAAGACAAGTTTGTAAATAAACATTGGTTTATATTTTAAAGATATGGCTTTGGCTTCATATAAAGACATTTGTAGCTGTATGTATTTGTTTGTGTGTTTGCATAATTCATCCAGCAGATGGCAGCAAAACACTACTTATTGTAAAGAGGAGCAGACAAGAGTCTTGTCCTTGTGTCACCACATGAGGGAGCCTCACTCTGTTACACATCTTTCTGGACGCAAATTGTTAATTTCTTTCTAGCAGCTACATAATGGCTACATTTCTCATTTATTTCATGTAAAGCTCATTTCACAGCATACTAATTTTACTCTATATCTGCTGCACAGATATATTCTAATACACAGAGTGACCGAATAATGTAAATGCACACTGCAGTCAGACTAAGTGTTTATTAAAATGTCTGACATTAAATCAAATGTGGTCATTAAAATTATATTGTTTCTTAATATGAAAGACCTTCAGCCCTCAGCACAGCAGGTGGAGGATCTGAAGAAATAGTAGCCCAATCTCAAATATTTAAACTAAATGCAACTAATTGGCCACAAAATGAGACTAAAAATGGTTTAAAGTCAAGTTGAAGTGCACCATCACACAGTAAACTGTGCAGCTGGAAAGTGTGTTTAAATTTGTGTGTGATTTTTTTAATCCCACATTTTACATAATGTGTGCAATAAATCTTTGCCATCAATTTTTGTCATTTTTATTTTAAATAAATTTGGCTGTTTTGGGCACTGTTATACTTTACATCTATATGCATTTATTTATTTAGATTTGTTTGTCATTATATTTACATAGATAAGGCTGTCAAAATGCTGTTTAAAAAGATTTTTGCTTTCCACTAATTGCTCTTTTAAAAAAAAAGGTTAAAAGACTGAACGAAAAATGTAATTAGTTTATTTGTTCATTAGGTAAAAAGCAACAATATTAGTATAAACATAATCTGAATACCAAAATATAAATTGTTACCAAATTTTTGCAAAGCATGCAATTTCTCATAGAAAAGGCACTGATGCATTGGTAGCAATATAACAAACTTCCAGTAGTTCCAGTAATTGTAATGTGACTTTGTGAATAAAGATATAGTGGCTGTGTTCATTGAGTCATGTGGCCCCTCCCTCTTTAGTTGACATCTGCCCCACATCATCATAGTCGGTTTAAAAAAAAAAAAAATAAACTACATTGAATGAACAAAAATTCACATTTAAATTTTTAAATGAACAACAAAAATGATGTAGTTGTAAAGTAAACCTATATATGTGACATTAACCTAACTTTTCCCCATCTTCATTGCTGATCTTCATCATACTCCTTCTGATTTCCTTCTGATACACATGTAAAACAAAACTTCACATTGTAATTTGTAACATAGCTTGTGTTATCACAGACATCTCATGACTGACCGAGAGATTAAACCTATTAGATTAAACCTGATAAAAACATGAGAATTCATGACAGAAATGCATATTTAATATAATATGAGTCACTTTTTTTGTTCAAACAACTGTGATGTTGTGTTCTGTCATATGTTTGAAATCATTTTTGTGGAGAAATTATATTCCCAAAAGCTCTGACAGAGCATTCTCTGTAAATGACAGTTATCACATTTCTAAATATTTCATTACATTCATTAAGCAACAGAATTTAAATGACACTGAGTTTGACCTTAAATCACACAAACACTGAAAGCATCACAGCAGCAGGATGAAGGCTGTCCAAATTCAAAGTCTCCTTTAAGTGTGTAACGGATGGGGTCAGGACAACGGAGTTGGGGATCCAAACGCAAGGCTTTATTTTCAGACGTAGTCAAGACAGGCAGGGTCGAACACCAGCAAACAGTATCATCAAAGAATAATCCAAAAGCGTAGTCCGAAAAACAAGCAAGGGTCAGGGCAGGCAGCGAATGATCATAAAACTAGGAAACAATCAGGGTCAAAAACACAGGGGAACTAGGAACCTAGGAAACTAGGAAACACGGAAAGATAAACACTGGTACTAGGAAGTGGCGATACAATAATCAGCAAACTTGAACACTGAACAAACAGCTTATATAGAAGACCAGGAGAACACATGACAAAACCAACCAATGAGAACAAGACACATATCAACAAGGAACCAATCAGGACATGACACACAGACAAAGGTGGCACATGACATGATCACATGAGGTGCAAGGGACACATGGGAAATGGAGTCTAAGAAACAAAGGCAAGAGTCCGGGGAGGAGTGCCCTCCAGTGGCGATCACAGGCACTCCAGCTGGCAATCGTGACATAGCCCCCCCCTTAAGGAGCGGCTTTCAGACGCTCCTAAAAAAGAACAGACAAGAGTCCATCAGGGAGGCGGAGTGGAGGCAGAATGGGGGGAGGGATGGAGGGCCAGGTCCATGTGGAAGTGTGAGACCTGGGGACTGAGGCAGGACCAGCAAAGCAGGGAGCCAGGGCAGAGCAGGGAGCCAGGGTGGTGCTGGCAGGACAGGAGGAGCCGAGGGCCACCAGGGCGAAGCAGACGGAGAATGAGCCCACCAGGGCGGAGCAGATGGAACAGGAGCCCACCAGGGTGGAGCAGGAGGCACAGAAGCCCTCCAGGGTGGAACAGGAGGCGCAGGGGTCCACCAGGGCTGAGCAGGAGGCGCAGGGGCCCTCCAGGGAGGAGCAGGCGGAGCTGGAGCCCACCAGGGCAGAGCAGGCGAAGCAGGAGCCCACCAGGGCGGTGCAGACGAAGCAGGAGCCCACCAGGGTGGCGCAGACGAAGCAGGAGCCCACCAAGGCAGAGCAGACGGAGCAGGAGCCCACCAAGGCAGAGCAGACAGAGCAGGAGCCCACCAGAGAAGAGTCGACAGAGCAGGCAAGTCTGAAACACAGGACACCGGTAGAGACAATATCGGACGTTCTGGGAACACATTAATAGGTTCCTTAGCTGTGACTGGGCAGGCGGAGGGTTCACACGCGGCCTCCATGGCTGTAACAGGACTAGTAGAGAGTTCATTGACGGCCTCCATAGCCGAGACAGGACGGACAGGGATTTCAGGAACGGCCTCCATAGCCGTGACAGGGCGGACAGGGATTTCAGGAACGGCCTCCATAGCCGTGACGGGACAGGTAGAGAATTCATGGGCTGGGAATGTGTCACAGGGCGCTACCACCGTGCAAGGAGCAGATGCAGCCGTCCCCATTTCATGAGGTTCTGCGGCCTCAGCCGCCGCCTCTGGGAAAACTGCGACGACCCCTGTAGCCATGGAGGAAGCCGCAGTAGACAAGGCTGCCTCCAGAGGTTCTGCAGCGTGAGCCACCACCTCTGGAGACTCGGTGGTGGTGTACGCGGCCCAGACACACAGGAGAGCAACTCCCAGGATGGGAAGTGTCGTGGACAGGGGAGTCAGTTCGTGGGTAGGAAGCGTGAGGTGAGTTGGCTTGGGGATGTCCGCAGAACGTACGGATGACAGCGGTGGATCCTCCAAGCTAGATGCCAGACTAGGATGGCGAACGACTGATCTTAAATCAGGTTGGGCGGCTGAGACGTGACTTGGCTCTGGATGCTCGGGCGAGACGTGACTTGGCTCTGGATGCTCGGGCGAGACGTGACTTGGCTCTGGACGCTCGGGCGAGACGTGACTTGGCTCTGGACGCTCGGGCGAGACGTTGTTTGACCTTGAAGGAACGACTGTGACTTGACTTGGCTTTACTGGAACAACTGTGGTTTGACTTGGCTTGGAAGGAACAGCTGTGACTTGACCTGGACTTGAAGGAACAGCTATGACTCGACTTGACCTTGCCGGAGCAGCTGCGATTTGACTTGACCTTGCTGGGACAACTGCAACTTGGCTTGACTTTGTTGGAGCAGCTGCGGCTTGACTTGACTTTGCTGGAGCAGCTGCGACTTGACTTGACTTTGCTGGAGCAGCTGCGGCTTGACGTGATTCAGGAGGTGCTGTAGTGTCTTGACTTGACTTAGGATGTAAAACTGTGTCTTGGCTTGAAACAGGATGTAGCATCTGGACCAATCAGACACAGTTATTTGTTACATTTAACAAAGAATCTTCAAAACCAACAACCCCAGCTATATGCTGGAGTGTTGGAGACAACCCCCCAAAGCAACGAACACCCTGAAAGGGCTGCGTTGCCAGGGTGACCATCTGATAAGAGGTTTTATTGCCCGCAGGAATGCACATCTGCCCATGCTACATTTGCCATCGGAAAGACACAATGCCCATAGGCTCTTTCCTATTAATTCACAGACAAACCTTTCTTTGACATTCCTATCATACATAGCCCAGATCATTGTGTACAGTATTACTGCATTGTATTTTAATTTTGTCTGTTGTATTTATATTTGTCTTTCTACTGTTTTATGCATGTGTTCTGATCGATGACTAGTAGTATTACCCACCTATGCCATGCTTGGACTCTTTGAGTTCGTGTTTTGATGATCTAAAAGATGGTGTAAATTAGATGTTGATACCTATGCAACATATTAGTGTTTTAAGAAACCTTACTAGTTTTTGCATCAACACCCAATCGAATTACATATGCAAAATACCATGCTCACAGACAAAGAGTCGTAAACTTTCCCTCCAAAGGAGAAAGTTACCATTGGTTCGTGGACCTCCTGGAGGCGCAGCCTCCAGAGACCTTAAAGGCATCAAACGTTAGTCCGCCTTCCTATCTTGACTCTCTTCACCTCTTTTGACTCTCTTCACGCTCTTCTGCAAGATCTTCCGATTGCTGCCTGTGGAGGAACCCACAGGGAGCCTGAGCCGGCACAGGCCGTGCCCGGCGGGCCCGACAGGCCCCAACATCTAGAGCTATGGCTCTCACCACAAAGAGCCAGACACTTTTACTCAACCCCGGAATTCATCCTCATGAAATGTCCTCGAACAGACATTTCTCTCTTCCGTGCTTTTAGCTTTCTTCACTCGTCTCACGTGAGTTCTTTCAGAACCTAAGAGGATGAGGAGGATGAGCTAGAACTCGTCGGAACTCTAAGCTGCGCCAGGCCTTGCGGCCTTGTCTTTCCATTCTCCAAAGACCACAGGACTTCAGCTGGGTCCCTCTCAGCTCTTGGTTCTTCTTCAACTGTCACATGGGAAGAAACTCCCAGTCACCATCGAGTCAGAACATCTTTGGAGTTCATCACTCTTCGGACCCAGAAGAACCTGATCGCGATTCCAAACCACCACTGCTCCAAACCATCGAGACTTTCACCCGAGACTGCATTCGGACACTTGTTCATCGACCAAGGCAATGCAAGTATCGTACATTTAACTAAACAAAACAGAGGTTTAGTATAAGCTGTAGACAGCACTGATGGTTTCACTCAGGTGGTTAACTGACTCTTTTCATAGCTACATTCTCTGGTCTCTCTAACTTCAGTTCTCACTGACCCTTCCCCCATGTATGAATGATTTCATGTCTGTTTGTTTAGATTAGTTATGTGTTAGTCCTTCGTTAATAAACTCTTGTGCACAAATTACATGAGTTTTGATTCTGATTCTGCCTTGCAAATTAATGTCCCTTTACGATTCTGATTCGAGCTACATGCTCTAATGCAACAGTACTTTAAGAAAGTTATTTTCTGTGCCCAAGAAAATATCATTTCTTAGAGTTGATATAAAACTTATACTGAATGTTCGCTGGACGAACAGATTAGTTGATGGAAAATTAATTCTGCTACAGTTACTACTGGCAGCTGATATAAATAATTGTAATTAATCATAATTAATTGTAATTATTTATATACATTTCCCTTTGAGCTCAAATCGCGACATTTAATGGTGGAGAACACGGCAGTCGTTTAAACATTATTTGCAAGGAGATTCAATATCAAACTTGTGTGTTTGTTTCATAGATTTTATTAATGTCTTACACATGCAGCTTCTGACAACATCAGATAGACTATAGCTTGAATGTGCCCTACTACAAGCAGTAGAAACTTGTTCAATGCTATAACACATCTTTAAATCGTACGATAAGAAACTAACCTGATGTTAGCGAAGAAATCCTAATTTCTGTTGTTAGTAGAGTGTAAGCCTTCTCTGACGAAGAAACCTCAGATTAGCAGCCCGTATGAATGGTACCAGAATAAATTCATCTAAATTTGGGCGAAGAAATCCCCACTTTTAGCTTTAAATGTGCAAGTCTTTTCTGACAAAGAAATCTCAGATTAGCAGCCCACATAAATGAATAAATTCATCTAAATTTGGGCGAAGAAATCCCCACTTTTAGCTTTAAATGCATAAGTCTTGTCTGACAAGGAAGTTTCAGATTAGCGGCATTAAATAATCTGCATGGCGAAGAAATCCCACTTGCATTGATATTAAAACTGAGCGTAGAAGAAATCTTGCTACGGTATAGTTATTCTAATGGCGATTTGAGCGATGTTCCTCATTTCTCCGAATTAAGGCCTTCTTGTAACTATCGCATATCATTGTAATCATTAAGATTATGCAATTGAATAGCGAATTAATGGTGAAATTCTAGCTTAGCTAACTAGTAATTTGCCATTGTCTGTGAAGTGAATGTGCTGTTTTGATTTGTGAATGAAGTTGTATGCGATAAGTCATAACTGACTGCGTGTGAGTTTCCCATGCATGTTTCACAGCAGCACAAGTTCTGCTCAGCTTGCTCGTTGTTGTAAACATACATCGGTCTCTTAGCAACGTCTGACCCCGGAAGTTGAGAGCAGACTCTTCCGGTTCGATCTGATAACAGCATACACATCACAGACCCCTGTGTAAACTGAGTAGAACTGAGTGTAGCCAAAGCTAACACTTTAGCAGCCGTACAGGCACATAAGCTAAGCCCTTTACCTCAACTATTAACTGTTAGCATCCGACTAACATTTAGATACGTGTGAGTGTAAAGCGTAACGTTCACGAACCTCTTCTCTCTCTCTCTCCCCCTTTCTCTTGGTTTCACCTCCTATTTGTGCTATCACCTTCTGTGTAGGCTCAATTAGTTTGGCCCCTCCTCACACACTTGGGTTTTAACTGTTACTTTGATATTGACTTTATTCTACCTCGCTTGGAGTTTATTTAATTTATATACCCTCGTTTAGCTTGAATGTACCAATTCAGCTAAGTTGATTTTAATTAAATCACAAATTTAATTAAATCAAGTTATTTACTTTTCCTTTAGTTTCCTAAAGCTATTAGGATATTTTAATTTTTCTTTCACCTTATTTTAGTTTATCTGACCATCACTATCTTCCCTCTCGGTATAGGACTATAGCAGTTCTAGCAACTGTTGTCCCCTTAATGAACCGTACAGGTTATTAGTAGACTAATTCCCGTCTCTCATTACTCCTTAGCAGTCAGGCCTATTACATGAGGTACAAGTACCGTTCACCAAGCCATAGGCCCTGAGAAGACTAGAAACACTTCCTAGTGATTCTGCTTATTTACCTTGAGATGTTTGATGCGTCCCTGCTAGCTTAGCTAACAGTCTCCCTAGATTTATGACACTCCTGCAGCATTCCTTTGAACAAGGGACAACTGCGTAGTCATATCTCCTATCTTAAACTAAATAAGGAAAGCCCTTCCTTCTACCTCTGTCTCTTTCTGATTTTATTTCAGTCTTGTTTTATTCGATACCTTCATAGTGACCAAACCTGTGAACCATCAGTGTTTTGAGTAATAATTTGACTACAGGTAAAGCCTGGTCAGTAGCTGACCCCCTGCTTACAGCCCCATCAAAGTTACTCAAACCCTCTCTTTGTGCTGACCCGCACAAAACCTTAGCACCCCACTTCACTAGCTGGCCTAACCAGCTATTAACACCTTACACGGCCTAGAGAGCCATTCCCTATACAGATAGCTTAACACCTCTGTGTGTACTTGCATTTGCCGTCTGCCTTTCTCTTTCGTATTCCCACAAGTGAACCAGCATGCCTCAGACATCCAGCCCTGCCACCCACCAGGAGCACCTGGGGACCCCGCAGAGCACTGGGATGGACATCCTTCAGCCTAAAGCAGTCAACAACCTGCAACGGCAGAGAAAGGAACAGCAGGACTGCGACACAAGTGGACACCTCACACCCAGCCTGGACAATCAGGAGCTGACCAGCGTCACCTTCTCATTGGCCCACACCCTCAAGGGCCTCAGACAGGAGGTAAATGAACTGAAACTCCAATTCACAGAGTTCCAAAGGGAACTGACACCTGCTCAGCAAGAGAAGGAACGGGACAGGTGCAAGGAACCTGACAGAACAGCACAACAGAAGGAAATCACCAGTCTTCAGGAGGCTCTAACAGCTGCCGGACACAAAGAGCAGCTTGGAAAGGCCATCAGACAAGATTTGGAAAGAGAACTGTTTCAAACAAAGTCACTGTTAAGAACAGCATACGTAGAACTTAATGAGAGAGACACTAGAGCTAAGGCCTTAGAAGGCCATCTGAATGTAGCCAGAGCTGAAGTCCAAACCCTGACTCAGCAATTCTGCAACATTAAAGAGGAGCTTGACATGGTTCAGAGAGAACTGAAACAGTCTTACAGGCTGTGCATGGACTCAAGTAAAAGACACCCTGCTGCATGTCACACAGCCAGCAGTGCAAACCCCCGTACCCCTGTACACAGATACAAAGGGAGGGGGGGGCAAAGATCTCTGCTTGACACTTCTCAAGTCGGCTTCCAGGAAACCTCAGCAGCCGCAGAGAGAACAGAATTAATTCAGACGAACCCTGAAGTGACACATGAAGTGACACTCAAAGAACTCAATCGAATGGCGAGAAACATCCCTGCATTCACACCAGAACTTGCAGGAGACCATGACGTCCACACCTACCTGAGAGACATTGACTTTTTCCTTCAGTCTTTGAAATGTGTGAACCACCAAGATAGACTTTATCTGCTCTGGATCACCTCTAGCCCAGAGGTGCGACGCTTCCTGGCTCGACAGCCAGGACACATTCAATCAAACTACCAGCAGCTAAGACAAGCCATCATTAAGGAATTCTCAGACCCAGAGTCTGAACACGGACTGATCGCTGCACTGGCCACCAAACAGGGCCGGTATGAAACTCCATATGCTTACTACCACAGACTTCGACGAGCTTACTTCGGAGCTCGCAATGAACCTGGGATGGAGGAGGACACCAACTTCAAGAGCATCTTCCTTCAAAACCTCCATCCTATTGTAAGTCACCATCTAGGCATTTTAGCCTGCCCTCACTCAGTGCCTATTCAACAACTGCGTGACCTGACACAGAAGGCCTTTAACAAGCACAAGGCCTCCACCAAAGGTGTTTGTAAGTCCCCACTGATTCTGGACTGCATAACCCAGAATTCAAAGCAGGCACCAGAAGGCCCCCAGCATTACCGCAATGCCAGGCCCTTCTACAGAAAGACACTAGCCAACAGAGGACATAACCGTCACCATGGCAACAGACCCAGGTTCCAGACCAACCACTGGGAGCAGCCATGGAAAGGGGCATCCTCAGTCTGCGAACACCACGGTATGTCCAACAGCAGTCAACCACACCCTCCTCCACACCCTTCACACAGGTGCTAAATGGAGGCTGCACAACGACAGCTGGACACACCCACTTTTGAGTTACAGGAGCTGCTGACACTAGCAAAAAGAGCTCCTTGAACAAACTCCACTGAGAAGTACTGGAAAGGACAAACTTTGACTCCTTGTCAAACATAACACAGCATCAGACTCCTCCAGGGGAGGAGCATCCTGCAAAACCAGTCGACACCCCAGGAGCAGCCAGACAGCGTTGGATAGAGCAACAGGCCCACATGCCTAACAGCCAAACCTCTACCAACACAACTCAGGCAAGCTTAAGTCAGTGCAAAGCAACACTGCCAACATCAGACTTTTAGTGACGTTCAAGCAGAACAGAGGGCTAACAACCACCTGCTGCCCTTCTGCCATCATCACTAGGTCAGTCTGAAACTCTCTTCACACTACCATCTCCATTACGATTCCCTGCGACCCTCGGAATCACCTGCCCTCTCACAAGTGAGAGTTCAACCAGTTGTTTCAAACAACACCTAAAGCAACCATTTGACCCAGGCCAAATCACCTCAGGACGACAGGTGACACTGCCACGACACCTGCTGCACAAGCTCAAGGACCAGCACCTTGCTACTGCCTACACCACCATAGCACACCACCTGACAGCACCCCAACCACTCCTAGTGGCACCAACAGCCAGAGAGCAACCGCTCTCTCTCAGCCATGAGTGACAGGTGCGTGTCTGATTGTTCGGCACCTCGGACATCGCTCGCTGTTGTCTGTTGGACAGACAACAACGTTCGAAAGGGGGGAGATATGTAGCATCTGGACCAATCAGACACAGTTATTTGTTACATTTAACAAAGAATCTTCAAAACCAACAACCCCAGCTATATGCTGGAGTGTTGGAGACAACCCCCCAAAGCAACGAACACCCTGAAAGGGCTGCGTTGCCAGGGTGACCATCTGATAAGAGGTTTTATTGCCCGCAGGAATGCACATCTGCCCATGCTACATTTGCCATCGGAAAGACACAATGCCCATAGGCTCTTTCCTATTAATTCACAGACAAACCTTTCTTTGACATTCCTATCATACATAGCCCAGATCATTGTGTACAGTATTACTGCATTGTATTTTAATTTTGTCTGTTGTATTTATATTTGTCTTTCTACTGTTTTATGCATGTGTTCTGATCGATGACTAGTAGTATTACCCACCTATGCCATGCTTGGACTCTTTGAGTTCGTGTTTTGATGATCTAAAAGATGGTGTAAATTAGATGTTGATACCTATGCAACATATTAGTGTTTTAAGAAACCTTACTAGTTTTTGCATCAACACCCAATCGAATTACATATGCAAAATACCATGCTCACAGACAAAGAGTCGTAAACTTTCCCTCCAAAGGAGAAAGTTACCATTGGTTCGTGGACCTCCTGGAGGCGCAGCCTCCAGAGACCTTAAAGGCATCAAACGTTAGTCCGCCTTCCTATCTTGACTCTCTTCACCTCTTTTGACTCTCTTCACGCTCTTCTGCAAGATCTTCCGATTGCTGCCTGTGGAGGAACCCACAGGGAGCCTGAGCCGGCACAGGCCGTGCCCGGCGGGCCCGACAGGCCCCAACATCTAGAGCTATGGCTCTCACCACAAAGAGCCAGACACTTTTACTCAACCCCGGAATTCATCCTCATGAAATGTCCTCGAACAGACATTTCTCTCTTCCGTGCTTTTAGCTTTCTTCACTCGTCTCACGTGAGTTCTTTCAGAACCTAAGAGGATGAGGAGGATGAGCTAGAACTCGTCGGAACTCTAAGCTGCGCCAGGCCTTGCGGCCTTGTCTTTCCATTCTCCAAAGACCACAGGACTTCAGCTGGGTCCCTCTCAGCTCTTGGTTCTTCTTCAACTGTCACATGGGAAGAAACTCCCAGTCACCATCGAGTCAGAACATCTTTGGAGTTCATCACTCTTCGGACCCAGAAGAACCTGATCGCGATTCCAAACCACCACTGCTCCAAACCATCGAGACTTTCACCCGAGACTGCATTCGGACACTTGTTCATCGACCAAGGCAATGCAAGTATCGTACATTTAACTAAACAAAACAGAGGTTTAGTATAAGCTGTAGACAGCACTGATGGTTTCACTCAGGTGGTTAACTGACTCTTTTCATAGCTACATTCTCTGGTCTCTCTAACTTCAGTTCTCACTGACCCTTCCCCCATGTATGAATGATTTCATGTCTGTTTGTTTAGATTAGTTATGTGTTAGTCCTTCGTTAATAAACTCTTGTGCACAAATTACATGAGTTTTGATTCTGATTCTGCCTTGCAAATTAATGTCCCTTTACGATTCTGATTCGAGCTACATGCTCTAATGCAACAGTACTTTAAGAAAGTTATTTTCTGTGCCCAAGAAAATATCATTTCTTAGAGTTGATATAAAACTTATACTGAATGTTCGCTGGACGAACAGATTAGTTGATGGAAAATTAATTCTGCTACAGTTACTACTGGCAGCTGATATAAATAATTGTAATTAATCATAATTAATTGTAATTATTTATATACATTTCCCTTTGAGCTAAATCGCGACAAGGATGTGAAGCTGTATCTTGGCTTGACTCAGGAACCGCATCTGGAAGGGTGGCCATGATGGGTGCAGACTCAGGAGCAGAAGTCATGACGTGAACAGGCTGTGGCTCGGCTGACGTTACGTGAACAGGCTGTGGCTTGACTGAGATGGCCTGAGCAGGCTGTGGCTTGGCTGACGTAGCATGAGCGGGCATTGGCCCGGCTGACGTGACGTTAGCGGGAGCTGGCCTGGCAGACGTGGCGTTAGCGGGCGCAGGCTTGGCAGACGTTGCGTTAGTGGGCGCAGGCTTGGCAGGCACTGGCGTGGTGGCCATCTTGGCGACAGGCTCTGGAGTGGCGGCCATCTTGTGCAGTGGCTCTGGCCGGTCAGACGAGACATGACTTGACTCGGGAACAACAGCAGTAACTTGACTTGGCCCATGAAGAACAGCTGTGACTACACTTGGCTCAGGAATGACAGCTTTGACTTGACTTGACCCTGGAACAACAGCTGTATCTTGACTTGACTTGGAAGAGACAGCTGTAGTTTTGCTTGGCACTGGAGAGACAGTTGTGACTTTACTTGACTCAGGAGATACAGCCGTGACTTGACTTAACACAGGAACAACAGCCGTAACTTGACTTGACACAGGAACAACAGCCGTAACTTGACTTGACACAGGAACAACAGCCGTATCTTGACTTGACACAGGAACAACAGCTGTAACTTGACTTGACTCAGGGATGGCAGCAGTGATATGATGGAGTGTTGTTGTAGCCGCCATTTTGTGATCGGGCTCAGGGTTGGCAGCCATCTTGTGAATTATCTCAGGGTTGACTGCCATCTTGTGAGGTGGTTGTGTGTTGGCGACCATAATCACTGGACATGAAGGTGGCCATGATGGATCAAGCTTCGCTGCCGCCGGAGCTTGACGATGTTGCCCCCCCCAAAAAAAATTATTTGGGGTTTCAAAGTTATCAGCTTCACCCACAGTGAAGGGAGAGCCACATAACCAAAGAGTGTAATCCATGATATCCCTCAGACTACCAATAAATTCCCCTCTGGGTAATTGTGATTTTGTGGGTTCATTAAGTCCAAAACGAAACAAGTCCTTAAACAATACTTCATCATACAGTGGTACTTCATATGACAACTCACAAAACTGGTGAACATATTCCTCAATGGATAGGTATCCTTGTCGTAGATGAAGTAGCTGGTCGACTGGGTCCATGGTTGAGCTGGTTGTTGAATAAAGCCGCTGGATCCGGGTATGGCTGATTATTCTGTAACGGATGGGGTCAGGACAACGGAGTTGGGGATCCAAACGCAAGGCTTTATTTTCAGACGTAGTCAAGACAGGCAGGGTCGAACACCAGCAAACAGTATCATCAAAGAATAATCCAAAAGCGTAGTCCGAAAAACAAGCAAGGGTCAGGGCAGGCAGCGAATGATCATAAAACTAGGAAACAATCAGGGTCAAAAACACAGGGGAACTAGGAACCTAGGAAACTAGGAAACACGGAAAGATAAACACTGGTACTAGGAAGTGGCGATACAATAATCAGCAAACTTGAACACTGAACAAACAGCTTATATAGAAGACCAGGAGAACACATGACAAAACCAACCAATGAGAACAAGACACATATCAACAAGGAACCAATCAGGACATGACACACAGACAAAGGTGGCACATGACATGATCACATGAGGTGCAAGGGACACATGGGAAATGGAGTCTAAGAAACAAAGGCAAGAGTCCGGGGAGGAGTGCCCTCCAGTGGCGATCACAGGCACTCCAGCTGGCAATCATGACAAAGTGCCACAAAGGATACAAATGGATCCAGATTATGCCAGTAACAATGGGAATTTTTGAGAGAAAAATAGGTTTCAGTTGTGGGTTTCGCTTACTTGAATAGCTTTTAGGTACACTGTAAACCCCGATAAGTTAACAGAACTCAAAAAAAATTAAGGCAAAGATTGCCTTAATTCTTTTGAGTTAATAAACTTAAAATAATATGTTCTCAGAAGTTAAAAATTTCAATTACATACTACTTGTAGTTTTTGATTATAGTTTACTTAAATTTTGAGAATGATGAGAATCTCTGATGTCAGCTGTGTTGCAGTTTGGAGCGTTTAGCCAAGCCCAGGCCCGGTTCTACAGGGGTTCAAGCAAAAGCACCCTCACTTGAAGCCGTAATAATAGCATACTGGTGAAAGAGATCTGGCAAACTATCCCCGGAACATCTCCAATATCTGGTTCATCAGACTCCTCCTGAATAAATGAGAGAGAGAAACAGAAATTATTAACCAACTAACCAATATCAAGTATAATATATCACATTTATTTATTCAGTGCTTTTTAACAAAACAGGTTGTGTCAAAGCAACTTTACAGTTTTAAATAGGACAATAGTGTGTCAATAATGCAAAAGTTCCATGTTGCAGCAAAGTCAGATTGCAGAGGACTCATCTGGGTCCAAAAGGCGTCTAGGTGACAAGTTCCTCACTGATGATCCACCTCTGAGGCTCATCAAGTTGACGTGGTCCCCGCTGACATTTTAGGGCTGTAGAGGTCATCTCCAGATGCTGATCCACCATCTGGGCTGGGTACAGACTGGATCTGGTGGCTACGGTGACCTCGGAATAAGAAGAAAGAAATATTAGCGTAGAAACAGAAACAGACTAATATTAGCGTAGAAACAGAAACAGACTATTATTAGCGTAGATGCCATTCTTCTTATGATGCAACGAGTACATCAGGTGTTATGGGAAGTGTTCCCAGCTCCGGTTGACCTAATTAATGCAGCGTAACAATGCTTTAACATTTGAATTATAGAAATGCGTTAATGTGTTATGTGTAGGCCAGGTTAAAGAGATGGGTCTTTAATCTAAATTTAAACTGACAGAGTGTGTCTGCCTCCCGAACAGTGTTAGGTAGATTGTTCCAGAGTTTGGGCACTAAATAAGAAAATGATCTGCCGCCCGCAGTTGATTTTGATATTCTAGGTATTATCAAACTGCCAGAGTTTTGAGAACACAGCGGACGTGAGGGACTATAATGTGATAAGATCGCTCAAGTCAATCAAGTACATTTTTTTAACCCATTTTTATAATTCATTTCTGTTCAATTAAATACTGTTGGTTCAGCAGAAAGGCTATGCTATATACTAATTACTTGAAGATTGCAGAATTTAAAGATTCATAAAATAAAAGATACTGTTAAAAGAGTAGTTCACTTTATAAAAATAAAAAAAAATAGAAACTGATAATTTACTCACCCCCATGTCATCCAAGAAGTAAATGTCTTTCTTTCCTCAGTCAAAAAGAAATTAAGGTTTTTGAGGAAAACATTCCAGGATTTTTCTCCATACTGTGGACTTTAATGGTGGCCAATGGGTAGAAAGTTCAAACTGCACTTACAGTTCAGCCTCAAAGGTCTCTACACAATCCCAGTTGAGGAATAAGGGTCTTATCTAGCGAATAGATCAGTCATTTTCTATAAAGCATAAATAAATATGTATATACTTTAACCACACCTTGTCTTGCACTAGCTTGACCCAACTTATGTAATCACGCATGTGTCACATAGCCAGAAGTTCTGACCCAGTGTTCACAAAGCGAACATGCAAAGAAATTTAAACGATGTTGGATGATTGTGAAGTTAGAGGAGAAAACAAAATGATTTTTTCGCCCTACCCTACCTTCTTGAACCTAAGTGCACTGATGACGAACAAACTGCACATGACGTTTCCTACATGACTTCCTCAGCTGGGATCGTGTAGAGCCTTTTGAAGCTGCATTTAAACTGAATTTTTAATCTTCAGTCCACTGACCACCACTGAAGTCCACTGTATGGAGAAAAATCCTGGAATGTTTTCCTCAAAAACATTCATTTCTTTTTGACTGAAGAAAGAAAGACATGAACATCTTGGCTGACATATGGGTGAGTAAATTATCAGTAAATTGTGATTCTGGAAGTGAACTAATCCTTTTAGTACAATCATGTTAAATTTGTTTAGGCTAGAAAACAAGGTTAGGAATTAGACAGTTTTAACACATGATCACAAATCTAAGTGCTGGGTTGAAAAGTTTAAGTAGTACAAATGTAATGATAACACTTTGCTATGCAGAACATTTGAAGAAAAATGGCCCACTTCATATTAATCAAACAGACAAATCCCATACTGAATGCTGGTGAAAATGTCATATATACTTGTGCTCATAAATTTACTTACCCCTTGCAGAAATTGTTATGCTGATTTTAACTAAATAAGAGGGATCATGAAAACTGTATGCCATTTTTATTTAGTACTGTCCTGAATAAACAATTTAACACTACAGATGTTTATATCCTCCACAAGACAAAATAATATCTAATTTAAATTACCCCATTCAAAAGTTTACATACCCTTGAATCTTAACACTGTGTGTCATTTCCTGGATGATTCACGACTGTTTTTATCTTTTGCAATAGTTGTTCATGAGTTAATGTCCTGAGCAGTTCATCTGCCTGCTGTTCTTCAGAAAAATCCTCCAGCTCCTGCACATCATTTGGTTTTCCAGCATCTTCTACATATTTGAACACTTTCCAAATGTGACTGTACGATTTTGAGATCCATCTATTTACAATGAGAACAACTGAGGGATTCATACATAACTATTACAAAAGGTGAAAACATTTACTGATACTTAAGAAGGCAACACAATGCATTAAGAGCCAGGGGGTGTAAACTTTTGAACAGGAATGTTTTGAATGTGTACATTTTTCTTGTTTGCAGATTTTTTTTTTTCCATTTAGTATTGTACTTCAGAAGGTACATAAATATTTATATTTCTCCCAGAAGACAATGCAAGTACAATTTACCCTGATTATCCAATTCAAATGCATCTTATTGCACTGTGTTGCTTTCTTGAGCATCACTGAATGTTCTCACCTTTTGTAATAGTTATGTATGAGTTCCTCAATTGTCCTCAGTGGGAAAAGATCGATCTCAAATCATACATTCACTTTTGAAAAGGGTCCAAGTATGCAGGTACTTGCTGAAAAAAATGCTGAAAAAAACTCTTTGATTGGATTCAGGAAGGGGGAGTATGGGGGAAGGTATAAGACTTCAAACTCAGGGTGATCATGGAACCAATTCTGGACCAGAGCAGCCCGATGGAATGAGACATTGTCCCAAACGACAATGTACCGCATCTGGTCCACTTGGTTTAATGCTGTGACAATCTCGTGCAATCTGTCAAGAAATGCAAGTATTAGATTTGCATTATAGGGTCCCAGATTTGCATGGTGGTGGAGGACCCCATTTTGTGTGATAGCAGCGCAGAGGGTGATGTTACCCCCTCGCTGCCCTGGCACATTGGTGATTGCCCTGTGTCCAATTACATTTCTCCCTCGTCTTCGTGTTTTTGCAAGGTTAATCCACATACATAAATTCATGCTGAATTTGTTCTGCATCCATTTGCAAGACTCTCTGAAACACAGTAAAAGACAATAGGATGCTATTCAATATCTATTGCACATTTTTTTTGTGCCAGAACATTATGAGCAGTGCACAATACCACACCATAGCAGTAAAATGAACAATACATACCTCCATATACCTCCAGTGCGCAGATGTTTCACTCTCTCTGAATTTCTGTCAAATGGTACCCGATACAGTTGCTTCATGTGTACTTGATTTTTCTTGAGGATTCGAGCTAATGTTGACAGAGAGACTCGTTGGATGTTATTGAAAATATGGTCATCGTTAATGATATTGGCTTGGATTTCTCGCAGCCTGATACAATTATTGGCCATAACCATGTTCACAATGGCGGCCTCTTGTGCACGGGTGAACACAGGGCCCCTTCCACCTTGGTGTCCTCGACCCTCAATCCTATGTGAAAAATATACTGTATATATAAAAAAATACACATGCAGCCTACTGTCAAATGTCACAGTAAACAATATTGATGATAAGTACAGCAAGCTTAAGTTTCAATGTACTGTGTGGTTAGCTTACCTGTTTTCTCGATGAAATGTCCGAATTACTGACACAACAGTATTTCTGCTGAGATTTGGTTGAACTCTTTGTCCAGCTTCCATCAGTGTCAGTCCATGGTTGATAACATGGTCAATAAGTGTTGCACGGATTTCTTGAGTCAAATTTGGTCCTCGTCTTCTTTGTTCAGGTTCTATCAACTCTTCAAGTCCTTCTCTACCTCTTCCTCTACCTAGGCCTCTTCCTCTACCTCCTCTTCCTCTACCTCCTTCTCCTCTTCCTCTACCTAGGCCTCTTCCTCTATCTCCTTCTTCTCCTCTTCCTCTACCTCCTTCTTCTCCTCTTTGAGCTCCCCCTCTCATTCTCACTCTTCTTCTAGCTCCTTCCATTTTTGATGAATACAGGTGAACTCACCTGCTGCCTTTTATAGCACACCTGAGTGCTGCGTTTTCAAATTAGCACATGTGTGCTTCCACACCTTGTGGATGTGATTATCCAATTCGTTCATTAGTGTGGTCATTGGCAATCCGGGGCTTTGTAATGACAAGGAAGTAACTTCACAATCCTTATCTGTGTCTAAGGTGTCGAAATGTGTGTAGAGTTTTACAAATCACTGAGTGTAATGTTTTGCAAAAAGAGTGAAGCAGACATTGTGTGTAATGTTGTGCAAATCTGTGGCGGTGTTTTGCTCCTTGGAGTAGAATTTTGCAAATTGTGTGGAAATTTTTATTTTAGAGTGTAAACGATCGTAAAAAACTGTAAGATATATTTCAAAGTAATTTACATAATTTATAATAGCTTATATTCAGCATCAAAACCTGAACCTGAACACAGCAGATACAAGCACTGATGACTGACTGCTCACTTACTGAAACTTTATTTCACACACAAATAGTTGACATTTACTATAAATAAATAAATTATAATAAACTGAACATTTTAAAGTTTTTTTGGGAAGACTGTACAAAATTTTAGGTGAATTTTAACAACACTGCTCTGATGTTCTAACCAAGAGCACAATAAACAGTATGTAAATACATTATAAAATTAACTAGACTGATTGTGTACAAAAAAATCAGGGATATTCAGATGATATTTGTAAATAAATATTGCTTTTGTTCCAAAGCTATGAATTTGGCATTATATCAAGACACTTGTAGCTGTATATGTGTTTAACACTGTAATCTGTAAATTCATCCAGCAGATGGCAGCAAACACTTCTTATTGTAAAGAGGAACAGACAAGAGGATTGTCATTGTGTCACCACATGAGGGAGCTTCTTACTGATGAACTTTTATTTCTAGACAACGTTCATTTATTTTTTTCACAGCTACATTGCAGCTACAAATCAAATGTATTTCATCCAGAGCTCACTTTACTTTTTGTCTTCTGCTATAATATATTTTAATACACAGAGTGACTAATATTTTAAATACACTGCAACAGTGAGAGTGATTTTTCTGATATTTTCATTCACTTTTATAATAATATAAAAATGATATATATTTGAATGATATAATAATAAATTATATAAATGATTTAGTAATATAAAATGTCCCTGATTTTCAGCAGATTTAAAACAGCTGCAAATACACTCCAAAGATCTTGACCAACGTAACCTGCTGCCCAGATGTAGATTTGCCATGTTGGGGCCCTAAGCAACGTCAAGACCCCAGACCCCCTCTGTACAAAGCCCAATAATGACTGATTGCAGAACAGCAGAACCATACGTCACAGCAGTCACACGGCAGCAACGCTGCAGCAGCAGGCTCAGACGGTAGTGGGCGGAGTCTCCGTCGCAGATCGGAAAAGGGTGAAAATAGCAATAAGTGATCAACTTATATTTTTTCTTGTCCTTTTCTTATTTTTAATGTTGTTATTGTTATTTGAAGAAAAAATAAAAATAATTATGAACACCAGAATTTGCTCTACTTATCTTTGTGGAGCGTTTCAAAGTTAAAGCTGTTAATGTTAAGTCCGTATTATGTATATGAGTGCTCGCGCCTGTTTATATATACACATATATACATACACGAAATTACTATTAACCGTAAGATACAGTTACACTATTAACTGTAATATACTGTATGTATGTATGTACATGCATACATACACACACACACACACACACACACACACATATCGTATCTTACAGTTAATAGTGTAACTGTATCTTACGGTTAATAGTAATTTCGTGTATGTATATATGTGTATATATAAACAGGCGCGAGCACTCATATACATAATACGGACTTAACATTAACAGCTTTAACTTTGAAACGCTCCACAAAGATAAGTAGAGCAAATTCTGGTGTTCATAATTATTTTTATTTTTTCTTCAAATAACAATAACAACATTAAAAATAAGAAAAGGACAAGAAAAAATATAAGTTGATCACTTATTGCTATTTTCACCCTTTTCCGATCTGCGACGGAGACTCCGCCCACTACCGTCTGAGCCTGCTGCCGCAGCGTTGCTGCCGTGTGACTGCTGTGACGTATGGTTCTGCTGTTCTGCAATCGGCCCTATCTCTACAAAGCACGTTCCAGGGGTGGGGGTCTCACACACTTCTGTGTTTTGAGTGGTGGCTAAAACCATTATTGCTGCTGGTTACCGGGAAAATCGTGTAATGATTATTTTCAACAACAGAGGGAGCTGTGAGCTACATTTATTTCTTCATCTATTTATGGCCTGTCCCGAATAACACACTTCATGTGCACTCGTCTTGCTGACTTACATGCCTAAATGTATTAAGACATGAGTGGCTTATTAGATACAGTATTAGCTTTAATGGGCAGTTTTAGTGACCAATGAGTGTATACTGTATTAACATAGAGATAACAAAATGGGAACTCTATTAAGTAGATACTTACCTACAATCAACCAAAATGAAACCTGCAGCTACATACTGTTGTTTGTCAGCAGTGAAGAATCTCTCATAAAGTTGTGTGTGGCTTTGAATAACTCTATAACTATTGATTAAATTGCAGTGACGTCACAAAACAGGCAACTGCCCCTGTTTTATATTGATGGATGACATGAGCTGCACTGGGGTTCAAATGTTCAGTTGTTAAGCATTATTACATCATAATATATTGTTATATTATACTGTTACATTATTATGCTATTACATGTAGTCAGGGCTGCCAACTTTTGAGTTCAGCCTAGAGTGAGATTTGGGGGGCGGGGCTTGGTTATGGGGGAGGGGCTTATGGAGGGGCGTGGCTTGGTGTGGAAAAAATACAAACACAAAATCATTGCATTAGCAGAAGTGTATTAGGTATATATTGATTGTGTAACAGAAAATTCTAATTTATCCATACTGACACCACCACCGGTCAAATATCTGGACATGATTGATGAGTTGTGATTGATATATAAATAAAATCATTTAAATATGGGATGTCATTGACTTGACATTCTGTTCTTAGAAAACAATAATTAACATTAACTACTAGGCATATCCAGATATTTGTCATGTTTTTTTATGATAAAGTTATGTAAAATAACTGCTCAGTGCTGCAAAACAAACAACTCTGCTAATGCTAACTTAATTCTATATAAACTATAACAGCATATTAGCTACTAGCCTAAACTGGACGGAGACACGGGGCGCCCTGTAACTCACTGACCTGCCTGCGTTCACAATTCACACGGTGCAGATGGGAGGGAGAACGGGTGACTACACAGTTTATGGGAATAAATTGTGTATTTCCCTCACAATTGTCACAAAAAACTCACTACACTGTCTGTCTGGTCTCTCTGCGCGTTGCTTTGCGAGATCATGTGGCGCGATTTTTTTTTTCTCACTGCTGCACGAGTCTGCGTGAGAAAAGGGGGGTGTGGCGTGAGAGCGTGAGAATTGGGTCAATTGCGTGAGTCTCACGCTGAATGCGTGAGAGTTGGCAGCCCTGCATCATGTAGTGTATAGAGAAGAAATACACCTTTTAAACATGTTATTTATCGGATGAAAACATACATGATCATATAAGATAAATGTTTTTTGTTTGTTTTTGTTTTTTTTTTTGGAAAGTTTCTTAATGCATCCAAAATAAATGCAAATATTGGGCTTTTAACCACTGATGGTTATTTGGGCTTATATTTAGGATGTCTTTGACTATCACTGTGGTTGTGCAAGATCATACATTTGATTTCAGGGTCTGTATACTGTCTTAAAAATACACAAAAATTTGTCTGCTTATTGCTATTAACAAGGCTAAAAAACAATACAACAAAATCTCATAAAGGCATTATAGTTTTAATATTAAAAAAATGGGGAAATATATAAAAACCTGAGATTTTACATATTAATAACAGTATCACATAAACATTGTTCAGATTTGTTGAAATGAGGCAGTGGGTGTGATCACTGAGCCAAATTCTTTGTTTGACTCCTCCACATCATCATAATCTGTTATTTAAAAAAAATAAATAAATAAATAAAAATTAATCATGTCAAACGCTGTGTTTGGATAAAAATTTTATGCCTAAAAACGATTATTATTTTTATTTTACTATTATATTTATATAAATAAAGATAATGTAATGAGAACAAAAGGGTTATAGTAACTTACCCAACAGGTTTCTCACATCTTCACTGACACTCGTCACATCATCATACTCCTCCTGAACTCCCTCTGATCAAGAATGACATAAAAACATGTCATATCAGTTTATAAAACAAGTGACTTGGTAAAAAAACACACAATAAATGTCTTATACTCATGTAAACATGGAAAGGCTAATAAAAAAAAATGTAGTTCTGTGTATCTCACCTGTTACCCCTTGAGAGCTCGGTCTAGTAATGATGACATCATCATAATTCTCTGGTGTGTTCACTAAACATGCAAATATGATTCAAAATTAAACAATTAAACAATTAAAAATTAAAAATTAAAATTTAACAATTAAAAAATTAAAAAAAAAAAAAAACATTAAGATCATTTTAAATATTATATGTAACAATCTTTTTTACAATTATTTTTTAATTGAAAAACTAATTATAACACCTTTTTTGATATCAGAGTTCTGTCCGCTCGTCATGACATCATCATAGCTCTCAGGTGTTTCTTCTACAAATTCACACATTCATCACAGACACACACATTCATTACATTCAGAACAAATTTAAAATATCTGTCTTCAATATACTGTAATATTTTATTTTAAAAGTATATTATATGCTGTTGTAGAATAACAGAGTGACACCTGTCTCACGATCTGGTTTCAGTCCATCAGTGATGACATCATCATAGTATCCCGGTGTGATTTCCTTCACCATCTCTTCTGCAACAACACAGAATATGTTTGGATGCAAAACCAAAATATGTTGTTGCTGCAGATCATGAGACTGAAAATTTATTGAAACATTTGGTAATGAATTATGTGATCAATTAAAAAGGTCACTGACCTTTTAGGCCACTATTATTGGTGACATCATCATAATATGCAGTCTTGATCTCTTTTGCTAAAAATGAGAACAGACAGTTAATAGATAAGTTAACAGCAGCTTTTCAGTAGTAACATTTATTTGTTTATTTATTTAGGTGAATTCTTTAAAAAGGATTTGAGTGGAATGTGGAATAAATATGTGCTTCATCTTTCTAACCTGAGAGAAACTCATCAGCATCTTCATACCCAGAATGCAGTTCTTCAGAGATGAGACTCCCTGTTAAAGGAGAGCAGAACAGACAGAAACATGTTCATCATTACAAACAGACTGAATCCTCATTTCCTTTGCATCATAAAGAAAACAACACAACACAAATATTAATTATTCACGCTTTAAAAGCATTATAGGCAGAAATCCCTTTTTGTTGGGCCTGTTAGTAAACACACAAATCTATCCTCACATGAACCCATTCCTCACTGCCTTCCAGAAATAGACACACACACACACACACCTGCACCTACTCTTAAAAATATATGAACACCTCCTTATGACAATCTAAAAATACTTAGAGGAAGAGACACTCACTGACACACACATACACACACACACACACACATAAACATGCAGCTGCAGCTCTGTGGTTTTCTGTCAGGAATTCTGTGGTTTGAAGCAGGAGGTTTAACTGGACTAATAATAGATGAACATCAACTGTCTGACAGACTCTCTTATTAATGGTATTAAATGAGATTGATGGCTCATGTCTCACCCCTCTGAGTGAAGTGATTGTGTCTCCTCATAAACGGCCTCAGTCGTCGTCCTGTGTCTCCTCTTAGAGAGAGCTGTGAGTGTAGACAGACAAACCTGCTGTCAGTTCACAACACATGACTGATCACACACTGAATAAGACACAATATGACAGTCTCTGGATCTCTCCTACCTCTCCTCATCACTCTGTTCTGCTGAATCAGTATAAGCAGTGGCACTAAGAGCAGTAAGAGCACAACTACCAGTACAATCACAAGCACTGGGGGGACGGAGGGTGGAGAAGACACTGTTGAAGGAGTTTGTGCAGGAGTGACTGATGTTGAGCGCACTGGAGGGGAATCTGATGTTGTTGAGGCAGGAGTAGTGGACACTGACAAATCTGGCAAAACAGACACAAATGGATGAAAAAATCATGATTGTCTTGAATATATAAAAAGATTTTAAAAATGAAAAATAAAATTTCTCAGTGTTTGCTGTGACCTGCACAGGTGAGTCCAGCGTGCTCTTTGTGGGAGCAGTCAGTGTGTTTTTTCAGGGAGAGAGGACAGTCCCACAGGTGAATCTCATTCCCTCTGCACTCGACTCTGTTTATCCACACAACACCTTCACCAGCACCAAAGACTGAATTCCTATCAGCCCTCAGTGCTGCTCCACAACCCAGCTGCCTGCAGACCACCTGAGCATCGCTGATGTCCCACTGATCATCACAGACTGAGCCCCACACAGCGTTATGATACACCTCCAGCCTCCCAGAGCACCGGCCCTCCCCTCCTCTCAGTCTGAGAGGAACATGATCTAAAATTTTAAATTGATTTTAAATGCAAATAATGTAAAGCACAGATAATAATATACAGTATGAGGCAAATACAGGCTTAAACTAAGAAACATTAACAAATGTATCATCAGGAAACATACTTGAACACTGTCTCTGGTGAGGTGATGCTGAACATGTCAAACGACTCCGAGGAGACTCGTCACTCGCCTCCACTGAAATTATGCATTATACAATCAAGATTCTTCCCATCAGCTCGGTTTAATGTTACAGAAAAATCTGTTTACTTAGCATATAAATGTGGCATTTAAGGAAATATGACTACTATGACCATATTAAATCATTTAAATATCATCTCACCTGAGCAAATAATTTTGGCCACTTCATCTTCATCACAGTAGTTTTTAGCCCAGGGTGAAGATGGATACTGCCATATAGTGGAATCATGTCGTCGACATGTTACTTTATCCAGCCAGTTAGGAGCTGATTTCAATTTTGATGTAGCATCAGACAAAATACCAGATCTTCCACAGTTCAGCTCTTGACAGATCAGACTCACTGTGTCTCTTTCCATCTGGTTCCAGCACACATTACCCCAGGATCCATTGTAGAAAACCTCCACATTCCCTTCACAGCCCTCAGTTAACCTGATCTCTTTAAACTCTAGATAGAAATGAAAAGTCATTTTAAAATATCTGAATTGAAAAACTTTGCCATAAACATCTGAAAGTGTTGAAAGGTTATTTCTGAAACCTTTATATCAACTTTAATTTTAAAGAAAATACAGCACCTTATTTACCTGAGCACACGACTCCTACATCCTCCTTGTGTTGACAGTCATGTTTTCCCCAGCCTGGAGAAGAGCAGCTCCACAGGGACGTCTCATTCCCCTCACACTCCACCTCATCCAGCCATATGGGTCCAGAACCAGGACCAAACCAGGCTGGTACCTGCTGGTTACTGAGGGCCACTCCACACTGCAGCTGTCTGCACACCACATCGGCATCTTTAATATCCCAGGAGTCATCACACACTGTCCCCCATGAGCCGCTGTGAAAAACCTCCAGCCTCCCTGCACAGTCTCCCCCAGAACCCACCAGCCTGATGGACCCATGACCTGATATTTAGAGAAAGAAAAACACATTATTGATCAGTAACAACTAAGAATCTGCCCAGATGTTGTTGTTCTCACCAAGGCAGGTGATTGACAGCTGTTGTGTGGAGCTGCAGTTGAGAGTTTGTGGAGAGCTGCAGTTCCCCAGATGAGCTTCACTCCCAGAGCACTGGAAGCCCGTCACACACTCATGACTGTGTTCAGGGCTGGATGAAGGGGAGCTGTTGATGTTCAGCACAGAGCCACAGCCCAGCTGTCTGCAGACCACAGAGGATTCAGTGAGACTCCAGGAGTCCAGCAGAACTCTCCTCCGGACCTGATGGATGAAAACTTCCACCTCCCCCTCACACTGTCTCTCTCCAGACAACCGCACCAGACCATCATGAAGAGCCAGAGAGCAATCTGAGAAGATATGGCATTTTATTAAGATATTGCAAGTAGTGTTTCCAATAAATTTCCAGAAGTTGTTAAAGGCAGGTTGATTAAATGGCTTAATGTGATGTCACTGCATGATGACATCATTACATAACCATGAAGCAAAACTATGTCATTGTAGAGCACACAGTGAGATTACTCAAATTAACTGGCCATCTCAGTGAAAAACAGGATTTCCAATATGTTAATTTATATTTGTTCATAAAAGTAATATTTATTATGTGTAAAAGGTAATATAAACTCAAAATATTTTTATGGTCAGATAATTTCACTTTTTAATAAACAATGATTTGCTAAATAGTTACACATTTTTAAACAATTACATTTTATTTATTTTCTTATTTACTGGTAAAACTACACATTCTGAACAATAATAGTTTTAAGCAGAATATTTTGGTAGTTATGCTACAGTCTATAGAAAAGTCTTAAAATAGGTCAGTGTCAGGACCATGGACCTCTTTTGTCACTGTTTCAGTTTCTGTTTTTCTTTTTTTGATCATGTTCCTGTCCTTATTTCTTATGATTAATCCCATGCACCTGTGTTTCCCAATTAGCCTGTATATTTACGTTCCTGCTTGTTCATTTCTTGGCGGTCGAGTCTAGTTGTTGTATATGTCTGTTTGCTTAAGCCTCTGTTGTGGATTATCCAGTTTATGTACGTTAACAGACAACATCCTGGTAGAAAATTACCAGTACCCTTTTCAGTTCTTTAGAGATTTTTTGTTGTTGTTGACCTAACTGATTAACAATTATATGAACAAGCTAATAACAAGGTGCATCATGAATGAACAATTATTACTGAACAGCTGCAACTAGCAACTTAATTCCCATATGATGTGTGTACTGCTAGACAGCTCTCTCCAGACTGATGTGCTGTTCAGTAGTTTCTTTAGAGGGAAAATGCATGTCATTTTTAATCCTCTGAGTCACTTTTCAAAAGTTGGCAAATAGATTTTAAAAATGGCTAAATTTATTGCTATGTGCTAAGTTGCTAAATCTAGCAGCAAAATTGCAAAGGTTGCAACACTTATTGCAAGTTAATTTAACCTTTTTTTTTTTTTAATAAAATCCACTCACCAGAGCAGATGACACCAGCATCTCGTCTATGAGAACATTCAGCTCGACTCCATGAAGAGATGAAACATTCTGAGAGTTTTGTTTCATTCCCGTCACAATCAAACACATCAGCCCAGATTTCACCACTTCCCTCTCCAAACTGTTCTGATCCCACAACAGACACAGCAATCCCACAATTCAGCTTTCTACAGAGGACACTGGCAGCTCTCGTATCCCAGCATGCATCACACACTGTGCCCCACTCTTTGATGAAGTGAAGCTCCACTCTTCCAGAACAAGAGTCTGAACCGTTTACCAGTCTGAGATCTGTGTAACCTGCACAGACAACACCGTTCTTACTAAAACCAATACAAAGAAATACATACATACATAAAACCAAGAGAACAATAGTCAGAGATCTCAGACTGTGTTATTTAGCAAACAAATGAATCTTTGTATTTAACAATATTCTTTACAAAGAGGTTAAATATTTTACCAGAGCATATCAGTCCTATGTCATTATCATGGGTGCAGTTTGTTTTAGTTGATGTTGACAATGGACAGCGTCGTATGTGTGATTCGTTTCCTCTACACTGAATCTCTTGTGTCCACATCTGAGTGTCTCCTTTGCCAAAAGCAGCTGCTCCCAGCACCTGTACAGGAGCCCCACAGTCCAGCTCTCTACACACAACCTCTGCATCCTGCTGGTCAAAGGCAGCGTCACACACTGTGTATCGTTTGTTCTCCTGAAGTATCTCTAATCTCCCAGAGCACAGGTGGGATCCATTAACAAGTGTGGGGTGGCGACCTGTGTTTTCATAACAGGAGTACATTATTATTAATTAAATATCTCTACTCACCTGGAACAGTAAAAAAACTGTTATTAATCTATTATTAAAATTTTCTATTTCATTATTTCATATAATCTGCTCTCATTTTATCAGTAATTATATCTTCCATCCATAATTTTATAATGTTCATTAAACTAAATATGAACATCTAATCAGACTGTCTGAATAATGTTTGGATTTAATAGTGAATTTAATAGTGATTCAGTCAATCATAGTTTATTATAAAACAATAAGGGATGAGGATGAGTATATTGTAATGAACAAAACAATTAAAAATATTGCCTGATTAATAAGAAGAAGCAGAATGTGTTTTATTGCTTGAATGAGAATTATTAAAAAGAGTGATGAAATATCGAGTGATGAGAGTTTTGTAGCAGCTTACCTGAACAGATGACACCAGCATCTCGATTATGAGCACAGTATTGCTGTATATCATAGATGTTTGAACTGCAGTCTTTCAGTGCAGTCTCTGATCCACTACAGTATACAAAACCCATTGAAATTGGTCCTGATCCTTGTCCAAAGTGAGCATCAGATGTTGCATTTACTGCTGTCCCACAGTCCAGCTCTCTACACACCACTGCAGCATCAGCAATATCCCACCAAGCATCACACACTGTTCCCCACTGACCATTTTGATGAACCTCCACTCTACCAGCACAGGGATTAATGCCATTCACCAACCTCACACTCACACTGTCTACACATGAAAGAGAGAAGACAATTAGTGAACATACCAAACATAGTAAAGTGTAATTACATGCAAATTATTTCAGCTCATTTTAAAGAATAGATTAACCACTGATCCTGAGTATGTACCTACCAGAGGTGATGAGTTTTACCATATAGCACAGAAACATCAGCATCAGACAGCTGTCCATCTTCTCCTTCAGCTCAACACACAATATTTCATCAACTCAGAGCACAGCACAAGTTTCTCGTCTGCTCCCTCAAACACACTGAAGAAACTGGCTCCTGTCAGCCCCCTAAAGAGAGAGAGAGACTCACAGCTGCCAATGACACTCACTGTTACCTTATTAGACACAACAGAGGAAATCATCAAACACAATCAGTGACAAATCAGAAAGCAGCATTTTTATTTTCTCCATATATATCAATAAAGTGTCAGCGCTGATGAGCGGGACTCCTCCTCCAGCGTGAAGAGACACTTCACTGAGGACAGACTCGTGTCAGTCATAAGTCAGTGTGGAGATAAAGTCACACTAAACTTAAAGCAGATTGATACAGAAACACTGCAGCTTATATTCAGCATCAAAGCCTGAACCTGAACACAGCAGATACAAGCACTGATGACTGACTGCTCACTTACTGAAACTTTATTTCACACACAAATAGTTAAAATGTACTATAAATATATAAATTATAATAAACTGAACATTTTAAAGTTTTTTGGGGGGACAACTGTACATAATTTTAGGTGCATTTTAACAACACTGCTCTGATGTTTTAATCAAGGGCACAATAAACAGTACATTAATACATTGTAAAACTAACTAGACTGATTGTGTACAACAAATCAGGGCTATTCAGATGATATTTGTAAATAAACATTGCTTTTGTTCCAAAGCTATGAATTTGGCATTATATCAAGACACTTGTAGCTGTATATGCGTTTAACACTGTAATGTGTTCAAAAATTCATCCAGCAGATGGCAGCAAAACACTTCTTATTGTAAAGAGGAGCAGAAAAGAGTCTTGTCATTGTGTCACCACATGAGGGAGCTACTTACTGGTGAACTTTTTCTGACACGAAAAGGACATTTCTAGAGGAATGTTCGTTAATTAATTTTTTTCACAGCTACATTACAGCTAAAATGTTATTTATTTTATGTAGAGTTCATTTCACAGCACATTCATTTTACTTTTTGTCTCCTGCTATTATATATTCTAAAACACAGAGTGACCGAATGTTGTAAAATGATGTAAATACACTGCAGCATTGAGAGTGATATTTCTGGTATTGTCATTCAGTTTCATAAAAAAGTCTTTAAATAGGGTTACCAGACCTCCCCGTTCTCCAGGGACAGTTACATTTAATACTTGTTCACATGCTGCTACTTCAGCCATGAAGATCCAGCCACATGGTACACTTCATGTGCGCTTGCGATCTTGTGGACTTACGCGTTGCCCATTTGATACAGTATTAGTATTAATGGACAGTTTAAGTGGCCAGTGAGTATTTAACATAGAGATAACAAAACAGGAACTCTGTTAAGTGGACATTTACCTACAATAAACCAAAATGAAACCTGCAGCTACATACTGTTGTTTGTCAGCCGTGAAGAAGCTCTCATAAAGTTGTGTGCAGCTCTGAATAACTCTATGACTATATATGAAATTGTCCTGACGTCACACAACAGGCACCTGCTTTTGTTTTATACTGATGGATGACATGAGCTGCACTGGGGTTCAAATGTTCTGTTGTTAAGCATTATTAAGTCCTATTAAATTATTACACATGGTGTATAGAGAATAAATATTCCTTATATAACTCAAGACTTCTAAAGCTTGATAAATAATGCATATAAAAGTAAAATGGCCAGCAATATGCATATTTATTTATTGGTTAACAACACACCTGATCATAAAAGACAGTGTGGTTGTGATTTATATGGTAAGACTAAACATTTGTTTTTTAGGGTTTGTATAATGTCTTATTGAAATACACACAAAAATTGGTCTGCTTCTTTATTGGTATTAACAAGGCCAAAAATACAGCAAAATCTCATAAAAACATAACAGTTTTAATACAAAAAATGTGTGTGTGGGGGGGGAGTGGATATAAAAACATGAGATCAGTAATAATATCACTCAAACTTTGTTCAGATTTGTTGAAATGAGGCGGTGGGTGTGATCACTGAGCCAAATTCTTTGTTTGACTCCTCCTCCACATCATCATAATCTGTTATTAAAAACAAAATCTTAAATTATGTCAAATGCTGTAATTGGGTAAATATTTTAAGTCTAAAAATGTTTATATTTTTATTTTACTATTATTTTTATAATATTACAATATAAATAGAGACGCTAATATAATGAAAACAAAAGGGTTATAATAACTTACCCAACAGGTTTCTCACATCTTCACTGACACTCGTCACATCATCATACTCCTCCTGAACTCCCTCTGATCAAGAATGATGTAAAAACATGTCAAATTAATTTATAAAACACTTTATTTTATTTGAAGGATCCTTTTTCCCTTAAGTGACTTGAATACACAGAACAAATGTCTGATGCTCATTTAAACATGGAAAGGCTGATTATATATACTGATTATATTATATATACATCTCACCTGTTACACCTTGAGAACTCAGTTTATTAATGATGACATCATCGTAATTCTCTGGTGTGTTCACTACACATGCAAATATGATTCAAAATTAAATATGAGCCAATAAACCCATTTAGACAGTAATTTAAAATATTATCTGTAACAATCTTGATTTTAAATGAATATCGTTTTTTTTAATTATAAAAAAGTAAAACACCTTTTTCGATATCAGAGTTCAGTCCGCTCGTCATGACATCATCATAGCTCTCAGGTGTGTCTTCTACAAATTCACACATTCATCACAGACACACACATTCATTACATTCAGAACAAAATTGAAATACCTGTCTTCCATATACTGTAATATTTTATTTTAAAAGTATATTATATGCTGTTGTAGAATAACAGAGTGACACCTGTCTCACGATCTGGTTTCAGTCCATCAGTGATGACATCATCATAGTATCCCGGTGTGATTTCCTTCACCATCTCTTCTGCATCAACACAGAATATGTTTGGATACAAAAGCCAAAATCTGTTGTTGCTGCAGGTCATGACACTGAGAATTTATTGAAACATTTGGTAATGAATTATGTGATCAATTAAAAAGGTCACTGACCTTTTAGGCCACTATTATTGGTGACATCATCATAATATGCAGTCTTGAACTCTTCTGCTAAAAAAGGAGAGCAGACTGTTAATATAGAAGTAAACAGTAGTATTTGAATAGTACTGAGTCATTAATCAAATATGTAAGAGAATTTTTTATTTATTTATTCATTTATGTGAATTCTTTGAAAAGGATTTGAGTAGAATGTGGAATAAATATGTACTTCTGCTCTCTGACCTGAGAGAAGCTCATCAGCATCTTCATACCCAGAATGCAGTTCTTCAGAGATGAGACTCCCTGTTAAAGGAGAGCAGAACAGACAGAAACATGTTCATCATTACAAACAGACTGAATCCTCTTTTCCTTTGAATCATAAAGGAGATAACACAGCCCAAATATTAACTGTTCACATTTTAAAAGCATTATAGGCAGAAATCTCTTATTGTTGGGCCTGTTAGTAAACACACACAAGTATCCTCACATGAACCCATTCCTCACTGCCTTCCAGAAATAGGCACACACACACACACACACACACACACACACACACACTGCACCTACACTTAAAATATATGAACACCTCCTCATGACAACCTAAAAATACTCACAGGAAGAGACACTCACTGACACACACACACACACACACACACACACACACACACACACACACACACACACATAAACATGCACCTGCAGCTCTGTGGTTTTCTGTCAGGAATTTTGTGGTTTGAAGCAGGAGGTTTAACTGGACTAATAATAGATGAACATCAACTGTCTGACAGACTCTCTTATTAATGGTATTAAATGAGATTGATGGCTCATGTCTCACCCCTCTGAGTGAAGTGATTGTGTCTGTGCTGAATCTCCTCATAAACGGCCTCAGACGTCATCCTGTGTCTCCTCTTAGAGAGAGCTGTGAGTGTAGACAGACAAACCTGCTGTCAGTTCACAACACATGACTGATCACACACTGAATAAGACACAATATGACAGTCTCAGGATCTCTCCTACCTCTCCTCATCACTCTGTTCTGCTGAATCAGTATAAGCAGTGGCACTAAGAGCAGTAAGAGCACAACTACCAGTACAATCACAAGCTCTGGGGGGACGAAGGGTGTAGGAGACACTGTTGAAGTAGTTTGTGGAGGAGTAACTGATGTTGAGCGCACTGAAGGAGAAACTGTAGGAGAAGCTAATGTTGTTGTGGCAGGAGTAGTGGACACTGACAAATCTGTCAAAACAGACACATACACATAAACAGTCATGCAAATGATTGATTTAAACACATATCCAAAAATCCAAAAATTTTGCCTGACCTATACAGCTGAGTGTAACAAGCTTCTTTCGGGAGCAGTCAGTGTGATTCAGGGAGAGAGGACAGTCCCACAGGTGAATCTCATTCCCTCTACATTCAACTTTGTTCAGCCACACAACACCTTCACCAGCACCAAAGACTGAATTCCCATCAGCCCTCAGTGCTGCTCCACAACCCAGCTGCCTGCAGACCACCTGAGCATCGCTGATGTCCCACTGATCATCACAGACTGAGCCCCACACAGCGTTATGATACACCTCCAGCCTCCCAGAGCACCGGCCCTCCCCTCCACTCAGTCTGAGAGGAACATGATCTAAAACACACACATCAACCAGCACAACAGCTTCAGCACAACATTTACAACAAAACAAACACTTAAACTGGAGCTTGAGCTCTTTACATCTGAGATTTATTTTGAATGTGAAATAAAAAAAATAATTTATTGCACAAACTCTGCTGAACAATCTAGCTTGGATTCCATGTTGGTCCAGGCTGGTTTATGCTGGTTAAAGTTGGTATAGTGCTGATAAAACCAGTAAACCAGTCACCAGCATCACATGCTGGTCCCAGCATGCAAAACATATCTTATGGTGACAAGCAGTCCTAAATTGTTCAATATAAATTATTTATAACGGGAGGGGAAAAAATGAAAGAAAACACAAGCATATCATAAACATACTTGAACACTGTCTCTGGTAATGAGATGGTGAAGTAGAACACGAGAGACGACTCCGAGGAGACTCTTGATCCTCCTTTTCTGAGATTAAAACATGGTGAAATTAAACAGAACATTAGAAAACATCAAATAAACAATAAAAGGTCAAAATATCTTCTTTAGAGATGTGTCTCATAAGTATACATATATATCTGTCTCATCTGTCTCTATTGCAGTTCCATAATCATAATCAACATATCCCGATGTGGTTTCCTCCACCATCACTAATGCATAAAAGCAAGACTTATATTTTATTTTTGTGTTTTGGAACATTTTTTGAAACAGAATATATATTGTATGTCTTTATTCAGCTTTTTTTTTTACATCTGGTAATGAATCAGTGATCAGTTAAATTTATTACGCCACTGCTGTTGTTGACATCATCATAATATGCAGTTTTATCTAATAAGGTAAAAGTTTAAATATTCTAAACAGTTGAATCATTAGTCACATATTTCATTTAGTGGTATAATTACATATTACATACTCCTTTAAGTTTGTACATCTAATAGTTTATTTTAGGTATTAATTTGAACATATTTCAGCTCTCTAACCTGAGAGAAGCTCATTAGCATCTTCATTCCCAGAATGCAGTTTCTCAGAGATGAGACTCCCTGTTAATGAGCAAAACAGTCAGAAATTTGTTAATCATTACAGACTCAATCTTCATTTTCTTTGGATCACAAAGTATTGCGCTAATGACAAAAACATCAATAAAATGGCATAAAACAATAATATAGAAATAAATTCAACCATTTTAAACCATCTTTAATCAGATAAATATAATGTAAGGTCCACCAGTTGGCCCAGTGAAGGTGTTTCCTGCATGTTTGGTCTTTTCGGTGCACAAAGTAATTTAATTTTAATTAAACTCTACTCTGACTAAATTTTACGATGACCTCAAATTTAGGTTAGAATCAATATTACTGATCACTCATAGAACAATTTATCTTGACATCTGATTCATTTTCTAGACGTCCATACTCTACTTGCTCATTCTAGAATATAATGTTTAGTCCCCATAGATCTGAACACAATTAAGGTAAAACTATATCTAACCAGACACATTATGACCCTTACCATAGAACCAAGCTGACCAATTTAACTTCTTCTAATGGCAACTTTATGAAATCATGCCATGATTTCTCACATACACTTACTGTAATCAGAATAATGTTACAATAGTCACTTCAGAGATATCAAATCAATAACACATCAAATTCTCAAAGATAACCTGAGAGTAGATGCATACCTGACCTCAGAAAGGTACATACAGTAATATGACTGTTGTTAGAATGTGTGTGGACACACTCCACACTACGGGCTCATCTGGCTACAGAAGCCCCATGATCTTCTTGCAACATTTACTTAAGTACACAAACCAAGACAAATATCCTCCAAATTGAGACAGGAACTAACATTTGGAACTTGCATTGGTCAAGTCCTAGACATAGAGAGTTTACACCTTTTGGGGACAGATGGACAAACCCTCTACAGTGAGCAAAATATCTCTTAACTCTTAGGATCTTTATTACTTTTCAAACATTTTTATGAATGTAACTTGCATTTATGTAGAACATTATATTTTGCTATTGACCATTCTGAGTGAACTGAGTGACGGGAAGGATGGGTGAAGGGAAGTAAGTGAGGGAAATGGAACAAATGTATATGTGAGAAAGAAGCTTTCCCACATCTTGTATCAGTGTGATGTGGAAACAGACATCTGTGTGTTAATACACTGTGTTTGTATTGTCTGTATCTCAGGAGATCAAAGTGTCCAAGGTTCTTCCAGCCTTACAATGATCTTACCTGAGCAGTTGATTTTGG